>OZ023268.1:19152953-19752953 GCA_964006375.1 Tillus elongatus | reverse complement strand
GAACAAGTGTATGGAACTACACGGTGAATCCCAGGTCTGGCACGCAGCGCTGCTTAATAGACTTCCGGCCTACGGCCTACCACCAAAACTCTGTACCTGGACAACAAATTTCCTCTCCAACCGGAGCTCTTCTGTTGTCGTGGGTGGACATTCCTATAAACTGTATCCAATTAATGCAGTAGTCCCTCAAGGTTCAGCTTTAGCCCCTAATTTTGTTCCTTCTCCACATCAATGACCTCCTCTCTAGCATATCCAACCCAGTTCACAGTTACGCGGATGACAGCACCCTCCACTCAAATATACAATATTCTACGCCTGTCTCTTCAGCCCAATTAGATGAGGATCGCAGACTCAGGGAGGGTTATGTCTCTGTGGATCTCCAAAAAATATTAGACTGAGTAAGTAGAAATGTACAATTCAACTCCACCAAATCTCAGTCTTGCTTTCCATCTCATAAGAGATACACCAGCCCTAGACACATCACAATTGACAACCAAGCTATTCAAAGTAATGAATCCTTTTCACTTGTTGGCATTTCTGTGGATCGAGATCTTAATTGACACCAACATGTCACATTAATTGCAGAAGCGGCTGCTAAGAAATTAGGTTTCCTTTTCCGAGCTCGCAAATACTTTTCACCAGCTAATCTATATACCTTAAGTACTTCACAAATAAGCCCAAACCTCGAATACTGCTCCCACAACTGGGGTGCCGCGGCCGCTTCTACACTTGCTATCCTGGACTTCATTCAGGGGAGAGCTATACGTCTCATCGGTGACCCTACCCTCACCCAAAGGCTGCCATCATTTGCCCACCGACGTGCCGTTGGTGACTTTAACCCCTTTTATGGATATCTGCAGGGGCACTGCTTAGAGGAGCTTTCTTCCATAGTTCCTCCATGCTGCCCCCAACAGATCTACCAGGGTAACAGAGCGAATGCACCCTTTTACTGTCCAGATCACCTGACGTAGAACATATTGTTATGTCCGCTCTTTTGTCTTGAGGACTTCCAAGTTGTGGAATTCCTTGCCGGCACATGTTTTTCCTTCTCCTCCGAACCTCCAAACCTTCAAGTCCAGAATTAACAAGCTCCCTCTTTCCTCCTTGTCGACACCCACGGTACGATAGTATTTAGGCTGTGAGCACTCGTGGTGTGTTGTTGAAATAAAAATAAAAAATTAAAAAAGCGAATGTTATTGCTATGTAAGTTGGAACTGTGAGGCAAAATATTTATTTTCTTAAATACATAACACATTAGCTTCAATAAATGAACCTCAACAACTGTCAAAATTTTAATATTTTTGAAAACCTCGTGACAAGATTACCGAAACTGGAGGTTAAAAATTGGGCGCATCATGCGTTTTTGTTGTAGAAGAACCCTAGCTGCATCCGTCACCTGACCCCACGCCATAATGTTATTATTTATAGCTGAGTGGCTAAGAGCATAGTACCCAGTCAATACGCCATCTAAATTAAGATAGGACTTTAAAGTCTTTAGAATGTAAAAACATTTGTTCAACCTTACCCAGAATGCATCAACATTACTGGACCACCAGAAAATTCTGTCAGTTTTTGTTCCCAGAAATGATGTGGATGCAACAGAAGTTAAAGAGCTGCGATTGAAGTTAACACTGATGTCAAGGTCTACTACTCATACAATTTTATAACGGATTTTATAACGGTATGGGTACCATCCTTACCATATTTAGAGAGTCCAAGTTTTGGAACCGCGTAACAACGCAAGGCGCAAGCGGTTTTGTCAAATTATAAGAAAAATCAGACAAGATCAAAATTTATCCGATAACGCTTTATGGAGTGACGAGTCAGCATGTAAAAATGATAAAGACATGAACTTTCACAACTCGCATAGTTGTAAAATTGAAAACATGAGTTCAGAGAGGATCGGTCCCAGCATCAATTTAAGGTGGGCCTCTGGGCCAGTATATTTAACGGAACACTTTTAGGAGCTGCCTCATACGTTAAATGGCCAAAGATATTTGGCGTTTGCACAAAATAATTTGCCAGAACTGCTGGAAGACACCCTATTAGAACTTAGGAGGACAATTTGAACAGCAGCTCAAGAAATTTGACGTAGCAGCCTAATAAGATCAAGAGGATCGTTCATAAGACGATGTCGTTTATGCATAAGACAGAATGGCCGTCAATTCGCGCATGTTTATGAATAAAATAATTTTTGTAAATGTCAAAATCTGTTTGTTTTTGTTTATTAGCTACCTTATTTCACTTCCAAATTTACTTTCAATCGTCGACAGTGAATTACTTTTAGAGATATTGATAATGTTTTATACCATTTTGAAATCTCCACAGAACAGGGAAGTTTTTGAAGTTATGAGTTAGTAAATTTAACACATATTTTTTCAGTACGGAATTCCCAAATTAAAAAAAATTGGGGAAGAAAAGTCCGGGTTTTAATTTCTTTTTCTTCAGATTTTTTGAATAATAACACAAAATAATTCAGATTGATTCGATAACGCCATTATTGAGGATTAACATGCACAAAAATCACATTTCGGAAATGTTTTTTTCTGCATGTGGGTGGGCAAAATACCTTAAATTTTGTCAATTTTCATTTTTTTAATAAAATTCTCAATATCTTGAAAACCGTAAACTTTTTGATGAGATCATACAGGGTTTTTTTAGAAAGGGCTTGAGCCAGCCACGACTTTTGGGATACCTGTGTATACACACACACATACATATATATATATATATATATATATATATATATATATATATATATATATATATATATATATATATATATATATATATATATATATATATATATATATAAAGACTATCGACCTGAGAAATCTATGGGCATTGAAAAAAGTTTCATCAAAAAGTGTTTATTATTTTTAGATATAATTTTGTTTTCGGAAAACTGGTCCTATTTTGTGGACTGGTGGACTAACAAACTTAATCACAGCTTCTAAATATTTAGTTGTCTGAAGCCTTGATTAACTAGCCGGCCGTTAAATATTTAATCGAGCTTTGTGAAACTCGGCAATAGTCTGTAATATTCAGCAGATTTAGTTTAACACACACTATTTTGGTATGTAGTTCTCATTTCATAAGATAAAGTGTCCCAGATTTGGTTGCCGTAGCTTTGTTATTTACGGAGATACAAAATTTTTTCAAAAGAACACAAAATTTTCCCAGAAAAACTGATCCGATTTTCCTGGATCACGAACTTAAACAAGCCACTTAAAAAATCAAGGTAGTTACCCAAGTTAACCAAAATCGGCCCATTATTATTGAGTGATCAATGTGATACTATTAATTTTTCATTAGTGATTTTTTCGTAAAACGGAAAATTCACTGATGAGGTGATCTGTGTTTATATATATATATATATATATATATATATATATATATATATATATATATATATATATATATATATATATATATATATATATATATATATATATATATATATATATATATATATATATATATATATATATATATATATATATATATATATATATACATATATATATATATATATATATATATATATATATATATATATATATATATATATATATATATATATATATATATATATATATATGACCGATAATGGCCCGATTTTCATGAAATTTGGTATGTACCTTCCTTTTGTAAGTGGCTTAGATAGGTTCGTTAGTCAGGAAAATCAGACCAGTTTTTCCGGGAAAATTTTTGGTTTTCTTTCGGAAAATTTTTGTATCTCCGAAAATAACAGAGCTATGACAACCAACCTTGATGCATACATTTATACTTTATATATACTATCAAACTTGCACTACACACCAAAATTCATATCTCTTAGTTAAAAGAGAGAAGATTTATAGGCATTTAAAGAACAAAAATTGGGTGCCACTGGTGATCAGAGGAAAGCACAAAAACAAGATATTTTGTGTGATTAACAATACCAATTAAATATTACATACAACGGTTAAGTTTTCTTAGCTCAAAAGGGTCAAGAAGTAGCAGAAAAAAATATTTTGAAAATCTTATAATTTGTCTTCTTGAAACGTCAAAGTCGCGATTTGAAACGTCAAAATTTGCAATTTTCAGACAACGAATTTGAAGCAAATACGGATTATGTCGAAAAAATATTGCAATAAGTGTGTTTCACAAAGCCTTAAGTTTCAGCTTCAACCACCATTGTCCTTCATTTTACTAAAATGTTTTCGGAAAATCCATTTCAATAGACCCTCTTTCTGATGCTTCGGCAGTAGTTTCCGCTATAGAGTTTATGGTTTAATTATCGTAGAAAAAATTCGTTATTAAGAAGACCGCGACTTATGAATTATAAAAATATTTCTTCAAATGAGGGCGAACTAGTACCCCTAAAACCCATATACGGGGCCAGTTTCAGTTTTTGCCTGTTTACATATAAAGAGGGTGTCGCCTTTCTAAGGTAAAGCTCAATATATCCGTTATAATACAAGATATAAGGAAAAAGTATATACGTTAATCATAGAGTGTCTCGAGCTGTATCTTATAAATCTATTTTGACAATTACAGGGTGGCTCATAAGTCGTTGGTGATACACGCTTTATTTTTTTAATAGAACACCTCTTATGTTATTGCATTTTTGTGTTTTCCATCAAATTATAATGCATGTTTGTAAGGCAAAAAAATTATATCATTCATCGTTTTTTAGTTATTTCAATTGTTTTGCAATTTTTCACTTTTTTGGCACATATTTCAAACGCATATCACAAATTGTAATATGGCGCTTTTATCAATAGATATCGGAGCCCCATGAAAATGACGCATTCAGAGAGCTTTTTCTTTGTATTAGTCGTCGAAAAAATCGAGCTGCCGTATACAGGTACTCTCAAATCGTGGCTGAATTTGAAATGTTTTGGCAGAAATATTTTTAATGTTTTCGTAGAAATCATTTTCTGTAAGATTTTTGTGATATGTTGGTAATGAATAATAAATGTTTAGTAAGTTATTGTAAAAAAAAGTTGACGAGTTTTTATGAAAAATATGATTTAGTGTAACGTTACTGAAGGCAATTTATGTAAAAGAATTTTTAAAATTTTTTTTTCAATTTTCGTCCAAAAGCTGCTTGTGAATAATTATATCGTGTCGGGTGTGTAAATAGCTTAAAGAGGTTCGTTGGCCAGGAAAATCGGACCAGCTTTTCTGGAACTATTAAAGTTTATTTTCGGAAAATGTTTGTACTTTTTGAAATAGCAAAGCTATTTTAATAAAATATGGTACATTGTTAGTGCTATATAAGTTATACCAAATACTATATAATGACAATACGGGACACTGCTATGCTTTAGCATTGGTGATATTTGTACACTGGCGCCACCTCGCGGGAAGTACTGACAACTGAGCGGGTAATTTGAATTGTATATTTACCTGCATGTTCTTAATTTAGACAATTGGTTTATTATAGATGAATATAAAAGCTTGTACATGACAAAACAGTGAACATTTTCTGATTATATAGTTGTAAATAGAATTTGTATCAACAATCAGCTTGAAACCTAAATGAATTCAGCATGAATAATTCTGCAAATTTCTCTTACCCATAATCTCATTTCATCATAATTTAAAGTACTATCTTCAAACGGTCGTTAAACTACTATTTCAAGGGTATGTATAGGAATATACTGAAAGCTGTTTTTGAGGATATTAAGTTACAATCTGTACTTACCTATAAATAATTGTTCTAGGTATAAATGGTAGCACAGTACTCAATTTGCTATATATCGGTATAAATGGTAGCACAGTATTCAATTTGCTATATATCTACATGAAAACTGTCTTATTAATCTAATATTTTAAAATATGTAACTGATATACTTAGTACAAAATTAAGAAATTGTGCAGATAAAAGGTGAGACTAACTCTTACTTCCGTGAATAAATCTATTATAGGGATGAATCTGCTATTTCTACTTGTCTTTTTAAAAACTTGTCTTGGGAAGATAATTAAAAGCCTTTACCAAGTAAAATAGTTTTGAATGTGAAAAAATGTGCCAATTTATGCCATACTGAAAAAAAAAAGACACAGAAGAATATAGAAAAACAGTTTTCTTATACCATTTATTATTAATGCAAAAATTTTTGCCTTACATATTTCTTTTTTTTTTTGATGCACTGGAAGACAAGTTATGATTGAAGCCTTACAACCAGTTTACGAAGTTTATCTGTAAATAGGTACATGATGGTATATATTACACAATAAATTATCTTCTGCGAACTGTACATATTGGCATAAAAGTGATTATGAATTTGTCTTCTGCTTCAAATCATATTCACGTCTCGCCATCCTTTGAAAATCTATGAAATGTCTTTGATAGATTTAGCACGTTATAATTCGAACAATTATAGATTGCACACACCCAACCACTAACATTTATTGTAAAAACACAGCTCAAACTTAATTATACACAGTTAAACACCAGCAATTGCTAGTGTTACACGTTCTCGAACGACGTAACATCAGTACTATCCGCTAGGGGCGCTGATATTCTTGAAACATAAAATCATCCGGAGTGTCCTGTATTGTCATTATAAAGTATTTGGTTATACTATCAACTAAATGTCCTTATTGGAAAAACAAAACATATTTTCACTTAAAACATTTTTACGAAAATTCGCTACCATAACGCATTTGCTGCGTCCCGAACTTTGTTTAATTAAAAAATTTCGATATCATTAGTAAATTTTTTCAGGGGAAATTCACAAAAAAATTTATACCACATTTAATACGGGTAGTTTTATGAAAACCTTATTTTGGTCAACCAGTACATGACCTCTATTTGCTTAATCCCCAAGTAACCGTCATATTAATCATAAAAATCTTGTAAGTCTTTTTCTTCGTTTTGTGGTCTCATATTTGCATGGTCTTTATAAAGTTAAGCAAAGGCATTATTTTGTTCAGCGTAGTATTAATTTTAATTAGGCCAAACACGGTAATATTTTACAGTGAAAAATCTCTGCGTATTTAGGAATAAAAGGATAAGTTGAAGGCACAACTTGCACTCTGCATTACCTACTTGTATCTTATTGTAGTAATTATGATGAATGGTGGCAGTTTTAGCCGACACAGTTTGCAGGAAAATGCTACGGAAGTGTTACACGGTTAAGTAAGAAATATATAAAACATAACAGAAGATTAAGTACACGTTTAGGAAATACAGCAAAGATATTTTACAGCTAACACTCTAATAGAAAATAAGTAAACATTTCTGAATCAAGTAAACACGGATTTGAAAATATGCAACTTTTCACGTTTGTGCACTAGTTAACCTAATTCACGGTATAGGTATAATAATAATAATAATAATAATAATTATTATTATTATTATTATTATTATTATTATTATTATTATAATCTTTATAATAATTTTTATTGACTCAAATATGATACAAATGCCCACTTGGGCGTAGAGCCAGTTTTCACAAATATATACACCTTCATATAGAATAAGGAAACAACAAAACTGTATTTATGAACAGAATATTTAAACAGAGTGCACAGATAAAATATGTCTCAAACAATGTTTGCTAAGACTAGTGCAGACCAACAGAGTTACCGAGTAAATAAAGACCACTACGCATATAAACGCGCATGTATCAATCTACAATACTAAACACAATGTATAAATAAAATATAAGCAATCATACAAAAAGTGTCAAATATCAAATACAAAACTTTAAACACATTAAAATTGTATGTATAGAAAAAAAATAAAAACTATGTAAAGATGAAATATAAATAAGTATATAAAATTGTAAAATATAAAACACAAAAACATTAAACACATTAAAATTGCATGTAAAAATAATAACTATGTATAAATAAAAACATGATAATTAAGTATACAAAAAGTGTAAAATATAAAATACAAAAATTAAACATATTAAAATTGCATGTATAATAAAAAAAATAATAACTAAAAAGACAAAAACCTCGCCAAACACAAACTCTATTAAAAGAAGGCCTTGTTTTGAGGGAGCCTAAACCAAAACATGCTGCAGATCGGTAACATTGAAATACTCATCCATATCGTAGATGGCTTTTTGCAACAAGTATTTGTGTAACTTTGCTTTCAGCTTTGGCATGGGCAACTGTCTTACCTCAACAGGCAGCTGATTAAATATTTTTATAATATTGTACCTTGCATTTCTCTGCAACCTAGTCAGGCGTGTGTGGGGTTGTACCAGGTCATCTCTGTTGCGCAAGGGTAATTGTGCTGTTGTTCATAATGAACAAAGAGATCACCATTTTCCTTCACAAACTTGACACATTCAATGATATACAGCGAGTATTAGGTGAGAATATTTCTCGACATAAAATAGCCTCTGCAGCTTTGCGTTGGTTTCAAACCAAAAATTTTCCTGATACATTCTTTTTTGTGCTCGGAAGACACTGCCTACCTCCACAGAACCACCCCATATAATTATACCATGTCGGATGCAAGACTCCACTAGCCCATAGTAAGCTGTTAGAGCTGCTTCCCTGGACACCCAGTAACCTACAGATCCCAGAATGTAAGTTAGTTTAAAACTTTTTTTACTACTTGACAAGCATGCTCTTTCCAATCTAGTCTCGCATCCAAATGCAAACCCAAAAATTTTAAGTTGTACTTGGTACTTACTGCAGTATTGTTGAGCCTTATATACAGTGTATCAGTAAACATGGCCACCGAACTAAATTTTATCATGTTGGTTTTATCCATGTTTAATTTCAGATTATTGTTTGAGAACCAGGACTCTAATTCACAAAACTCACCATATATCATATCAAGTAGCCTGTGTTGCTTTACGTCCCGAAATATTACACTTGTATCATCAGCATATAATCCTACCCTGCTTATTAATGACTGTGGCAGGTCGTACGTATAAATTATAAAAAGTGTGGGCCCTTGTGGAACTCCTCTTATTACTGTTTCATAATCTGACCTGGCAAACTTTCCACTCAGGCTGCTAGGGCATGAGACACGCTGCCTTCTTCCTTTTAGGTAGGAAGCTATCAATGATAAGGTCACACCTCTCACCCCATATTTTTCAAGCTTCTCAAGCAACATGTCGTGATCAACTGAATCAAAAGCTTTACTAAGATCCAAGAAACCTCCCCCAACTTCACGTCTCTCATTAAAAGCTTCAAAGATTGCACAGATTAGTTGATACACTGCTCGGGAGGTTGTCTTTCCTTTCCGGTATGCATTCTGTGACTCAGTTAACAGTTTATTTGTCTCAAAAAATGCCACGAGTCTCTTGTTTATGATCTCAAATATTTTTGATACGTTTGAAATAATGATAATAATAATAATAATAATAATAATAATAATAATAATAATAATAATAATAATAATAATAATAATAATAATAATAATAATAATAATAATAATAATAATAATAATAATAATAATAATAATAATAATAATAATAATAATAATAACTCCGCCATCGCCGGTCCCAAGCCCGGGTGAGAAAGGAGGAGAGGGTGGAGTAACAACCACGTTAAAAAACCAGGGCCCGTCTGGCCCGGACGGTGGCACCCTGTAAGGGCCGCTGGCTAGGGCCATAGGTCTGTCTGGCCGGTGGGTGTATTGCTTCCAGCAGTGTGCTCACCGCTACGACGTAGACGATACAGTCAGCGACGCCATCTGTCCCATTTACCCTCTTTTTTCTTAACTATATTACTTTAATCCTTTCTTCACCCGTACCTGGGCCACCAGGGTTAATTGGTGCCACACCCATGAAAATGGAGCAAAACCAAAGCCTCGGAAAAATGCCGCTGCCTGGGGTTCGCCAGGACATGTCTGGAACCGATGATGGACATAACAGCATGCAGCACGTCGGTAGCATGGTTCTGAAGAGACGGGCCCCTGTCAGGCAAGAAATTACAGCCCAAAATCAACAACAGTGGAGCCTAGTAAGACCAAGAGTTCCACCCACTGAGGATGCTGCGCAGGAAAATTAGCCAGCGCTCATCCAGATGGTATTACCAAGACGGCGCATGAAATGGACTATGGATAGGAATGAAACAATTATCCGCATTTACTACAGAGTAACACAACTAGGACAACAGACGACCGGATATAGGTAACAACTTCACACCGAATTTCTCAGAATGTACCCACACATACAGGTAACTTAACAGAGAATAGCGGATCAGTATCGTGGAATACTCAGGAATAACCTTATTCCACAAACGAGACTGAATACCATCAGACCGGAAGTTGAAGATGAAATTACTAACATAGTGCTTACGGAAAATAACGAGATCCTGTTTGATGGTAGTAATCTGCATCCTGTACCTACTGAGCAAGAAGAACACATCGAGGGTACGCAAGAAAATTAGGAGCTCACCGACAAATTCTCTACAGAAATGAGTCGTACAGACGCGGAGTATGAAGGGACAAATCCTCTTACTAGACCAGCATTACCTAGGCTAAGATCATCTAGAAAGCTGGCAATTATATTGGAACTTTCGAACAGAATAATTCTGCCATCGCACCTTATAGAGATCCATACATTAGAGCACATGCATACACTGATTTTCTGTGCAACAATTAAAACTTTAGGCATTAAGATTTCTGATCGAAGGTGCAGTCACAGAGACTAGCGCCCCCGTGGGAAAAAAGGTTGACAAGTAGAGTGGAAACACTTCAAAAAGAAATTGGACAACAGACGCAATACATTGGGGCAGTACAGATAAGAAAATTGTAGAAATGGCTAGAGGAAATAATAGGCCGAGTTTGACAACACTCGGCGCAAGACCTAGTCAACCATACTGTACAAGAATGTTTGGACACCTTAAAATAGAAGCTTGCTGTATATTCAGAATGGTTAATGAGATATAAAGGGAGCAATAATAGGAAGTGCGACAATACAATGTTTGAACGCTCTGAAAGGACTTTCTACCGTCAGCTTAATTCAGCTAGAAATGCAGCCACCGATACTCTTCCAAATAAGGAAAAAATTGAAGTGTTATGGCAAACTGAACTAACCACAACAGCCTCCTCCAATATTGGCGCCCTCTGGGCAAACGAAGAACACCGAGCTTGTTAGAGTTCTGAACAACTGCATCATGGGCCATTCACCACAGATGAAGTCTCCAAGGTTATTAAAGAGCTCCATAATTTGAAGGCACCCGGGCCTGATGGCGTCCAAAGTTTCGGAAAGAAATCTCTTTGCTGCTTACGTGAATTACAAAAAGGCATTTGATTCAGTTCCACACGAAGGGCTTATAACTGTACTGATGATCTATAAGATACACCTTGAGGTTCCTTGAACACACAATGTCTACCTCGAGAACAAAGATTCAGTTACGGGTAGAAATAGGTGATAACATTGTAACCAGCACGATACCAGTTAGAGGAGGCATATTCCAAGGCGATTCGTAAGTCGATTGTGGTTCTGTCTCGCATTGAACCCACTATCAAACCTCCTGAACTCCACCAGATATGGCTTCAGTATAAAAAGCAATGATAGGGAGAAAATAGGGCTCAATCATCTGCTGTATATGAATGATCTTAAGCTGATGGCCTCCACAAAGAACCACCTGGAGCAACTCCTTAAAATAGTGAAAGGGTCTCTGGAGATATTGACATGTAGTTTGGGCTTGACAGATGTCGCACGTTATGTGTAGTCAGAGGGACAATACAACCAGGTATATATGAAATGCAGAACGGCCAGCAAATTGCCTCGATGTATGTAAAAGCATGTTGTAAATACCTGTGAATACAGCAAGCGAGGAAAATAAATCACTCGGTAATGAAGAACGACCTGACAAATGAATTTACGAAACGTGTAAAACAGGTAGTGCGAACACATCTTCACAGCAAGAACCTGACTAAAGTTCTGAACACATATGCATATTCTGCATTTAGCTACTCATTTGGGATTGTGAACTGGAGTAAAACGGACATCGAAAACCTGCAACGCAAGGTGCGAACACTCCTAACAAAATCCAAAAAGCATCATTCCCGTAGTGCTATCGTGCGAGTAATCCTACCTAGACACCAAGGTGGAAGAGGAGTGTTGGATATTGGTAAACAGTTGGACCAGCAGATAGTGAACCTGCGTACATATTTTCATCAGCAGGTGTTTACTTCTGAACTACACCATGCCATATGCGAGGCATATGATATAACACCACTACAATTAAAAGAACGTGAAATACAAAGTCACCATCGGACGGATCAGGACAAGCTGCAATCTTGGATGCAGAAGCCTCTCCATGGACGACATCTGAATGAGACCTTCCAGGAACATATCGACAAACTGGCGTCGAACTACTGGTTGGTCTCCGGACAGATGTATCCAGGGACAAAAAGGTTTTTGCTGGCCATACAAGATCAGGTCATCCCAACAAGAAACTACCTGAAGTATATAGTTGGAGCTAATTCGGTCCAAGATGGCGAATGTAGATTTGGGTGTCAGTCATCAGAGACTATCCAGGACGTCACCGGAGGATGTCGAGCGCTTGCTTCAACAGAGTATAAAGAGAGGCACGGCGCAGCTGCTAAAATAATTCATCAAGAACTGGCTCTGAAACTGGGACTTTCAAATCTTAGTAAGGTGTCCTACTATAGATACACTCCTGAGCCTGTTCTAGAGAACTCAGGATACAGCTTGTACTGGGATCGGACCGTGCTCACAGATCAACGAGTTGCCCGCGACGGGCCAGATATAATAATAGTGGCCATTCCAAATACTAATAATCTAGAGGTAAAATACAACGTGAAGATCATTAAGTACACAGACCTCGAGATACAAGTAAAGAGACAGTGGAGGGCAGATAGTGTCCAAGTGATTCCAATAGTCATGTCGACAAGTGGGGTGGTTCCTAAGAATCTTCGAATGAACATTGAGATACTGGGTCTTAGAGAGCATCTTTATAAGATTATGCAGAAGGCTGTAAAACTTGACACTGTCCACACTGTGCGGATATTCTTGGGAAATGAGGATGTGTCGCGTTGTGAGCATTTCTGTTGTCGTGGATGACCATTCCTCTAAACTGTATCCAATTAATGCAGGAGTTCCTCAACGTTCAGGTTCAGCCCCTACTTTGTTTCTTCTCCACATCAATGACCTCCTTTTTAGCACATCCAACCCAGTTCACAGTTACGCGGACGACAGTACCCTCCACTCAAATATACAATATTCTAAGCCTGTCTCTTTAGCCCAATTAGATTAGGATCGCAGACTCATGGAGGGTTCTGTCTCCGTGGATCTCCAAAAAATATTAGACTGGGGAAGTAAAAATCTTGTACAATTCAACCTCACCAAATCTCTGTCTTGCTACACCAGCCCTAGACCCATCACAATGAACAGCCAAGTCATTCAAAGTAATGAGTCCTTTCCACTTGTTGGCATTTCTGTGGATCGAAATCTCAATTGACACCAACAGGTCACATCAATTGCAGAAGCGGCTGCTAAGAAATTAGGTTTCCTCTTCCGGGCTCGCAAATTCTTTTCACCAGCTAATCAATATACCTTATATACTTCACAAATAAGGCCAAACCTCGAAAACTGCTCCCATATCTGGGGTGCAGCTGCCGCTTATACACTCGCTATCCTGGACTCCATTCAGAAGAGAGCTATACGTCACATCGGTGACCCTACCCCCACCCAAAGGCTGTCATCCCTTGCCCACCGACGTGCCGTTGGTGACCTCTCTCTCTCTTTTATAGATATCTGTACGGGCACTGCTCAGAAGAGCTTTCTTCCATAGTTCCTCCACCTGCTGCCCCCAACAGATCTACCAGGGGAACAGACCGAATGCATCCTTTTACTGTCCAGGTCACCAGACATAAAACATTTTACTATGCCCGCTCTGTTATCTCGAGGACTTCCAAGTTGTGGAACTCCGTACCGGCACATGTTTTTCCTTCTCCTCTGAACCCCCAAACCTCCAAGTCCAGAATTGACAAGTTGCCTCTTTCCTCCTTGCCGACACCCACGATAGAACAGTACTTAGGCTGTAAGCCCTTGTGGTGTGTTGTTGAAATAAAAAAATAATAAAATGAGTTTAAAAGAGATTAAGGGTCTTTGAAATTAGGGCTTATATCAGTTACGACCGTTTTTGCCTGGAGACATACATCACATTTACTAATAAAATTAATGATGTTTCATTTCCGGGTTTTTATATATATATATATATATATATATATATATATATATATATATATATATATATATATATATATATATATATATATATATATATATATATATATATATATATATCGATAACTCAAAAAGTAATGGGCAGATTTTAATCAAATTTAGTACATACCTTCTTTGGCTTGGACAAGTTCGTTAGCCAGGAAAATCGGCCCAGGTTTTCCCGGAAAATTTGTGTTTTCTTTATATTTATACCTCCGGAAATAATGACGTAAGGGCAACCATATTTAGTACGCTGGTTTCTGTCATAAAGAGTATCCTATGTACAAAATTCAGACATCTGCGTTAAAAGACAAAAAAGGTAGAGGTAAATGAATTTTTAATTAATTAAACCTGATTAAAGTAAGTTAAAACGCTCACCGCTGAACAAAAGCAAGGTCGCGTGGAAGCGTGTTGTGGTTTGAAAGAAGAGTTCCGAAATTATTTAAACTGTTTTCCAAAGTCATCACAGGTGACGCATCATGGTGCTACGGTTACGATCCTGAAACGTAGCAACAACCAAGCCAGTGCAGTGCACCAAAAACGTTTGTAAAATTAAATCAAGCATCAAAACAATGGTGATTTGTTTTTGCGATCTGTGAGGAGTCGTCCATTCAGAATTTGTTCCACAGGGTTAGACAGTTAACCAGGCATTCTACCTGAAAGTTTTGGAAAGATTTCGCAACAGTTTTCGATGGAAAAGGCCTGATTTTTGGCAGTCGGGCGACTGATTTTTCTACCACGATAAAGCTCCTGTTCACACAGCCCTGCATGTGCGCCAATTTTTGACCAAAAATGTCATCACCCCTCTGCTACATCCGCCCGATTCACCCGACCTTGTCTTTTGCGACTTTTTTTCATTTCCACGAATAAAAGGAAATTTAAAAGCAAGGCGTTTTGCTGACGTTGCTGAGATTATTCAAAATTAAATGTTTTTTTTTAAGTTTGATTTTATTTTTAAAGGCGCAAATATGTTTGGGGGTTGGTATATGTCTTCAGCAACCATTTTCTTCTGAGATTCTTTAATTTACGTTCGACAATTCCATAAAAAACCTTCCTTTATAATCCTGTCCATTAATTTAATACCTTGACATTCTTGAAAATAACTTTAAACGGCCAATAAAGGCATGTTTATAGTTTATAATGAACCGAGGGCTAATTATTATCCAAATCTACATCACTTAAACTTCAATTTAATATTATGACGTATCCAAAACTAGATGCTAATTAAATATTAATAGTATTCGTGTTGGATAATGTTACAAAACCGCAACTTCTAAGTATATTTATTAAAAACCTACCCAAGCTGTCTTAGAGAACAGTCTATTACAGCAAGATTTTATACTTTATGCAAAGTATGATGAAGTAGCAAAATGACAGGTTTATAAGTAATAAGAAGCATCAGGCATCAAGACAATGATGATTTGTTTTTGCGATCTGTGGGAAGTCGTCCATTCAGAATTTGTCCCACAGGGTTAGACAGTTAACCAAGCATAGTACCTGAAAGTTTTGGAAAGATTTCGGAACAGTTTTCGTTGGAAGAGGCCTGACTTTTGGTAGGCGGGCGACTGATTTTTCTACCGCGATAAAGCTCCTGTTCACACAGCCCTGCATGTACCCCAATTTTTGACCAAAAATGGCATTACTTGTCTACCACGTCCGCCCTATCCATCCGACCTTGCCCTTTGCGACTTTTTTTCATTTCCATGAATAAAAAGCAATTTAAAAGGAAGGCGTTTTGCTGACGTTGCTGAGGTGTTTCAAAATTGAATAAACATCTTTTTTTAAAGTTTGATTTATCTTGGGTATGCCACCGTATTTTATTTTTAAAGGCGCAAATAGTTTTGAGTGTTGGTCTATATCTTATATATATATATATATATATATATATATATATATATATATATATATATATATATATATATATATATATATATAACCATTTTCTTCTGAGATACTTTAATTTACGTTCGACAATTCCATAAAAAAACCTTCCTGTCCATCAATTGTCTCTTTAGCTCAATTAGATGAGGATCGCAGACTCATGGAGGGTTCTATCTCCGTGGATCTCCAAAAAATATTAGACTGGGGAAGTAGAAATCTTGTACAATTCAACCCCACCAAATCACAGTCTTGCTTTCTTTCTCATAAGAGATACACCAGCCCTAAACCCATCACAATAACCAACCAAGTTATTCAAAGTAATGAGTCCTTTTCACTTGTTGGCATTTCTGTGGATCGAAATCTCAATTGGCACCAACATGTCACATCAATTGCAGAAGCGGCTGCTAAGAAATTAGGTTTCCTCTTCCGGGCTCACAAATACTTTTCACCAGCTAATCTCTGTACCTTATATACTTTACAAATAAGACCAAACCTCGAATACTGCTCCCACATCTGGGGTGCTGCTGCCGCTTCTACACTCGCTATCCTGAACTCCATCCAGAAGAGAGCTATACGTCTCATCGGTGACCCTATTCTCACCCAAAGGCTGCCATCCCTTGCCCACCGACGTGCCGTTGGTGACCTTTCTCTCTTTTATAGATATCTGCATGGGCACTGCTCAGAGGAGCTTTCTTCCATAGTTCCTCCACCTGCTGCGCCCAACAGATCTACCAGGGGAACAGAGCGAATGCACCCTTTTACTGTCTGGGTCACCAGACATAGAATATCTTGTTATGCCCGCTATTTTGTCCGGAGGACTTCCAAGTTGTGGAATTCATTGCCGGCACATGTTTTTCCTTCTCCCCCGAACCTCCAAACCTTCAAGTCCAGAATTAACAAGCTGCCTCTTTCCTCCTTGTCGACACCTACGGTACGATAGTATTTAGGCTGTAAACCCTTGTGGTGTGTTGTTAATAATAAAATAAAAAAATTTAATACCTTGACATTCTAGAAAATAACTTTAAAGGGCCAATAAAGGCATGTTTATAGTTTATAATGAACCGAGGGATAGTTATTATCCAAATCTACATCACTTAAACTTTAATTTAATATTATGACGTATCCAAAACTAGATGCTAATTAAATATTAATTGTATTCGTGTTAGATAATGTTACAAAACCGCAACTTCAAAGCATATTTATTAAAAACCTACCCAAGCTGTCTTAGAGAAACAGTCTATTACAGCAAGATTTTATACTTTATGCAAAGTATGATGAAGTAGCGAGATGACAGGTTTATAAGTAATAAGAAGACTGTAAAATATAAGGAAAGTTAATTAATCAAACCTTAGATAGTATGAACTGTAATTAGCGTTGCTTTATTTCGTTTTCAGTGGTCTATTCAAGATTGTGGGGCTTTTGAAAGAGGTTTTTGTGTTCTCGTAAACTTGAAAAGAAAGCGGGTTACATAATTTACTGGTTTTAATATCTTTTCTAAATGAAAACTCACTAATGCTAAGGTAACGATAGTAAGACTTTCCGGATTTTTTTCAAATGACCGCAAATTAGGGCCACTAGAACCCACAGCCTGCGTCCGTTTGAGTTTTTATTTGTTTACATATATACAGGGTGTTTGACGAGTTGCGTTCATTAGAAGTTTACGGCCTTCTAGTCCCAATTCGAAGGAGAAAATTTGGGTTTGGCCATAAGCGGGTAAGAAGCATCCAATGAAATTACATTGAAGTATATGGCGCTTCCGGTTAAACTGAAAGTCCATGTACTTCGTTATTTTAAATGGAACATCCTATATATTTTAACATTGTTAAATTCCGCATCGAGTTCTAGATGAAATATAATAAAGGCATTATATAGGGTGGCCAATTGGTGCGACAAAGCTCAATATCTCCTGTACCATTAAAGTTACGGGAAACTTTTCTGGGAAAGTTACTAAGGGTTAAGATATGAAATTTCTAAAATTATTTTAGACTATACAGGGTGCTCCAAAGAGGCGGTGTGGAAACAAATTCATGTTTTTTTTTATGAGACACCCTCTATATTTTTACATATTTTGATTCACCGTAAAATTCTGTACATAGCACCACAATTTTCATGACACATGTTTGCAATGTTGCCAAACAGATTGGAAAATTCCCATAATTTGTGATAAAACATGGTTCAATTAAACGTGTATTGTTTCTCAACTTAGAAACAAGATATTTTTATAATGGAAAGAGGAATGATAACAGAAGTGCCCTGATGTAATACGGATTGATGTTTTTGTACAGGGGGTTTTCTATGGCTATGCCAACATTACGAAATTTAAACCTAATTTTTGTAAGTTTTTTAAATGCAACACCCTGTATTTGATTACTTTATATTGTAGGGATTTTGATTCTCCTTGGCTCTTGTTAAGGTCATTCTGTGTCTATCTTTGCTACTTTTTGCGTTATTTTAATTCTAGAAAAAAAAAACTGGATGCTTTTTACCATTGTCGTTTTTCTAGTCGCCTATGACATATAAAATAGAACATTACTGTTGTCATTTTACATACATTGTCAGTTTGGTTCCTGTTTTATTTGACAAGGTTAATATCAACATTATCGCAACAATTTGCTGATAATATGAAGGGATTTAGTGCGTTCTTTCTAGCAAAACTCTTTAAAATGAATTTTTCAAATGAAGAATTGGTGGATATGATTTTTGTATTGGAAGCTAGCAACAAAAGCTGCTTATTAGCAACGTGGATATATCATCAAAAATATCCAAACCGAAGACAACCCAATAGAAGGGCGTTTGAGAAGGTATTGGGTGTTTTCAAACAACGAGAAGTGCAGCCTATAAGAAAAATGTAAGAAGAAAACGTGTTTCAACGGAAGAAAATAAATTAAATGTTCTTTTAGCATTAATTGAAAATCTACACATTGGCCAACGAACTGTTTCCAATCAATTAGATATTGGACGAACATCGATTCAGAACATACTGAAAACAAACAAAATGCATCCTTATCATATCCAGTTATTGCAAGAGTTGAATGAAGAAGACTTTCAGAGGAGAATGCGTTTTTGTGCGTGGGTACAGAAAAAAACAGACAACAACGGAATTTTGTAGATTCAATATTGTTTTGTGATGAAGCAACATTTTATGAAAATGGAAACGTAAATAGGCATAATTTCCATTACTATGCTACAAGCAATCCCCATTTTATAAGAACTCATTCACAAAACAGATGGTCCTTAAACGTTTGGGCCGGAATTGTGGGACAATATGTTATTGGACGGCATTTTTTTGATGAAATAGTATCTGGACTAGTATATTTGGATTTTTTACAATACGATTTACCACAGTTAATGGTGCAGATACCAAATGTTACTCGTCAACGTCTTTGGTTTTTACATGACGGAGCCCCCGTGCATTATATAAGACCTTTCATTACCTTTTAAATGAAATATATGGCCAGCAGTGATTTGTCAGAAGAGCGCCAGTACCATGCCAAGCTAGATCACCAGATCTAACAAAAATGGATTTCAGTGTATGGGGATTTGTATAAGATCAGGTCTATAAAACACCCCCTAATACAAGAGATGATATGAAAATTCGTATTAGGAACTGTTTCCAAATGATTATTTGGGAAATGTGTATAAACATGACACATTCTTTTGACAAACGTATTGAATTATGCACTCAAGTGAATGGTGGCCACTTTGAACAATTAATTGCATAGTAATTTACTTAAGGAATTGTAAATAACATGACTTATTTTTTTGAGAAACGTATTGAGTTGTGAATTCAAGTTAATAGTAGCCTCTCTGAATTGAACGGTTCATTATGTAATGAATCAATTTAGAAATTGTAGGGAATCTTAAATTGCTGAGATGCTTTTGTCACGTATGCTGTAGTATGAATAAATTATGTTGCTGTTATTATCTATGATATTTAATATAACAACTACCAAACTAACATTTCTATTTTATGTGTCATAGGCGACTAGAAAAACGACAATGGTGAAAACCATCCAGTTTTTTGCTAAAATTGAAATAACGCAAAAAGTTGCAAAGATATACACAGAATGGCCTGAAGAAGAGTTAAAGATAATGAAAATCCCTACAATATATAATAATCAAATATAGGGTGTTATATTTTTAAAAAAATACGAAAATTTGGTTTAAAATTCGTAATATTGGCATGACCATAGAAAATCCCCTGTACAAAAACATCAATCCGTATTATTATATATATATATATATATATATATATATATATATATATATATATATATATATATATATATATATATGTTTGCAACAAATAAGCATTAAAAAATCATATAGAACAGTCTTTCCTTGTTTATTATGTACATTATTTAAGAGAGATACATATGTAACCTTCCGCCCTCAATAATAGATTTTGAAAAATAAATTTGCCGCCAATAAATGCATTACAAAATAATGTAAAAGGCAGCTATTTGTAAATATTTGGCAATAAAAGAAAATATAAAGTTTATTAAAATCTGTTTTTTCTTTAAATCAAATTGTTTTCATGAAAAAATTCAATAAAACTTCTATCATTAAATTTTTTACGACAATAACAGAACCGCCTGTCATTCTCCATACCTTCTTTGAGTGTGGACATTGTAATTCAGGCTTACAACTATTTATATCTTCTTCAAAAGCAACGATTTATCCATAAGTGTATTTATTTACATCTAACTCAACATATTTTTTTACACAAATAACTTTAATAACATGACCACATATTCAATTTCTAACCATTTTTTCTTCATTGCTTATATACATTTATAAAAAAGAAGTACTTAACCTTCGGCCCTCAACCATAAATTTTCACAATGCAACTTTGTGCAACTATGCATTATAAAATGTGAAAAAGTAGATGCCATCAAAAATAACTTACTGGAAGAAAAGAAAATAAATATGTGGCTTAACTTTAAATCACATTTTTGTAATTAAAATATGGAATAAATCTTATATCAATCGATTTTTTTAAATTAGAAAATGACATTCACATTAAGGTGATTCATGATTGAGTTTCATACATATTTACATATATAACAATTAATTACCCATAAGTATGTTTATTTGTATCTAATAACTTAAACATCTTTTTTACAATGTTATATTAAAGCAAACTAAAAATCAAAACCAAACTAAACCTCAAAATATTGCTATGTAATAGGTAAGCCATTTTAAACATATAAAAAGTGCGTATTGCCCGCATATAAATTACCATTTTTATATTAATTTCGCTTATTATGTATCGCTTTGCAACTTAATATGAAGCAGAGATCAATATTAGGTTTTTACCCAGTCGGCCAGACAAATACTGAAAACAGCGGTATTCTCAGTCGAATCCCCGCTCTATTATAGTGTTGACTAAATGAGCCGTCGGTCGAAAGAACTGTCGGCCTAACGATATGCCACGTTCGGGAGTAACAACCGCGAACCGTAGGGCTATATGAAAAATACAGTCTACGCGCAGAAAAAGTAACCATAGGTGATCTCAAATTGAAAGTTACTAATTTTATAAATGGTCAAGAGAAATCGTATTTAATCGTAAATGCAATAAATAAAATAGATGGCGATTTCAACAAATGTACCAGTGATAATGGGGGACATATCGAAGAACTATGAAAAGCATAACCGTATGATGTCGCACCGATAGCTTGTTTTTCGAATTTATTGCTAATATTATTCTAGTTAATAAACAAACTGTCAATATGAAATTACAAACGTTTCTTCATTGCTATAAATACCGTTATCTTATAAAATAATTTACTCAAAAAATAGCTATATAAATTTGATTTTTACAGCTGTTGTTATTTGCTTCCTCTAAGCTCCTATAATCAAATTATAGAGCTGGTCAGCTCTTTAATATTTGGCTGGTGTGGTATACTTGCAATATGGTAGGTGGTAGTGGAATTTTCCTTTTCGTGATAGTAAAGGATTTTTTTCACGCCCGAGGAGGTACAACCCCATACATCAAGGGGCCAGCGAAGTCCCAACGGACGTTTCCGGTTCTGGTGTATGAGTCGGTTTCCCTTATAAGCAAAAATGATGATGACTCCTCCTTGTGCAAAACATTCCGGAGGTAAAATACCCCCAATTCGGATCTCCGGGAGAGGGCTGTACAGGGGGTGCCAACATCAAGATTTAACATATCCTTTTCGAATATATGGGGCCTAAATTCTAACCTGAACTCCGTCCACCATTTCCTTTAGGCTAACAGGCCCCAATACCTCTTTCTCACCGAAACCCAAATCAATGCCAAAACAGCCACTAATCACCTTAATTTTCCGGGGTATGAGCTCCTTATTTCCTTTAGATTGAATGGAGGCGTGTGCGCATACGTCCGTAGCAATCTACCCTGCACCAGACTCTCCAATTTAGAAGCTGGAAGAAAAGACATACTATGGATAAAGCTGTCTCTCAGGGCTGCAACTAAATTCATCTGTTGCATTTACCGGTCACCTTCTGACAACAACTTTGTCCAGCTCTTTGACTACCTTTCTGAAAAAACCGACCATCTTATTTCTGAATATCCTTCCTCCGAGGTCACTATTCTTGGTGACTTCAATGTCCATAATAAGGATTGGCTAGGATCTTCAAAAACCGATCCACAATGGAGAGCAGCGGAGGCCTTTGCAGTCAGCAATTCTTTAGCCAATATGGTTCAGCAACCTACTTACTTTCCTCGTATCCCACAGCTAAAATCCCTTGGATCTCCTTCTTACTACGAAACCTGAATGCTATAAGATATCAGTCACTGCCCCCCTTGGTCGCTCAGACCACGGCATGGTCACTGCTTCCTGCGCAATGCAACTAGAGGTCACACAGTCATCACACCCACGTATCGTTTGGCACTACAACTCCGCAAACTGGGACGAAATGCGGGATTACTTTTGCTCATTTCCATATGCGTCTGTCTGCTTCTCTCATCCTGACCCCTCTGATATCTCACAAAACGTCACCGAAATTATCCAAGCTGGCATGGAATTATTTATTCCACGTACACAGAAAACCTCTTCAGCCACTCAAAAGCCCTGGTTCTCCAAATCCTGTGACAAGGCCAGACTTGAAAAGGTCAAAGCTCACAAAACGCTTCTACACAATCCCAGTCAAGAAAACCGTCAAGCATTTAACGCTGCAAGAAACCGCTATGTCCGCATTCTTTCTGAGGCAAAAAAGTCGTTTAATAACCACATCAAAAACAAAGTCCTCTTAAGCTCCAACGGCGGCAAATCCTTCTGGACTTTTGATAAATCTATTGGGAATAATTTCTGCACGTTCCCACCTCTTGTCTCAGGGGATGAAATTGTTTCTACCGTCCTGGGCAAGGCTGAACTTTTTGCTTCGTTGTTCGCCGGCAATTCTACTCTCAACCCACCTCCAAATGTTCAACCACCAACAGTCCCCAATGTCGCGCATAAAATTTCGGATATCATTTTCAAAACTAAAAAGGTACGAAAGATGCTCTCTTCTCTTAATACCAGGAAGGCCTCTGGCCTTGACGAGATCCCAGCAATTGTTCTCAAAAAATGCGCACCAGAACTTGCTTCTATCTTGACTCGTCTGTTTCAGATATCTTACAATAAAGGCATATTCCCTAGTAACTGGAAAACTGCTCGAGTACAACCCATCCCCAAGAAAGGATCCAAAGCGCTTCCTAGCAACAACAGGCCTAGTTCTCTCCTTTCAGTCGTCTCTAAAGTGATGGAAACGTGTATAAACACCGAATTACTAATATTTCTTGAAAGACACAGTCTAATTTAAGACAGGCAGTATGGATTCCGTCAGCGCAGATCGACTGCCGACCTCCTTTCCTTTGTCACCCATTCTTGGAACAAGTCTATGGAACTACACGGTGAATCCCATATTGTCGCTCTAGACATATCCAACGCATTCGACCAGGTCTGGCACGCAGCGCTGCTTAATAAACTTCCGGCGTATGGCATACCACCAAAGCTTTGTACCTGGACAGCAAATTTCCTCTCCAGCAGGAGCATTTCTGTTGTTGTGGATGGCCATTCCTCTAAAATGTATCCAATTAATGCAGGAGTTCCTCAAGGTTCAACTTTAGCCCCTACTTTTTTCTTCTCCACATCAATGACCTCCTCTCTAGCGCATCCAACCCAGTTCACAGTTACGCGGACGACAGCACCCTCCACTCAAATATACAATATTCTAAGCCTGTCTCTTCAGCCCAATTAGATGAGGATCGCAGACTCGTGGAGGGTTCTGTCTCCGTGGATCTTCAAAAAATATTAGACTGGGGAAGTAGAAATCTGGTACAATTCAACCCCACCAAATCTCAGTCTTGCTTTCTTTCTCATAAGAGATACACAAGCCCTAGACCCATCACAATGAACAACCAAGTTATTCAAAGTAATGGGTCCCTTTCTCTTGTTGGCATTTCTGTGGATCGAACTATCAATTGGCACCAACATGTCACATCAGTTGCAGAAGCGGCTGCTAAGAAATTAGGTTTCCTCTTCCGGGCTCGCAAATACTTTTCACCAGCTAATCTCTATACCTTATATACTTCACAAATAAGGCCAAACCTCGAATACTGCTCCCACATCTGGGGTGCAGCTGCCGCTTCTACACTCGCTATCCTGGACTCCATTCAAAATAGAGCTATACGTCTCCTCTGTGACCATACACTCACCCAAAGGCTGCCATACACCGACGTGCCGTTGGTGACCTATCTCTCTTTTATAGATATCTGCACTGTCACTGCTTAGAGGAACTTTCCTCCATAGTTCCTCCACCTGCTTCCCCCAACAGATCTACCAGGGGAACAGAGAGAATGCACGCTTTTACTATCCAAGTCACCAGACATAGAACATCTTGTTATGCCTGCTCATTTTTCCCGAAGATTTCCAAGTTGTGGAATTCCTTGCCGGCACATGTTTTTCCTCCTCCGAACCTCCAAACCCTCAAGTCCAGAATTAACAAGCTGCCTCTTTCCTCCTTGTCGACACCCACGGTACGATAGTATTTAGGCTGTAAGCCCTCGTTGGTGTGTTGTTGAAATTTAAAAAAAGATTATTCAGTTATTTTATTGAATTCATGGTAATCTCTTGATACTATTTCGTAATGATTAACAATTATTATTGTAGAATCAATATGTTTGCCACGGAATAGTTATAAAGCGAGTCATTTAAATATTACTGATTATATTTTTGAAACCATAATAAAATGAACTTCCGTTCTATATAATCGTGTAATGCGTTTTCTATTTAAAAGAAAGTGGGGTTAGGTAATTTTTCGATTTTGCGATGTTAATTTGTTTTTTTTTAAACCAAGTTTTCCCAGCTTGTAAAAAGTTCTACAAATTTCATTGGATAAGTTGTTTTCTATCTCCAAAAATAAAAGCAGTAGAATCTGCATTAATTTTAAAGAACAGACCTGTACAGCCTCCATAAAGCGTAGAGAAAAATCTCTGTTAAAAATGACGTCCATTATCATTAAAAGGAAAGAAAAAAGGTTGTGACTAATGACCAAATTAGCTGCATGAATTTGAGAACAAAACGAAAATGGAACAATAGAAGGAGCAAAGTGAAATAAATGACTGTATTCATTGGTTGGAATATTGAATTGAAGTGCAATTTATAAAACGGCCAGCTACCTCGGTACTTTGTATGGTATCGAGTTGTAGAAATGTTTAATTTGTAATAGATTACCTGTGTTGAATTCAGAGATAATAACTAAATCTATAGCGGCATACAATCCACCAGATAGAACCAGATAAAGCTATTAAATTCATTTACAAGTGAATGAACGTGCCCCAACGAGTGCTGTAAATTATTGCCGCGCTGAACCAAATGAATAATTTCCTGTAAAAGTTCCCTAGTTTTAGGTTTACTTTTTGCTTTGTTAGTACAATGGCGGGAATAGAAGTAAATTTTGCTAATACTCAACACTTAATGTTGAAGAACTTTCTATAAGTTAAGAGCTAGAAGCTTTTTGTTGGTCTTTTTATTCGTTTCTAGCTGATTACCTGGCGTTACCCGGCTGTTATTTATTCAGTCTTCTATTAGAAGGAAAAAAAGTATTTTTAAGAAGTATCAGAAATGCCACTATTCAGCTCCGCGACCACAAAATACATAATAATCGGTATTTTTACATGTCACTTTCTTCCCACACTACCACTAAAGGTTCTAGTACTGTCTTGCTACCAAAATAATTTTTTTTTGTATACAATCATATATAAAATCACATCTGTACCTACTAAGTTTAGTTGAATTAGTTCCAAGCCTTTCAGAGTTATGTTGGAACATATACAGGGTGTCGGGCAATCGACTTCAGGAGGTTATTTCCCAGAAGAAATGAAGGCCACAAAGTTCTATAACAATCATCTCTTGTCTCAGGGGATGAAACTGTTTCTACCTCCCTGGGCAAGGCTGAACTTTTTGCCTCGTTGTTCGCCGGCAATTCTACTCTCAACCCACCCCCCAAATGTTTAACCACCAACAGTCCCCAATGTCGCGCATAAAATGACTAATATCATTTTCAAAACTAAAAAGGTACGAAAGATGCTCTCTTCTCTTAATACCAGGAAAGCCTCTGGCCTTGAGGAGATCCCAGCAATTGTTCTCAAAAAATGCGCACCAGAACTTGCTCCTGTCCTGACTCGTCTATTTGAAAAATCTTACAATAGTGGCGTTTTCCCTAGTAACTGGAAAACTGCTCGAGTATAACCCGTCTCCAAGAAAGGATCCAAAGCGCTTCCTAGCAACTACAGGTCTATTTCTTTCCTTTCAGTCGTCTCTAAAGTTATGGAAAAGTAAATAAACACCGAATTACTAAAATTTCTTGAAAAACACAGTCTAATCCACGACAGGCAGTATGAATTCCGTCAGCGCAGATCAACTGCCGACCTCCTTTCCTTTGTCACCCATTCTTGTAACAATAACTACACGGTGTGTCCCAGATTGTCGTTCTAGATATATCCAATTCATTCGACCAGGTCTGACACGCAGCGCTGCTTAATAAACTTTAGGCCTATGGCCTACCACCAAAATTCTGTATCTGGACAGCAAATTGCCTCTCCAACCGGAGCATTTCTGTTGTCGTGGATGGCCATTCCTCTAAACTGTATCCAATTAATACAGGAGTCCCTTAAGGTTCAGCTGTAGCCCCTACTTTGTTTCTTCTCCACATCATTGATCTCCTCTCTAGCAAATTCAACCCAGTTCACAGATACGCACCCTCCACTCATATATACAATATTCTAATCCTGTCTCTTTATCTCAATTAGATAAGGATCGCAGACTCATGGAGGGTTCTGTCTCTGTGGATCTCCAAAAAATATTAGACTGGGAAAGTAGAAATCTTGTACAATTCAACTCAGTCTTGCTTTCTATATCATAAGAGATACACCAGCCCTAGACCCATCACAACGAACAACCAAGTTATTCAAAGTAATGAGTCCTTTTCGCTTTTGCCATTTCTGTGGATCGAAATCTCAATTGGCACCAACATGTCACATCAATTGCAAAAGCGGCTGCGAAGAAATTAGGTTTCCTTTTCCGGAATCGCAAATACTTTTCACCAGCTAATCTCTATACCTTATATACTTCACAAGTAAGACCAAACCTCGAATACTGCTCCCACATATGGGGTGCCGCTGCCGCTTCTACACTCGCTATCCTGGACTCCATTCAGAAGGGAGCTATACGTCTCATCGGTGACCCCACCCTCACCCGAAGGCTGCCATCCCTTGCCCACCGCCGTGCCGTTGGTGACCTCTCTCTCTTTTATAGATATCTGCACTGGCACTGCTCAGAGGAGCTTTCTTCCATAGTTCCTCCACCTGCTGCCTGCAACAGATTTACCAGGGGAACAGAGCGAATGCACCCTTTTACTGTCCATGTCACCAGACATATAACATCTTGTTATGCCCGCTCTTTTGTCCCTGGGACTTCCAAGTTGTGGAATTTCTTGCCGGCACATGTTTTTCCTTCTCCTCCGATCCTCCAAACCTTCAAGTCCAGAATTAACAAGTTGCCTGTTTCCTCCTTGTCGACACCCACGGTACGATAGTGTTTAGGCTGTGCGCCTGTTGTTGAAAAAAAAATATTAACAAAGAATGCTTTGAAAACAATAGCTTGAAGTTGCCTTAGCAACTTTTGATAGATAATGTTTATGTGAATTATTCTATGTGTAATAAGTATCGTGATTAAAAGTGATAAAATGAATAATAATAATTATTATTATATCCAATATTCGAGGGTTGAGCTGCGCGACCTGCATTATTATTATGGCTTAGCTGCAGGAAATGCATCAATAGCAAGACGTTTGTGTCGAGTTGCATGTCCAAATAGAAGGATTCCAGGGTCGCAGTTGTTTAGTACTATCCATCAGCAATTAGATGAGTTTGGCTCTTTTAAGACGAGGCGTTTGAAGTCTGTAGCCAACAAAGGATTCTAACTCTTGGGGCTGGAGTTCGTGTTTTGGGTGCGGTTGATAATAATCCTGAAATGAGCGTGAGGTTAATTGCATCGCAGGAAAATATTTCCAAAAGCTCAGTTCACCAAATTTTGCACGAACAACTCCTACATCCATTCCACTATCTAAAGGTCCAAGCTCTACTCCCTGCAGATCCGCTTCCACGACTGAATTTTTGTAGGACAATTATGACTCTCGTGTGAGATCATTTAGTTGGTGGACATGCCTTCCCACAAAGGCTCAATGGTAAGGCTTACCTATACTTTCTACAAAATGATCTGTCCCTTCTGTTGGAAAACTTTCCTATTGGAGTGCGACGTGTAATGTAGCTACTGCGTGACGGAGCACCGCCTCATTATAGAAATAATGAATCTTTTTAACGAACGTATAAAACAAACGTATTTTAAATTTAATAATAAAATTTATATGCAAAATGAAGGCCTACCTATGGGTAGTCCGTTGTCACCTTTATTAGCCAATATATTTATGGAAAACTTAGAAAACCAAATTATAACATCCGAACTTTCGCATAATATTGTCTTGTGGTGCAGATAAGTAGATGATATTTTAGCATGCTTTCAAGATAGTCATACAGAATTAAATGCATTTTTGAATTCTATTCATAACTTTCACATAAATATTAAGTTTACTATAGAAGAAGAAGCTAACAGTTGTATAATTTTTTTTAGACTTAACAATTAGAAATTTAGAAAACCAAATTATAACATCAGAACTTTCGCATAATATTGTCTTGTGGTGCAGATAAGTAGATGATATTTTAGCATGTTTTCAAGGTAGCCATACAGAATTAAATGAATTTTTAAATTTTATTAATAGCTTTCACACAAATATTAAGTTTACTATAGAAGAAGAAGCTAACAGTTGTATAATTTTTTTAGACTTAACAATTAGAAATTTAGAAAATAATTCGTTTGACTTTTCAATATATAGGAAACCAACTTACACTGACACAACCATACCATACGATTCATGTCACCCTTCTTCACAAAAGCTGTCAGCCTACCATTCTATGATACATCGTGCATTTTCAATACCTATGTCACAAAACAATTTTGAAAAAGAAATTTCAATAATTAAGCAAACAGCATTTAATAATGGCTACTCTGTTAAAACAATTGATAAAATGATCGAGAGAAAAGAATACAAATTAGCGATTAATTTAATTTTTTCAAATATTAGAGACAAACAAGACAACAGATACGTTTCGATAACTTATTTTGGAAGCATTTCAGAAAACATTTCAAAAGTTTTAAATACCTGTACAAATACAAATGTAGCTTTTAAATCTTACTACACGACGCGTGATCCTATTTAACGTAAAAGAAAAATCTTGCTTCTTGACAAAAGCTGGAGTTTATAATTTAGCTTGTACACATTGTAACGCAATCTACATAGGTCAAACTTCTAGAAATTTTAACACCAGATACAAAGAATATTTTTCTGTATTTAGAAATAACCACGCTGACAAATCTACATTTGCAAAACATATTATTGATACCGAACATAGACCTAGAGTAAATAACCGCATACAACTTTTTTTTATAATGACAAACGTAAACTAGACATTTTTGAAGCTTTAGTAGTCAAAAAGCACACACACGACAATAGCTACCTTGTTTTAAACAAGCAAAGTGATTTAATGAATTCCCCTTTCTTGGATATTCTTCTTTCTAATTAAATAAGTCAAACAAAATAAATTTAACTATTCTTTCAAAAAAGTTGTAATAACATAATGAGTTGATGTATGTCGATACTTTCGTTGTATAGATACTGCTTTTATAATGTTATTGTTTAGTTATTTTATTGTTGTACCTGTTATCATAGTTATTATAGGCTAGTTTTACTTTTATGTTAAATATTGACGTACATCACGTAGACATTTTGAAAACCTAATCTGTCATCTATGTTTCATTTTATTTTCATTTTGATAAATTTTTTGATGAAAACATCATATAATAACATAGCAACAGATCTTTATTTGTAGTTGACATGATTTCGTACTAACTCAATTTGTATCTGTCTGAGAATGCTGTCAAGCAGCGAAACTAGTCACAGAAACGTTGAAGAACATCGTAGAACATCCATAATTCATAAGGGCCACTTGCTCCAGTTAGCTTACGCGCTGGCTACGTCCTTCACCTAAATAAACAAAATTCAACAGTGAAACCGGTGAAGTAGTCTCCAAGTCTGTATGTAGTGACGATGTTTTTTAATAAATTTTTGAAAAAGTCAAATATCTCGAAAATGGTTGAGAAAAATAACATAACATGTTAGTAAAACCTACCATGAAATTTGACGATCAATCTAGATCTGTAATAAAAAGCATCATCTTCTATTTGAAATAACAAATTTGACGTCTACTGCCGGTATAACCAGAAGCCCCATACTTCAATATTGTCAGTGAACTGGAAATTTTGAGAAACCCACGTGCGTGAATTTTCAAAATTCTATTGTGAGCCGTACTCCAGAAACAGCTAATGGAAGGTCTATGTGGGACACCCTGTACCTATTTGCCATTAAAAGCATTTTCATCAAAATTCACTACCATAATGGGCTTGGTCGGTCCAGACTTTTTAAATCTTTTACAGAACGCATTGAATCATAAATAATTCAAAGAAAGGTGTGATACTTCTTCCTAAATTAAGTTATTTAACATTGACTCATTTTGTGGCCTAAAAACTGCTGAATTGGAATTGCCCTTTCATTGTGACCTAATTTATCCCGGCAGGAAAGAAATATGTATTAAAAGTTCTTTATGAAATTTCAGACTCTTGAATGGCTCATTGACAGGGGAATAAAGCTTTTCTAATTTAATCTCATACTTAATAAAGTTTGATTAAGTAGCTGCTGGCATATTTTCAAGAAACATTTTTATATACATTTCTGTATGTCATTTGATTGATGCATCACTTTTGTACAATTTATCGATTATTTAAAAACTGCTTTGTTTTTAGTGAATTTTTATTTAAAAAGATTAACTAATAGAGAGGTATCGATGGTGAGACTTTGCAAAAATTTCTTCAAATGAGCGCGAATTTGGGCCCCTAGAACCCATATCTGGGGTCAGTTTGGATTTTTATATGTTTATATATATATATATATATATATATATATATATATATATATATATATATATATATATATATATATATATATATATATATATACGTATACTTATCCAACCTATAACTCAAAAAATAATTAACCTATTTTGATGAAACTCGGCAAATTCTTTTCTTTTATTAATAGCTTGCATAAGTTCGTTAGCCAGGAAAATCGGACAAGGTTTTCTGGGAAAATTTTGAGTTTCCTTTCGAAAAAAAATTTTTTCTCCGAAAATTACAAAGTTATTTTGATGAAATTTGGTGGACATATTGCTTTAGGAAATGCCTAACTATGTACCAAAATTCAGCTTTCGAGGTTGACAGAAAATTGAGCTATTCAAATTTGAAACATTTATTTTTAATATCACCGCTTTTTATTGACAATGGTTTTTTCAAAAAACAAAAGTCGCTTTCTTCTCATTAGAGAATTTTCTCTACGAAAATTTGCAAAAACTTGTAGACTATTCAACCATAAACTCTATAACTAAACCTACTGCCAAAGCATCAAAGAAAGGGTCTATTCGAAACGAATTTTCTAAAAATATTTTAGTAAAATGAAGGACAATGACGGTTGAAACTGAACCTTAAGGGTTTGTAAAACACTCTTTTTGCAACATTTTCTCTATGTAACCCGTATTCCTTTCAGATACTTTGTATAAAAGTTGTCTATTTTGACGTTTCAAATCTGCGACTTTGGCGTTTTAAGAAGAAAGCCATAAAAATGTTTATTTTAAAAGCCTATAACTTACAGGTTTAAGTTTTGGTACGTAGTTTACCAATTTTAATATAAGCACGGGTATTAAATGTGGTTGCCGTTACTTTGTTATTTCCTGAGTTACAAAAATGTTCCGAATGGAAACTCAAAATTTTCTGGGAAAAACTGGGTCGATTCTCCTGGATAACGAACCTATCCAAGCCACTTGCATATATATATATATATATATATATATATATATATATATATATATATATATATATATATATATATATATATATATATATATATATATATATATATATATATATATATATATATATATATATATATATATATATATATATATATATATATATATATATATATATATATATATATATATATATATATATATATATATATATATATATATATATACGTATATTTATCCAACCGATAACTCAAAAAATAATTAACCGATTTTGATGAAACTCGGCAAGTTCTTTTCTTTTATTAATAGCTTGGATGAGTTCGTTAGCCAGAAAAATCGGACAAGGTTTTCTGTGAAAATTTTGAGTTTCCTTTCGAAAAAAAAAAAAATTCTCCGAAAAGTACAAAGATATTTCGATGAAATTTGGTGTACATATTGCTTTGGAAAAGACCTAACTATGCGCCAAAATGTAGCTTTCTAGGTTTACAGAAAATAGAGCTTTTCAAATTTGAAACATTTATTTTTAATATCACCGCCGTTTGACTGTCAAACGTAAACCGGGCTTATATGAGATCTAGTATGTTGTTGCTAGGCGACGGAACATTTGATATTATTGCGCAGGTCTGTTAGACGCTGTAACCTGTAACTGACGTTTGGTATGAGATTGTTTTATATGTTTTTATCTGTTTGAGTCCGCATTTTTTTGTTATTTGGGAAATGTTTATATACAAGTGCAAATTATTCCTTTATTAATGTTAGTGGGTGGACTAAAGAGTGTTTGTTATGTTTTATCAACACATCGAAGTTTTACAAAAAGAGCTGATATGCAACAGGTTAGTTATTTTTTTCTCTGATGCTTTGGTGGTAGTTTCAGTTAAGTTTATGGTTTAACGGTCTATAATTTTTAGCTAAGTTTCGTACAAAAAATTCGTCTATGAGGAGACCGCGGCTTTAGAATTTTAAAAAGATTTCTTCAAATGAGCGCAAATTAGGCCCGCTGGAATCCATATCCGGGTTTACGTTCAGTTTTGATCTGCTTACATATATACAGGGTGACACGTTTCTACGGTAAAGCTCAATATAATTATTAATATACAAGAGACGAGAAAAAATTGTAAAAACTAATTATAGGGTATCTTGAGCTGCACCTTATAAAATTATTTTGACAATCACCGGTTGGCCCATAAGTCGTTGGTGATCCCTACAAATTTTTTTTCGAACAGCCTTATTGTGTTGCATTTTTTACCGAAATATTTTTGTAAGAAAAAAAAAATGAAGACGCAGTAAGTGCGTTTTGGTAGCAAATTTTCATTAAATGCTTCAAATTTCAATAACTCAATTTGCTATTAACCTAAGGTTTGTTGGCTAGGAAACCAACGTTTAAAGTTCATTGTCGGAAAATTGTTGTACATTTTCAAACAATAAGTTATTTTAATAAAATATGGCACATTGTTTCTACTATATAGGTTATACCGGTAACCAAATTGATGACTGCTTGCATTAAAAAGACATATTTGATATTCAAAGCATTTTTATAAAAATTCACTGCCATAACGCACTTGCTGCGTCCAGGGTTTTTTTTTTCAGATGAATGCGTTTTATCTTACGTAATATTTCTCCAGAAGGGTATAAAGTACGAGGCGAGGTCAAATTCAAACTTTCAAAGGGCCTTGAAAAATTCACCAGACGAAACTTTGCTTTACAAGTCGGCAGGAATATTATAATTTAAAAGTGTAGACACAGTGACCGTTTAAAAATGGTAACTCCACTAGATTAGAGAGAAAAAGTTCGGGACGCAGCAAGTGCGTTATAGTAGCGAATTTTCATAAGAATAAACTTTTATTATACGGCATATTAGTAAACTTAATACTTTAAACTTACACAGCCGAGGAAGATATATTTTAGAGGTCCTAGTACGCGCACATTTAAAAAATTCTTTCTGTTTAAGGAAGCGGAGGATATTTAGAGAAAAACTTTTAAAACTAGTAACGATGTAATAAAATTTAATAAATAAAATAAAATTCAATAATTCTTACAACTAATTTAACCGAATAAATTTAAAACCAAAATCTTTACATAATGAAATCTTAATTAAAAGTCTCCGATATTAGTCTCTACATTTTCAAAGCAAACGTCTCGCTAATGTTTACCAACACCAATACTTATAACCTTGCTTGGTCTACATAATTCAAAAAATTGCAAACCTCATCAGTCAACATTCCTTATACTGTACTCTGCAATTCAAACTTGTTTATTATTTATCTAAACATGTAATATGAGCAATTCCGGGTCAATAATTATAATTTCTATGCGACCTACTTAATTATAAAATATATTATTTTGATTTATGCTAGCGAATTTTGTATAACTATTTTAATATAAAATTAATATTAAATATATTTTCACGATTAGGAATGCTTTCTTGGATAGTTTTCTGTTCTATGAACACTTTCAAAAGTGTTACCATCGATCTGTTTATTATCAAAAACATCTTGTGTTCTAACTCCCTTTAAAAAAATGCCCAAAACTCAATTTTCTAAGCTAAAGAATTAAATTTTGCTATATCTGTAGATAGTGAACGTTTTTTTAAAAGAAACTTGTATTACAAATTTCATTAAAGTTATACAAAATATTTCCAAAAGGAAACTTTCATATTTAGAAAAGTAAAATAGCTGCCAAATTATAAACGTAGCAGTTATTTTTCCTGATCAATCGCCTCAATGATTTCGTTTTAATTAACCTAATCAAACCGGTTTTTTCAATATCAATAATAACAAAATGTCTGCTGAAAATTATAATTTCACGCTCAAAGGTGACAGTGTTATTCAGGCGTTTGCAACAAAAATGAAATCTTGTACAAAACGTATGAAATCTGTGCCCTATTGTTTCTTCAAATGTCAAGATAAAACAAAAATAAGGAATCTGAAGAATGAAGATCCTTGACAGCTTGTCACAAGATGAAATTTCGGGAGGCAGCAATTTCGTAATGGTAGCAAATTTTCATTAAATGCTTCAGGTTTGTATAACTCAATTTTCTATAAACCTAGAAAGTTGAGTTTTCGTGGAGTAATGTAGTTACGAGGGCAACATACCAACCAAATTTGATCAAAATAACTTAGTTATTTTTTTGAGATACAAATTCTTTTTTCCGGAAAAATTTTAATTTTTTTGGAAAAACTGGTCCGATAGGTCTGGCGTACGCTGCATTCTTCTATGTGGATTAAATATAACAATCAGGCCAAGGTATCCATGTAAACAAGATAGGGTCTTGTTACACCTTATTGTCTAAAAAATATAAACATTTTCCGAAAATAAATATAATTGTCCAGAAACAACGGATCAGATTTTCTAGACAACGAACCAATTCATGCGATTTACACAAAAACTACACTAGCCAAGATATAATTATTCACAAAAAGCTTTTTGACAAAAATTTTATAAAATTTTCACAAAAATTTGCAAACAACCCCTTTTAAGAAAATTAACCATTTTTTTACGAAAGTCGGCTTAAATGTTCACAAAATTTGTATAAAATTCCTTTTATGAAAATTAGTCAGGTAAAAATATTTTACACGATTTGCTAAACAAATTACTTTTCAATAATCTATTACACAGTGCTTGATAATCACTAATATTTCACAATAGTTCGACACAAAATGATTTCTGCTAAAACTTACTTATATATTTTACACGAAAATTTGCTGATAAAATACCTAAAACTTAAATTACATAATCTGTAATTAAATATGAAATAACATACGATCTGCCCGATTTGAAAAACGAATTCATCCAAGCTATTAATGCAATAAAGAATCATATATATATATATATATATATATATATATATATATATATATATATATATATATATATATATATATATATATATATATATATATATATATAATCTCTCTGAGGCCTAGGGTTGAAAACATTGAGACCTCACAGACGATCTCCGGCGAGATTTGGGGAGTAGGCAGATTGAGACCCCGTAATCGAGCTACCACAACCCAGCCCACCTTTGTCCACCGCTCTAAGGAGTAGGCAGATTGAGGCCTGAGAGTGTCCTTACATATTTCCTTTGCCTCTTGAAACCAACCCAACCCACCTTTGTCCACCGCTCTAAGGAGTAGGCAGATTGAGGCCTTAGAGTGTCCTTACATATTTCCTTTGCCTGTTGAAACCAACCCAACCCACCTTTGTCCACCGCTCTAAGGAGTAGGCAGATTGAGGCCTTAGAGTGTCCTTATATATTTCCTTTTCCTCTTAAAAATAGCTCCAAAACAGGAGCGGAAACGTCGAGTTTCATAAATTCTGGACGCGGTTCAACCCGAGAACCAAGTATGTATCACATTAAAGACCACGGAAATCTTTCTGAACATATATATATATATATATATATATATATATATATATATATATATATATATATATATATATATATATATATATATATATATATATATATAATTATTTCTGACATACATTTTTTACAAGATACAATAAAAAAAAAGCTTAGGCTTGTGGCTGTAATAAATGTACAACTTTAAAGCATGGTATCTAAAATTTTTGTAAAGTCTCACCATCGATACCTCTCTATTAGCGAATTTTTTAAAAATAAAATACGCTTAATTTTTTTAATAAAATTCGCTAACAAGAACAAAACAGAAATGCCATTACCTAAAAAAAGTTAACAGTACACGATGCTCCCAGGCGGTCACCCATCCAAGCACTGACCTTGTGCGAGGTTGTTTAACTTCGGTGATCGTACGACAATCGGTTTTGTCCATGTGGTATCGCCGTTAGCTTGACTGGTTTATTTATACAACGTTTATCTATTTATTATTAATTTTTAAGTGTCGATTTTAAATAAAGAATTAAATTATTTTCAAATTTTGCAATATGTACACAATATTTAGCAGTCCTGATTGCATACGTACTGTTCCTGTGTAAAAGAATTAATTTAATAACATAACTTATTTTATCGCTTAGCGTCTTGGACAACTAATATGATTAAACAACTTTGATGTTTTCGGCAATGATTTAGTTCAAAAGCTTTTCATATAAACTAAAATGATTAATCGAAAAAAAAACCTATTCTCTGATTAACCAAAAATAAAAACAATCACTGGGCAAATTTTTAATTTCATGTCGCCTGTCATTTTTCATAATTGCGACCGAGATTTCACGATTGTCGGTTCGGGTAGTATGTTTATGCGTAGTATATATATTTAGTTTGGTTAGTGTTGATGTATGGATTATACGTGTTGTATGAATCAATCTACGCGTGACAGTTAACTACTCTGTCTGTCGGGCATTGGACTTTAACCACTAAGCCGTATCAACGCATGTCTTTTGGATTTTATTTTTAATTTGGAAAAAACTCTAATATTGTGTACCAAATTACCTAAATTCGCAACATGCATTTATTTGCACTATTTATAGCCACCTGTAAAGTCTCATTCCAGTTACTTTACAAAAATATAGCGTTTTCAAAAAGTTTGCCCCGACTTTCCACCGGAAAAGCTTGAGCATAAGGGCTGATTAACGAACTCGACCTCGGTTTTCGCCCGAACAAGACTTTTGACAGGTTTGATTGAAATCAGTTTTTTTAGTTATCGCTCGGATACTATATATATATATATATATATATATATATATATATATATATATATATATATATATATATATATATATATATATATATATATATATATATATAAACATATAAAAATTTTAACGGACCTTGGGTTCCGGGGACTAAAGGGCTGATTAACGAACTCGACCTCGGTTTTTGCCCGAACAAAACTTTTGCCAGGTTTGATTGAAATCAGTTTTTTTTAGTTATCGCTCGGATACTATATATATATATATATATATATATATATATATATATATATATATATATATATATATATATATATATATATATATATATATATAAACATATAAAAATTTTAACGGACCTTGGGTTCCGGGGACTAAAATTCGCGTCATCTGAAAATAAAATTCAAAAGTTTTTTATCATAACCTCTCTATTAGCGAATTTTTATTAAGTAAAATTCGCTATTCGTTTCTTCTATAGTGAAGGAGTGCAACCCACTGATATTCGTAAATAAAGCTACAATATGGAATCTCATGTTTTTAATAAATTTTCGTAGAAAAAGTTCACTAGGGGGGCTGCCGACTTTTGAATTTTAAAAACATTTTCTTTAAATGAGCGTTAACTAGAACTCGTACGGCCCATATTCGTGATCCGTTTCATGTTTTTAAAATTGGTATCACACCGATAAGTCAAAGAATAGAAAACAGAAAGAATCCAAAACAGAAAAATATTTCCGGAATATTTGAAAATAAACCAGCAAATAATCAGAGTGAATTAAAATGTAACATACATAATGTACAATAAAACATAGAAAACACAAAGAATCCAAAACAGAAAAATATTTCCGAAATATTTGAAAATAAACCAGCAAATATTCACGAAGCACTTAGGTTACTTTATTTCCTTATGCACAATAACTTGCAAAGTTACAGCTGGAAACAAATTTTTATTGTATAAAACTATAACGAGGCCCATTTGACCGACACTACGCCAGTGTGGTGCATTGCGCCAAAAACACACTAAAGTTACAGAGATTTCAAAATAAGTGGTTGCGACGAGCCCTCATTAAAAATAGGTATGAAAGGACCTGCATGAATTTTTAAATATTAATTATGATTAAAAGAAATTTAAAATTATAAGGCTTTTTCTCCAAAAATGTTTGAAACATGCGTGTAATAGTTAGGCGACAACACAATTGATGCATAATCGAGTCTACTTCTGACCAGAGAATCAAAAAGCACCTCTAGTACTTGCGCGTCAGGAAAATCTCTGGCAGATCTTATTGAAAATCCTAAAATTCAGAGTGGTACTGTTACCGAACTCTTAATATGCAAATTAAAACTAAGTTTGCTATCGAATAGAACACCGAGGACTCTGAAGACAGGTTTTCTTGTCAAAAGAGTATCTTGTAGACAATAATAAAATTCAAGCAATCAGCACCTATCTACATTGGGGTTTAAACAATTATTACTAGCCAAAAATATAACCCAGATTCCTTTGCAAAAAATACAGTCGTCTACAGAATCAATAAAAGAGTCAATCTTCAAGTCATCAGCGTAGATAAGGTATGACACATCAAGCAACTACACAGTGTCATGAATAAAAATGTTGAAAAAGACGAACCCAAGAACCGAAACCTGAGGCACACCAGAACTGATGAAAAAGTTATTTTTCTTAAATCGACGGCACTCTACAAAAGCCAGTCTAGCAGTCAAATAAGAAGCAAACAGCTACAGAAGATGGTCAGAAAATCCATCGCATGAAATCTTATGTAGAAGAATGCCATGAGGTATATAAAAGAACTAGTTAAAAAATTAGACAGTAACATGCCGCTTGATAATGTTAGACTGTAAACATATTTTTAGCACATTTTTTTTTATTTCTTTATGTGAGAAGAACACTTTCTTGGCGGATTTGCATAGAAAAAAAATGCTTATGAGAGATCACGGCTTTAAGGCTTTTAGCAAATTTGTTTAGATAGACGTAATGTAAAAGCCCTAGAAGCTCGCCGTAATTATACAGTTTAACTCATCTACCAGCTAGATTCCCGCTCACACGAATTTCTGTGTTTAATTTTATGCGGTGTTGCCACTTTTTCCATACTTATCTGGACATAATTAAGAAACTAGCCACGTGGCTTGTCAGAGTGTTGCGCTAGCATCTCTGCCCGGCAATTCGTCCGCTTTTCAGGATTTCTGTTTTTCTTAAGCATTTTGCAGTGTCCCCCAAGGGTAGTGTGGGAAAATAGGTCAGCGCAAACAGATTCCTGCATATTCAAGTAAGACACTAATATAAAGCCCACAAGGGAAAATTTGTCGCTGCTCATACCCTTGCGACCATTCAACCTTAGCACGTTGTCTTGCACCTTGGGCTTTTTTGGAAAATGAAAAGATGTCAGTTTCGAGAAGAAATCAAATGATCGCAAATAGTATAAGAAAAGATAAGGCGCCAGATAGGAAAGATTACAACAAAAGAGGATACCCGAGACTAGCTGAAATAAAGGTATACTTAGAAAATATACCCCTATCCTTTTTTCGGCCTTGTGACTAGGACCACAGGCGCTGTCGTCCTGGTAACGCTCCTTCTGACGGAGTTATTATTTTCAATAGCAAGCAAGTTAGTTAGTTCTTCAGTGTCATTATTTTTCACTAAAGTAAATGAATAACATTAAAATACGATACTTTAATCTCGTATGTCTGGCATAACAACTGTTTTTAATGTAACGCGAAATAGCTCGTTAGAACACAAAAAGAAAAGGCCGCATTAAACAACCAGTTTTCCTAATTACTAACATCTTTCATAACAAATAATCATATTTTTATGAAAAATGTGTTCAATTATCATTTAGGGAAATTCTGCGTCGACTAATGATGTAATTAACTCCAGCATGTTGAAAACGAGAAAAAATATATTGCGAAACTGGAAAAATAAAAGCACTTAGTGTAATATATTTCTCTGTATTTATATTAATAATAGCTTTTTGCAGAATCAGGCATTTATACACAAGTATCTAGGGTTCTACAGTAATTTTACGGTGCGTATTTACTTTATGTTTCAAGTAGGATGGACAATAAACTCCAAAGCTCAGAACAATTGGGAAAATAATGTTTTGTTGCTAATAAACAAATCGAATCAATGTTTCACATAGCTTGTAAATAAAATATTATGGTCATGTAAAGCTTAGTAGTATTCATATTTTGTCAAACAGAATAATCAAAGAATATTTTTCGAAGACTCTGAAACTTTATATACGCAAGATTAAATGAAAATTGGAAATGTAGTGTACACAAATTAAAATATGGGGAGGAATTGGCAAAGGTGAAAGAGAAACCAATAAGATAAAATAATCTTAGCGATGGAATATCAACGTAACAGGAATTGGGCAATAGGGAACTATAATCAAAAAGATGCAGTACACCAACCCAACAGGTGGAGAAAAGTAAGGAGTATAGGTCTGGGAGCAGCAGTTGTTAGCTCCTTCAAAGAAACGCTTTAAGTACAAGAACCGTAGTATATCTGATTGACCTCAGGTGGATATAGATCTGCTCAATGGTGAGGTCACAATTGCCTATAACACCCTACCCTAAAGTAGCTATCTATCAGATTATCAAATTTATTAAGATTAGCAGCACTATTTAGGGGGTTGACAGATCTGGATATAGTTTGATACTCACGTTCTCTTCCTTTGTTTGCCTCGCACTGCCCAGAGTCCTATATTTGTGGGCTCTCCAGACTAGTGCCAGGTTATATTGAAATTTAGATATCTAGATAATAGTTAGTAAGAATAAATTGTTTGTGCCGACGTCAAAAGGAAAGTACATACTAGGGAGGAATTTCTCTTCAATTAAACAGATAAGTTAATGTAACAAAATAATGACTTTAGTCCTATAAATTAAATTTGGAATAGCAAATCAAATGAAATAAAAATGGTTGGTAAATCTCAGATAACATTAATTGCACACAAATAACAATCAAATAAACAGCAAGAATTTCAAGAGCAAGAAATTGTTAATTTACACACATGTGTCAAAACAATAAAATAAAAATAGTTACATATTACAAATAATGTTACTGTTAATTACTTAGGGTATCGCTCAAAAACAAACACAAATGATTAGATAAATTACTTAACGCTTGTCAATCAATTGCTAGGTTGTCTAGTGAATTAACTGGCCAGTGACGCTCCACAAAAAAAGGAATTTATAATCCTACGTGAAATTTCTACATTAATCATGAAAAATAAGAGATGTTAAGGAGAATGTATAGGTTAGATATTTTACAAACAAAATTTGCTAATTACAATTAAAAAAATAATAATATAAACTATGTGTTTAAATTTACAAAATTGACAAAATCTTAGAGATTAAACAGGAAATTTATAGTAATGCTGACAGCTCCTCCCTGACATTGTTTAAGCTCAAACCTGACTACGTGATTTTGAAAGTTCAGATTATTAAAACTTCATATGTTAGATTTAGGCATGAAAATTCTGCTGATTCAGAGAAAAGATTTGTTTAGACTCACCAGTCTTCCGGTATTAGGTTACCTGAGGACCCATGTGAAGATGCTTTCCAGGTGGGATCAATCATGAGTGCCTGACACAGATTCCAGACTCCAATAAGAGCGGAAAAACTGGGTAAAACGACTGGGACTTCTCATCAGAGATTATTGGGCCGGTGGATGTTACTGCTCCAATACTACAAGACCATTTGACACCTATGTCGATGTTCCGAATTCACTTGATGGAAACTTTGCAAATCGCAATTAAAACGTGAATTTGCTCAAGTAAAATTCACTACCAATTGACTTGAGGTTCGATAATAACCAGGAATTCTTTCTGATTACGGCAAGGAGTCAACAGCTCGGAACAAAGAACCACGAGTTAGCTCACGTTTTTATGGTGAGTACGATGTTTAATTAAAGTCGAAAATCACTTGAACTACTCCGAACAATCACTGACAATAATTATTAGGTAGTACACATAACAGAAAGAACATTACAACACCGTTTTAAAACAATTCAATAGCCACCGAAACTGACCGATATTCACTCTATGAACGCTCAGCAGAGAGTCCTTGCTAATGTCTCGGGTTCTGAAATTGCTACTCGCTGCACGCAAAAATTCTTACTGTGGCCGTTGCTGGCTGTGCGCGAGCTCTTTCTCGCTTCCATTCTTCGAATGAGATAAAACGAGACCTCCAATCGGCGGCGAGGTACGAGGTCTCACCTCCCGTGTCCTACATTTGAAGGTTTTGCCGGCAATTCTCTCAGCCCTCGCCCGTGACGTCATACGGAAAATTAAAGAGCCAGTAGCAACTACACCTATTTCTTGGAAATATTCCTTCCGCAAAATGCGACGCATCATTTACCAACAAAGCCATAATGCGTCTTTAGATATTTGACCTTTAACGTACAGATTTAAAATGCAGTACGGTGTTTACGGTGCTTGAAGATTTAGCGACTTTTTATGAGAATAATTTTGAAATCAAAACATGAATTGCTTACAGATATTGGATTGTTGGCTATTAAATTAAGTCTCTTACGGGTTTCTTTTGAATAATTAAAGCAGTAACGAAACGTAATCGTTACACAGTGCATGCATTTTCATAAAATCTTTTAAGTTTAAACTTTGAAAATAATAAAATTGATTTCATGAATTTAGTACATATGTTGCCCGTAGAGATGCATGTTTTGCACCTAGACTGAGTTTTCTACGTTAATAGAAAATTTAATTATTAAGGGTTGAAGAAACGCTTTTGAAAATGCGTTACCTTAGCATGTGTACAGGGTGTTCAGCTGGAAACTTACACAATACCTATTTCAGTAGCCAGTCAACGTGTTTTTTTCTGAAACTTTGCACATATTACAAACAAAATGTGGTCTATTTCAGCAGAATATTTTGGAGCTTTGCCACTTCGGCTTAAACTGATAGTTGACACAATCTTCGTTATTTTAAATAAAATACCCAGTTTTTTATCAAGCAAGTAGAAGCTAGTAGCTTATGCCTTACAAAATATATCATACCTAAATTTAATTATATCTATATTATAATATATTGTGTTTTTGTTTTATTTATTTAGTTTTTCTTTATACCCATATACATGTATTTTTTCTTTTAGTGAATTTTCTTAAAAAAAATTCACTAATGAGGAGATCTCGACTTTTGAATTTTGAAAAAATTTCTTCAAATGAGCGCTATTTAGGACCCCTGGAACCCAAATCCGAGGTCGGTTTCAGACTTTATATGTTTATATATATATATATATATATATATATATATATATATATATATATATATATATATATATATATATATATATATATATATATATATATATATATATATATATATATATATATATATATATATATATATATATATATATATGTTTATATATTTATGTGTCACACCTATAACTAAAAAAATAATGGACCGATTTTGATAAAATTTGGTGAGTACCTTCCTTTCGCGAGTGGCTTGGATAAGTTCGTTATCCAGGAAAATCCGCCGAGGTTTTCCCGGAAAATGTTGTGTTTTTTTTTTTTCGAAAAAAATCGAAAAAAATTTATATCTCCGGAATTAACAAAGTAAGGGCAACGAAATTTGGTACACGGGTTTATATCGTTATATGTAAGCTACCTACCAATTTAGCACTGTCGGTTAAAGGACAAAAAAGTTACAGGCATTTAAAGAAAAATAAATTTGGGTTTTCCTCAAAACGTCAAAGTCGCGATTTTAAACGTCAAAATTGTTAATATTTAGGCAATGAACCTGAAATTAATATGATCTATGAAAGGAAAATGTTTCAAGAATAATGTTTTACAAACCCTGAACTCTTAGTTTCAATGGTCATTGACCTTCATTTTACTAAAATATTCCCAGAAAATTCATTTCAAATAGACCCTTTCTCTGATACTTTAGCAGTAGTGTTGGCTATAGAGTTTATCGTTTAATGGTATATCATTTTTGTCGAATTATCTTAAAAAATTATTAAAGCGCAATATTTCCGTTATTATTCAAGTTACGAAAAAAAAGTTGTATACATTAATTGTAGGGTGTCTTAAGCTACATCTTAAAAAATATTTCCACAATTACAGGGTGGCCCATAAGTCGTTGGTGATTCAGATTTTCTTTTTTTTTAGTGAATTTTTTTAATCGAACACGCCCTATGTTATTGCATTTTTGTATTTTCCATGGAAATATAATACATCTTTGTAAGAAAAGAAATTCGGGACGCAGCAAGTGCGTTATGGTAGCGAATTTTCATTAAATGCTTCAAATTGTGAATCAATTTGCTATTAACCTATAAGGTTGATCAGAAAACCAGTTTTTTCGGGAAAACTTTAAGTTTACTTTCGGAAATTTTTGTACATTTTCAAACAATAAAGTTATTTTGATGAAATATGGTACATTGTTTCTAATATATAAATTATACTGGTAACCAAATTTGGTGCCTGCTTTCTTAAAAAAACATATTTGCTATTAGAAACATTTTAATGAAAATTCACTACCATAACGCACTTGCTGCGTCCAGAGTTTTTTTTTACAAACATTTGGGATGAATATATTATTATGATTATTAATCATATTTAGGTAGGAATGCAAAGGTGCAGTACAGGGACTCGCCAGAACCTTTGACTGAACTGACCAAAACAAACGAGACTGGGCCATGATAATGAGGTAAAAACAAAAGGAAACACACTAAGAACTTACTTATAGATTCGTTCAATAAATAAGCCTATGCCTTAGTTTACGTCTATATTATCTGGAACAATGTACTGATACAAGTTTGCAACCTAGATTCTTATTTTCCGCTTTTTGGATAAAGTGAGTTACAAATAAAATGTTGATGAGAAAACTTTTACATTACATTGTTAGTTTGTAGTCATTTACAAAGTTGTACTAAATACTATATAATGACAATACGGGACACTCCTATGCTTTAGCACTGGACAAGTACACTAGTGCCACCTCGCGTGAAGTACTGACAACTGAACGGGTAATTTAAATTGTATATTTACCTGCATATTCTTAATTTAGACAATTGGTTTATTATAGATGAATATAAAAACTTGTACATGACAAAACAATGAAAATTTTCTGACTATATAGTTATAAATAGAATTTGTATCAACAATCAGCTTGAAACCTAAATGAATTCAGCATGAATAATTCTGCAAATTGCTCTTACCCATAATCTTATTTCATCATAATATAAACTACTGCCTTGAAACCGACGTTAAACTACTATTGCAAGGGTAGGTATAGGAATATACTGAAAGCTATTTCTGAGGATATTAAGTTACAATCTGTACTTACCTATAAATAATTGTTCTAAGTATAAATGGTAGCACAGTACTCAATTTGCTATATCTCTATAAGAAAACTGTTTTATTAATCTAATATTTTAAAATATGTAACTGATATACTTAGTACATAATTAAGAAATTGTGCAGATAAAGGTGAGACTAACTCTTACTTCCATGAATAAATCTATTATAGGGCTGAATCTGCTATTTATACTTGTCATTTTGAAAACTTGTCTTGGGAAGATAATTAAAAGCCTTTACCAAGTGAAATAATTGTAAATGTGAAAAAATGTGACAATTTATGCCATACTGAAATAAAAAAGGACACAGAAGAATATAGAAAAACAGTTTTCTTATACCATTTATTATTAATGCAAAACTTTTTTTGCCTTCATATTTCTTTTTGATGCACTGGAAGACAAGTTATGATTGAAGCATTTCAATCATCCGTTGACGAAGTTTATCTATAAATAGGTACATGATGGTAAATATTACACCTAAAATTATCTTCTGCGAACTGTACATATTGGCATAAAAGTGATTCTGAATTTGTCTTCTGCTTCAAATCATATTCACGTTTCGCCATCCTTTGGAAACCTATGAAATGTCTTTGATAGATTTAGCACGTTATAATTCGAACAATTATAGATTGCACACACCCAACCACTAATATTAATTGTAAAAAACACAGCTCAAACTTAATTATACACAGTTAAACACCAGCAATTGCTAGTGTTAAACGTTCTCGAACGACGTAACATCAGTACTATCCGCTAGAGGCGCTGATATTTTTGTAACACGAAATCAGCCGGAGTGTCCTGTATTGTCATTATATAGTATTTGGTTGTACATATATATCTTTGCCGTTTGTAGCAAGTAAACTTGCAATGTTCACAGGTGAAGCTATGCCTTTGCTCTCAAGACACCTAAGTAAATATTGTCTTGGTCAATGGTTTAAGTGACAGGAGAAAAATATATGATTCAGATATCCAAGTGAAATATTGTCACCTGGGCATGATAGAATATTTATAATGCCAATCTTGTGCAGGTGGGCTGGGTACCTCCCATAATTCAATTTTAAATGCACAAGAATGGAATAAAATGCTTTTGGACAGGCATTATCTTCAAAGACATAATATTCTGGTAAATGAGGATGTAGTAGAGCATATTCGTTTTTGAATATTATATATATATATATATATATATATATATATATATATATATATATATATATATATATATATATATATATATATATATATATATATATATATATACATATATATGTTATTATATACCTAATATACACATTCTGTGTCCGTACAGCTTGGAACAAATTCCTTATTTTGATATCCGTTGATTATATTTTCATTAAAGTAACTAAAGTGAGGTTTTAAATAATAAAGAATGCTATTTTTGCACCAACGTTGTTGTCAGATTTACAGTTTTCGCAGAAATTTGTGTAGTGGTTTGTTTGCAAAAGGTCGGGAGGTTTTGAAACCTGGCACATACCTAGATCTCGGCGTCGTTAATGACCACCTGATTTTGCGAACACGCCGCTCGCGACGCCATCTTGGAGAAATGGCGCATGAAATTATATAATTAGTCATATTTTCCTTACTGTACGTTTTATTGGAAAAATATTTTTATTCAAAATTATTTCTTATAAAATTGTCTATAATTTAGCTGTTAACTATTTTTTTATCCGATCAATATTTACAGAGATATAGCTTCTCATATTCGGAAAAAAAAAGTTTCGTCTTAGAGCGCATTTTTTAGATGTATAAAAGTACGTTTATTTTACAAATTATGAATATTGACCCAAATACACTAGCAGTGATACGTTAACAGCTAATACATCACTCCCCCCCCCCTTGCCTATGCCCCAGCAATGTCTGTTACCCCACTCTTTAAAAATCGTTGGTAGGGAACCGGCTGCTAGACAGTGACTAGAGTAATTGCGAGTTTGTAAGCAATTGAATAAACTCGTTTGTCACAATGGCGGAAGCAAATATGTGTTTTATTTGTGAAAAAACTATGACTGACAACATTGTAGTAGTCAAAAGAAGGGGTGTTGAAAATTTACTTTTGTGCTCAACACTCTCCGTTTCCTACAAGCGACTGTGTTATCTCCATTAGTACAGGGATTATCGGTAATAGTTCCATCAATTGTCATATGGCGCGTGAAGTGGATACGACTTATATGCAGGACATTATGGGCCAGATATTCGCTTCTGTAAAATTTAAGAGGAAAGATAGAGTTTTCCCTCTGTGAACCATCAATTCCCGCATAAAAATCGGTGAGGTCGTCGTTTCCATTAACCCTTTATTACTTTTTCAAAGAATGTGTATCGTCAAAATAAACGAACAACAATTGCAAGAATACCTTCATTACGAACTGTTACCATCTCCTTTCTCATTATTCACGGAACAAGGTATGCGAAAGGGGATAAAATCCTTGTTGTATGCTGTCTTTGAGCCAATTAAGCACACTTTATCGACATCAAATATTCATTCCGTCGACGGAGGACATCTCCTCCATAAAGCCCGTTGGCACATCAATGACCATTTCTCGTCCATCTGTAGCAAATACCTCCAGTATGTTGAAAAACATTACGGCTCAAACACAATCATAGTTTTTGATGGATATCCGGCTGCAGATAATAGCACCAATAGCACCAAAACCGCCGAGCGATTACGGCGTTCACAGGTCCACAAGTCCCTTGAAATAGTTTTTGATGAAAGCATGAAGGTGCCTTCATCGTAAGAGCGTTTTTTATCAGATGAGTCAAATAAAGATCGTTTAATCGCCATGCTTAAGACAAAATTGGAGGAAGCTCATTTTCAAGTAAAACAGGCCACAGAATATGCAGACACCCTTGTTGTCACTACAGCGTTGGAATGTCCCCTTTTTATAACTCTGTTTATATTGTAGGAGAAGATATAGATTTGCTTGTTCTCCTAACAGCTATCAAGCACGAGAAAATATACACCTCACGCAGCTTAAAATATGATGAAACTGTAGTGGACAACATTATGTTTTTTCACGCATTCAGTGGTTGCGATACTACGTCATCCATTTACAATCAGTGAAAAGTGAAATTTTTTAAAATACTCGAAAACTCTCGGTCTATCAGTGACATTAGTGGTATTTTCAAAAATCGTCATGCTGAACCCGTTAGCATTGCTGAGGCAGGTGAAAAATTTGTTATTGAATTATATGCGAAAAATTGCGAAACCAATTCCACCCTCAACACACTTCGGTATAACGTTTTTGCCAAGTGTGCTGCAAAACGTACCTTCCATCTTGCTTCTCTGCCATCAACAACCGAGGCAGCCCGACAGCATTCATATAAAATGTACCATCAAGTTCAACAGTGGCTTGGTGTGCAGAAAAGTCCACTAGATTGGGGGTGGAAGAAATCAAGAGATGGCCTGATTGCCATAACTACGCAGAAAGAACCTGCTCCAGCTAGCGTTCTCAATTGCATTTCTTGCAAATGTCAAAAAGGTTGAGGTGCCGCATGCGGGTTTGAAATGCTCCAGAATGTGTGCTTTTTGCAATGGTAATGTATGTAGCAATGTACCCGAAATATGTCTGGATGATGACCATGACGACGAACTTGACGTGCTTCAGAACATAAATAGTGTTGCTGATGATGTCATAGAAGATGCGGAGATGTCGGATGATGATTGCGCCGGTCCATCGGGTCTTTAAATTTGACAGTCAGAACTGTGGATTAGGCCTACTGGGAATACCACATAAAAAAGAAACGCGCCGATTTCTCTACCTCATAGGTGGTGTGGAAACAAGAAAAATATCACAACCTACATTTTTTCACCTATAGCCTCGCTATAGGTGATAAAACATTGTCTCCCTAACGTCGGGCAACCGTTGCAAATAGTTGGTGCAACAAATTGCTTTTTATTCTAAGGCAAAACACTTTTTTTTCAATTTGAGATGCTATATTTCTGTAAATATTGATCATGCAAAAAAAATGTAAAGAGTTAAATTGTATACAATTTTATAAGGAATAATTTTCAGTAGAACTATTTTTCCAATAAAACGTACGGTAAGGAATATATGGCTAATTTTCTAATTTCATGCGCCATTTTTCAAGATGGCGTCGCGAGCGGCGCCACGCCGTGTTCGCCAAATCAGGTGGTCATTGAGGACCTCAAGATCTAAGTATGTGCCAAGTTTCAAAACTTCCCGGCCTTTTGCAAGACCATATGTATTCATTGACTGGGCTCTAAAGTGCTGTTTGAAATAATAAATAAATTTATTTTTGCATCAACGTGGTTGTCAGATTTCCAGTTTCACAGAAAAGCTACCAACTTTTTTATTTAAAATGAAAGACTACCTAATTTGAACGCAAATTTAAAAAAAAACGACTTGAAATTTCGTTATAAGAATTGTTCAAATGTATTTAGTGTTTGAAAGAATATGCTACTATATAATATTATTGGAATGGTTCAAATAGATAAATATAAAGTAATATTTTTCTTATCTTATTCGGACATTTCGCGGACATGTAACCTAGAAACCCTTTATTACGTCCTTTTTTCTTTTTTATTTCTTCTTTCTTTGCGAATACAACATTCTTCAAAGGAATAAACCACATATGTAGAGGCCTACAGAGCTACAGAAATTCAAATATCGACATATTTTGCTGGTTACAATATTTCAAATAAGCGAATTCCCACCTGGGTATATAATGATGCCACGAGGCGTATGTTTCCTACACCAGTGAATATATTACGTTTTCAATATTTCTGAATAATAAATAATTCCTCTTATCCTATGAAATATGCCACCCACAACAAAAATAAAAATATCTACTTATATATCTGATACAAGCTCAACGGGTTATAACATAAGTTGCTTCTTTATTTATTAAAACTGTTCCTTTACAAAATATTGGAAATTGTGAACAATTGCTATTCTAAAATTAAAGGCATTACGCGCACACAAATCTCCAAGTAAACAAATTCCAGGAAACACAAAAACAGTTTTTTATCGGTAAAATATAAAATCAAAATACTCGTCTACAGAATAAAAACTCTGGACGCAGCAAGTGCGTTATGGAAGTGAATTTTCATTAAAATGTTTTTAATTACAAATATATCGCTCTAATGCGAGCAGGCATCAATTTGGTTACCGGTATAACCTATATAGTATGAACAATGTACCATATTTTATCAAAATAATTATTTGAAAATGTACAAAAATTTTCCGAAAATAAACTTTAAATGTTTCTGAGAAAACTGGTCTCCTAGCCAATGAACCTTAGGTTAATAGCAAATTGAGTTATTGAAATTTGAAAGATTTAATGAAAATTCGCAACCAAAACGCCCTTGCTGCTTCATACAAAATTTTTCCGAAATAACAGTTAAATGTTCATTACCTAACCAACAAAACTTACGTTAATAGCAAATGAGTTATTGAAATTTGGGGGATTTAATGAAAAATTGCTACCAAAACGCACTTACTGCGTCCAGATTTTTTCTTACAAACATGCATCATATTTCGATAAAAAATGCTAAAATGCAGTAACGAATTTGTTCTACGAAAATTAGCTAAAAATTATAGAGCGTTAAACTATAAACTTCACTAAACCTACAGCGAAAGCATCAACTTAACTAAACCGACAACCAAAGCATCAGAGAAACGGTCTATTTGAAATGAATTTTCTGTAAATATTTTAGTAAAATGAAGGGCAATGACGGTTGAATCTGAAACTTGAGGGTTCGCAGAACACTCTTCTTGCATCATTTTCTTTTCACAATCCGTATTTGTTTAACGTTCTTTGCTTAAACATTGCCAATTTCGACATTTTAAATTGCGAGTTTGACGTTTTAAATTGCGTGTTTGACGTTTTGAGGATAACTCCAAAATTTGTTGCTTTAGCTGCCCGCAACTTTTTTGTCCTTAAACTTAGACACCTAAATTTTGGTACATGGTTCACTTTTTATAATACAAATAAACGTAGCAAATTTGGCTGCCCTCACTTTGTTATTTCCAGAAATATGATTTTTTTTAGAAAGAAAACACAAAATTTTCCTGGAAAACCTTGTCCGATTTTCCTGGCTAATGAACTTATCCAATCCACTTTCAAAAGGAAGGTACTCACCAAATTTGATCAAGATCGGTCTATTATATGTATATATATATATATATATATATATATATATATATATATATATATATATATATATATATATATATATATATATATATATATAAACACGGATCTCCCCATTAGTGATTTTTTTAAAGAAAATTCACTAAAAAAGAAAATTTGAATCACCAACGACTTATAGGCCAGCCTGTAATTGTAGAAATATTTTTTTAAGATGTAGCTCAAGGCACCCTATAATTAATGTATACAATTTTTTTTCGTATCTTGCATAATGACGCATATATTGAGCTTTAAATTTTTTTTATGAAAATTCGACAAAAATGATATATCATTGACCGATAAACTGTATAGCCAACACTACTGCCAAAGCATCAGAGAAAGGGTCTATTTGAAATGAATTTTCTGGGAACATTTTAGTCAAATGAAGGACAATTACGATCGAAACTAAGACTTCAGGCTTTGTAAAACATTCTCCTTGAGACATTTTCCTTCCATAGCTCATATTAGTTTCAGGTTCGTTGCCTAAATATTATCAATTTTGACGTTTAAAATCGCGACTTTTGACGTTTTGAGGAAAACCCAATTTTTTTTTAATGCCTGTAACTTTTTTGTCCTTTAACCTACAGAGCTAAATTTTGGTAGGTAACTTACCTATAATGATATAAACCAGCGTGTGAAATTTGGTTGCCCTTACTTTGTTAATTCCGGAGATATAAATCGATTTTTTTCGAAAGAAAACACAAAATTTTCCGGGAAAACCTCTGCGTATTTTCCTGGTTAACGAACCTATCCAATCCACTTGCGAAAGGAAGGTACTCACGAAGTTTTATCAAATTCAGTCCATTATTTTTTTAGTTATAGGTGTGACACACACACACACATATATATATATATATATATATATATATATATATATATATATATATATATATATATATATATATATATATATATATATATATATATATAGTCAGAAGGGAGGAGTAACAGTCGTTACACGTTAGCGTGCTAAAATATGTATGATATTAAGGGCAATTACGACCAACAATTGGGGGCTATATCTTAAAGAAAGTCACTTTGTACTAAAACTCAATATATTTCGCCAGGAGTTCCTGGCATCTTCAGGAGCACTAAAAATGAACAGAATTAGCACAAACATCTGGATTATGCATTAAAAACACTTACAGCACTGTAACTAATTATAAAAGCAAGGCCTAAACATTGAAAACAGGGCAGCTCTGCCACAAAACATGCCAAAAAACAACATTACAAAAAACATCCTTAAAATATATGTGAAACTCATGCGAACATTTCTACTTTCAAAACATTCATGACTAGCTTTGAATGTTTTGAAAGTAGAAATGCTCGCATGAGTTTCACATATATTTTAAGGATGTTTTTTGTAATGTTGTTTTTTGGCATGTTTTGTGGCAGAGCTGCCCTGTTTTCAATGTTTAGGCCTTGCTTTTATAATTAGTTACAGTGCTGTAAGTGTTTTTAATGCATAATCTAGATGTTTGTGCTAATTCTGTTCATTTTTAGTGCTCCTGAAGATGCCAGGAACTCCTGGCGAAATATATTGAGTTTTAGTACAGAGTGACTTTCTTTAAGATATAGCCCTCAATTGTTGGTCGTAATTGCCCTTAATATCATACATACATATATATATATATATATATATATATATATATATATATATATATATATATATATATATATATATATATATATATATATATATATATATATATATACATATAAAGTCTGAAACCGACCTCGGATTTGGGTTCCAGGGGTCCTAAATAGCGGCCATTTGAAGAAATTTTTTCAAAATTAAAAAGTCGGGATCTCCCCATTAGTGAATTTTTTGTAAGGAAATTCACTAAAAAGCATGATTATAAAAAGATTTTACAGTATATTTAAATTGCCTGTAGCTGCTCAGATCTTTAATGCCACCAATCAAATGACTATAAAAGCAAATTCCAACGCGTGAGGCTCCTGATCAATTTAGTCAATCCCGTAAGGGGAAAATATAAATTGTGAGTCTGTCTTCTTTTGTACGCAGTAGTATTAATGCAGGTAGTAAAGGTTGCCATATTTTTTCTAAAAATAACAAAATGCCCCAAGCACATATATACACGTTAATGTTAGTATGTCATATGAGTGAAGATTGGAAGCTGTGACGAGCACCGATAAGTACAATTTGGAAAACCCAATTCAGCACAATAAAATTATTAGACCTAAAGATTGTTTTCGTATTGTGATGAATTGGGTTCCCCAAATTGTACTTATTAGTATGTCATATCTTATAAAAATGATTTATATAATTCCAAATTCTGCACGGCAAACATGATCCAAATAATCCTCTTCTGCATAAACAGAACCGTCCCCAGATGCACACCACTGCCCCAACAGAGGATGCCAAGAGACAGTTGACACTGCTATAGATGCCAGGAGACAATTGACACTGCCATAGTAGCATGTCAACAAGGCTTAAAGACTCAAAAAAACCCTTAAGTGCCACAACGCTTAATTGCTGGATGCAAGAGAGAGCCACCACATGATCAACATGAACACCACACGTTAAGTTAGAATCCAGATGGAGGCTCGAAAACTTTACTGATGAACCCTGTCTTATTAAACCATTGTCAGATATCTTATATAGACTTACATTTGGATTTACACCTACTGAAGAAAAAGTCTGGATGCAGCAAGTGCGTTATGGAAGTAAACTTTCATCAAAATGTTTTTGATAGCAAATATGTCTCTCTAATGCAAGCAGGCATCAATTTGGTTACAGGTATAGCCTATATAGTAGAAACAATGTACCATATTTTATCAAAATAACTTATTGTTTGAAAATGTATAAAAAATTTCCGAAAATAAACTTAAAATGTTTCCGAATAAACTGGTTTTCTAGCCAACAAACCTTGAGTTAATAGCAAATTGAGTTTTTGAAATTTGAAGCATTTAATGAAAATTCGCTACCAAATCGCACTTACTGCGTCTCGATCTTTTTTCGTACAAACATGCAATATATTTCGATAAAAAATGCAAAAGTGTCATAATCTAAGGGTGTTCGAAAAAATATTGTAGGTATCACCAACGACTTATGGGCCATCCTGTGATAGTTAAAATAATTTAATAAACAGATAAAAACTGAAACTAAACCCTGCATAGTTTCCGCTCATTCAAAGAAATCTTTTTAAAATGCAGAAGCCGCGGCCTCCTCATTAACGACTTTTTTTTCTACGAAAATTATCTAAAAACTATAGACCGTTAAACCAAAAACCTAACTAAAACTACCGCCAAAGCATCAGAGAAAGTGTCTATTTGAAATGAAATTTCTGGAAACATTTTAGTAAAATGTGGGACAATAAGGGTTTGCAGAACACCCCTCTTGCGACATTTTCTTTACACAATCCGTATTTGTTTCAGGTTATTTGCCTAAATGTTGCCAATTTTGACGATACAAATCGCGACTTTGACGTTTTGAGGAAACCCCTTTTTTTAAATACCCATAACTTTTTTGTCTTTAAACCTACAGAGCTAAATTTTGATATATAGTTTATTCTTTATAACACAAACACAAGCACCAAATTTGGTTGCCTTTACTTTGTTATTTCCGGAGATACAAGAATTTCTCCAAGCCACTTGCAAAAGGAAGGTACCCGGAAAGTTTGTTCAAAATCGGCCGTGTTTTTAGTGAATTTTCTTTAAAAAAAATTCACTAATGAGGAGATCCCGACTTTTGAATTTTGAAAACATTTCTTCAAATGAGCGCTATTTAGGACCCCTGGAACCCAAATCCGAGGTCGGTTTCAGACTTTATATGTTAATAGACCGATTTTGATAAAACTTGCTGAGTACCTTCCTTTCGCAAGTGGCTTGGATAAGTTCGTTAACCAGGAAAATCCGCCGAGGTTTTCCCGGAAAATTTTGTGTTTTCTTTCGAAAAAAATATATCTCCGGAATTAACAAAATAAGGGCAACCAAATTTCATACGCGCGTTTAAATCATTATAGGTAAGTTACCTACCAATTTAGCTCTGTAGGTTAAAGGACAAAAAAGTTACAGGCATTAAAAAAATATATTTGGTGTTTCCTCAAAACGTCAAAGTAGCGATCTTAAACGTCAAAATTGGTAATATTTAGGCAATGAACCTGACACTAATATGAGCTACGGAAGGAAAATGTCTCAAGAATAATGTTTTACAAAGCCTGAAGTCTTAGTTTCAATCGTCATTGTCCTTCATTTTACTAAAATATTCTCAGAAAATTCATTTCAAATAGACCCTTTCTCTGATAATTTGGCAGTAGTGTTGGATATAGAGTTAATCGGTTAATGGTATTTCAATTTTTTCGAATGTTCGTAAAAAAATCTTTAAAGTTCAATATATTTGTTATTATGCACGAATCGAAAAAAAATTGTATACATTAATTATAGGGTGTCTTGAGCTACATCTTAAAAAATATTTCTACAATTACAGGCTGGCCCATAAGTCGTTAGTGATTCAAGTTTTCTTTTTTAGTGAATTTTCTTAAAAAAAACTATTCACTAATGGGGAGATCAGTGTTTATATATATATATATATATATATATATATATATATATATATATATATATATATATATATATATATATATATATATATATATATATCGTACCGATAACTCAAAAAATAATGGATCGATCTTGATCAAATTTGGTGAGTACCTTCCTGTTGCAAGTGGCTTGCATAAGTTCGTTGGCCAGGAAAATGGGACCAGGTTTTCGTGGAAAATTTTGTGTTTCTTTCTAAAAAAATTTATATCTCCGGAAATAACAAAGTGAGGGCAACCAAATTTATTACGCGTATTTGTATAATAAAGACTAAACCATGTACCAAAATTTAGGCCTCTAAGTTTAAGGACAAAAAGTCACGTGCAGCTAAAGAAACAAATTTTGGAGTTTTCCTCAAAACGTCAAACTTGGCAATGTTTAGGCAAAGAACGTGAAACAAATACGGATTGTGAAAAGAAAATGTTGCACGAAGAGTATTCTGCGAACCCTTAAGTTTCAGATTCAACCGTCATTTACCGTCATTTTACTAAAATATTTACAGAAAATTCATTTCAAGTAGACCCTTTTTCTGATGCTTTGACTGTCGGTTTAGTTAAGTTGATGCTTTCGCTGTAGGTTTAGTGAAGTTTATGGTTTAATGGTCTCTAATTTTTAGCTAATTTTCGTTACTGCATTTTAGTATTTTTTATCGAAATATGATGCATGTTTGTAAGAAATAAATCTGGACGCACTAAGTGCGTTTTGGTAGTGAATTTTCATTAAATCCTTCAAATTTCAATAACTCAATTTGCTATTAACGTAAGTTTTGTTGTTTAGGAAACCAACATTTAACTTTATTTTCGGAAAATTTTTGTATAAACGCGGCAAGGGCGTTTTGGTAGCGAATTTTCTTTGAATGTTTCAAACATCAATAACTCAATTTGCTTTTAACCTAAGGTTCATTGGCTAGGAGAGCAGTTTTCTCAGAAACATTTAAAGTTTATTTTCGGAACATTTTTGTACATTTTCAAATAATTATTTTGATGAAATATGGTACATTGTTTCTACTATATAGGGTATACCGGTAACCAAATTGATGCCTGCTCGCATTAGAGCGATATATTTGTAATTAAAAACATTTTTATGAAAATTCACTTCCATAACGCACTTTCTGCGTCTAAAGTTTTTTAATTATCGGTGTCATACGTTCTTCAAATTTCAGAAGTCTGGATCTCCGCCATTAGTGAATTTTTTTTTAAGAAAATTAACAGAAAATTGCAATACGCAGGTGTTCAAAAAAATTTATATAACTCAGTGATAATAAGGGTGCTTTGGTCATTGGTGTATAGTGGTTTTAGTAAATTGATAAACTCATTTGTTTTTTAGCTTACTTTATTTTAACAATGCAGATTGTGCAAATAAAAAGACATACAAAACAAAGTTAATTTTGCATCTGGATTGGATGTAAAAAAAACTTCGTTTGTGCCAGCCTTCACTGGGCTCCATTAAGTTTTCCGATTTCCTGTTCCGTCACATATTTTTATTCCCGGTCACACCTACAACTTACAAGAATTGTCCTTCAGCCAGAACACTAATGTAATTTTAATTCCCGCGTGCTTATCTGATGTTACGCAACACTCTGAAGGGAATACATATATAGATTTGACATCGCAGAAGAACCCACACACTTATACCTTAATAACTTCTCACATACTATCAGGGGGGAAATATACTACAAGATGGAATCTTCGATTTGTTGCTTCTGGGCATCAAGCGAGTATTTCGGTTTCAACTTTGATATTTGAAAACAATTAATGACATGCATTTGTAATTATAAAGTTTATACACCCGCTAAATCTAAAATAAGCACAAGTCAAAATTGACTTAGCAAAGGTGTATGTTCAAACATTCACAATAATAATAATAATAATTTGTTTACTGATAATATACAGTCTGACTTTTAACAAACAATACAACAATATAACAGAATTAATATTGACATTTTTTCCACAATCGGCAAATAATTTTTTTTTTAAATTTTAACAACACACCACGAGGGCTTACAGCCTAAATACTATCGTACCGTGGGTGTTGACAAGGAGGAAAGAGGCAACTTGTTAATTCTGGACTTGAAGGTTTGGAGGTTCGGAGCAGAAGGAAAAACATGTGCCGGCAAGGAATTCCACAACTTGGAAGTCCTCGGGACAAAAGAGCGGGCATAACAAGATGTTCTATATCTGGTGACCTGGACAGTAAAAGGGTGCATTCGCTCTGTTCCCCTGGTAGATCTGTTGGGGGCAGCAGGTGGGGGAACTATGGAGGAAAGCTCCTCTGAGCAGTGCCCGTGCAGATATCTATAAAAGAGAGAGAGAGGTCACCAACGGCACGTCGTTGGGCAAGGGATGGCAGCCTTTGGGTGAGGGTAGGGTCACCGATGAGACGTATAGCTCTCTTTTGAATGGAGTCCAGGATAGCGAGTGTAGAAGCGGCAGCTGCACCCCAGATGTGGGAGCAGTATTCGAGGTTTGGCCTTATTTGTGAAGTATATAAGGTATAGAGATTAGCTGGTGAAAAGTATTTGCGAGCCCGGAAGAGGAAACCTAATTTCTTAGCAGCCGCTTCCGCAATTGATGTGACATGTTGGTGCCAGTTAAGATTTCGATCCACTGAAATGCCAACAAGAGAAAAGGACTCATTACTTTGAATTACTTGGTTGTTCATTGTGATGGGTCTAGGGCTGGTGTATCTCTTATGAGAAAGAAAGCAAGACTGAGATTTGGTGGGGTTGAATTGTACAAGATTTCTACTTCCCCAGTCTAATATTTTTTGGAGATCCACGGAGACAGAACCCTCCATGAGTCTGCGATCCTCATCTAATTGGGCTAAAGAGACAGGCTTAGAATATTGTATGTTTGAGTGGAGGGTGCTGTCGTCCGCGTAACTGTGAACTGGGTTGGATGTGCTAGAGAGGAGGTCATTGATGTGGAGAAGAAACAAAGTAGGGGCTAAAGCTGAACCTTGAGGAACTCCTGCATTAATTGGATACAGTTTAGAGGAATGGCCATCCACAACAACAGATATGCTCCTGTTGGAGAGGAAATTTGCTGTCCAGGTACAAAGTTTTGGTGGTAGGCCATAGGCCGGAAGTTTATTAAGCAGCGCTGCGTGCCAGACCTGGTCGAATGCTTTGGATATGTCTAGAGCAACAATCTGGGATTCGCCGTGTAGTTCCATAGACTTGTTCCAAGAATGGGTGACAAAGGAAAGGAGGTCGGCAGTCGATCTGCGCTGACGGAATCCATACTGCCTGTCGTGGATTAGACTGTGTTTTTCAAGGAATTTTAGTAGTTCGGTGTTTATATACTTTTCCATCACTTTAGAGATGACTGAAAGGAGAGAAATAGGCCTGTAGTTGCTAGGAAGCGCTTTGGATCCTTTCTTGGGGATGGGTTGTACTCGAGCAGTTTTCCAGTTACTAGGGAATATGCCTTTATTGTAAGATATCTGAAACAGACGAGTCAGAACAGGAGCAAGTTCTGGTGCGCAATTTTTGAGAACAATTGCAAATAATAATAAACCGACAAAGTCAGAGACTGTGTGTCGGTAAACTTCAACATACATTTGCCTACCTTGTAGGTGATTGAACAGAAATGTGTCCCGAACTAAACTTACATAGTGAACAAAAGGAGATTGCCACCATATACACCCACACACAGATAGCTACCTACACACTCTAACGGGGTGGGTTTACGGGCCATTTGCTTTTCTTTAATGCAGAGATTTAAAAATGACTGTAACCTCTAATTATTATTATTATTAAAATTTAAGTAATTATTTATTTAGGTGCATTTTAAAATTGACAACGCTCGAGCGACAGAACGCGTATTCAAAAATTACCCCTTCTTACCTTGAAAACAATATTTAAGTTTAACGACCTTCAAGGGAGGTCTTGCCTGAATTTATTTGGAAGACTATGACCGAGCATTTGAGATCAATTTTCCCCAAAATTTTATTATACAGGGTGTGGCGCCAAGACCTTTAGTTAGCCGTTTATCAATAACTACTCCCATTTGAAATTTGAAATTTGAAATTTTACACACATACGATCGAGACAAATTCCAGTTCAGTGAAAATAGTTTACTTTATGTCAAATTTCCGGTTTAACCAAAAGCGGCTATCAACTTGCTTATTTTAAATACAACATGGTAATTTTCATTATATTTTCGAATTCTACATTGAATTTGAGATAAATTATTACTAATACACCATATGTCAAAGATCAACCGTTTTCGAAATTTTTCAATTTTTTTGAAAATTCTCGTGAAAACCAAGGTGAACGTTGCACGCTCTCTCTCTCTCTCTCTCTCTCTCTCTCTCTCTCTCTCTCTCTCTCTCTCTCTCTCTCTCTCTCTCTCTGGAAATTCAACTGAGAAGACTCAATTTCTGTACAGATTACCCTCAGATTAGCACCTAAACGACACGTTTGATAGCGTTTCTTCTAAGTATACAGGGTGATCAGAATTAGCCGTGTCATTTGGTAAAATTTAAATCACAATTACTCGCTTATTTCAAATGGGACACCTTATATTTTATGAGCTATTTCGATTTGCATCCGGTTTCCCTTTCAACGTGTATTAGCATTCCCTATACCTAAATTCCACCGTTTCCCGAATACTTCAATTTTATTGGATTCAATTGATTCAAATTGTCACAATAGATTTAAAGCAGGCTTTGGAACTTGATAATATGCGTGTTGTAAGTCCCACCCCTTACAAATGAGAACATAACATTTGTTGGGCCTTCTCGCGTAAAAAAAGAGAACACTTTGTATTTGCATCCAAATCGCTGCATTTCCCTTGTTTTAGTTCTGTAAAATCAATGTGTTGTTAACTAACTTGTAAAACCAAAATACAACTCAACAATCTAGGTAGTTATTTATTATAAATGAGTACAGAACTTAACTAATAGCTAGTGGAAAACTAAAACACAAAAGCAAATAAAAAAATTGTGGAACTTATAACAAATGCTCAAAATTACTCCCACTGACATGGAGGCATTTTGTTATTCGTCTTATAATGTTTTGGTTCGTAGCCTTTCTGATTTGTCTCGAATTCAGTGAATTGAAGTCACGGTAAACTCTACCTACCATGTCTTCTTTTGTGGTGGCAGGGTCGTGGTAAACTTTATTTTTGATGTAGCCCCAGATGCATGTATCCAGAGGTGTTAAGTCAGAGGACAGTGGTGGCCATCTATGTGGGCCGTTATTGGCAATCCACCTGTCTTCAAAATGTTGTTGCAAAAAATCGTGAGCTAAATGGAAACTGTGGGGCGGTGCTCCGTCTTGCTGATACCAGCTTGTTCTAGCTTCTTCTAAACTTAAATTGTTAAGAGAAACTAGAATCACTTCGTGCAAAATATCATTATAACTTATACCAGTGAGATTTTCATCGTATATTTTAATCTCAAAAATCTTATCGTTCTCAATTGCACAAAACACATTGAATGACACCTGTGTTGGAAATAGTTGATCCTGGTAACATGTGGATTCTCATCTGACACCAGAAGTGACTACTGTGGCGATTGTGCATGCCATTTTTGGAGAACTTCGCCTCATCGCACCAAATAATTCTCTTTCAGAAATTCTCATTTTCTTGTGTTTTCAATAGGAACCATTCACAGAACTCAACACGTCTAGGAAGATCGTTTGGTTGCACCATGTGTCGGGTGGTAAAAGAAGGGTCTCCAATTATGCTTTTTCAAAATTCTTTAAATCGTTCTCGCTGACAAACGTAATTCTTTTTCGCAATCCTTGATAGATGCCTTGGTATCAGCAACAAAAAATGCCAATACGTTCACTTCGTTTACCACGTTATCGACGAGTGGTTTACGCTTCTGTACTTTTGGGCGAAAACTTCCATGCTGTGAACAATTTTGCAGCAACCTCTTTATCATGTCGTGACTGGGTTTCGGTTTATTCGGGTACTTTTCTGCAAATGCACGACATGTTTGGCCCACAATTGGTTGACACTCACCATAAATACATAAAAAGCTCCAAAAAATCGTCGTTTGTGTACTGCAAATTTGCCATTTTTGCACCGCGTTGACTGATAATACACGTTGAAAGGGAAACCGGATGTGAACCGAAATAGCTCATACAATATAGGCTGTTCCATTTGAAATAAGCAAGTAATTGTGATTTCAATTTTACGAAATGGCACGGCTAATTCTCCTCACCCTGTATACTTAAAAGAAACGCTATCAAACGTGTCGTTTAGGTGCCAATCTGAGGGTAATCTGTACGAAAACTGAGTCTTCTCAGTTGTATTTCCACACAGAGAGAGAGCGTGCAACGTTCACCTTGGTTTTCGCGAGAATTTTCAAAAAATTCGAAAAATTTCGAAAACGGTTGATTTTTGACATATGGTGTATTAGTAATAATTTATCTCAAATTCAATGTAGAATTCGAAAATATAATAAACATTACCATGTTGTATTTAAAATAAGCAAGTTGATGGTCACTTCCGGTTAAACTGGAAGTTTGACATAAAGTAAACTATTTTTACTGAACTGGAATTCGTCTCGATCGTATGTGTGTAAATTGTCAAATTTCAAATCGGAGTAGTTATTGATAAACGGCTAACTAAAGGTCTTGGTGCCACACCCTGTATATGCAGCCTTAGCGTATACCTAGTGACAAAACACTACACACACATTTTATAAGAAACTGTTAAGATAAACTCTAGTTTAGGGTTTTCTTATGCTAAGAATAAAACCCAGCATCTAGTTTTAAAATTACTTTAATACAAAAAATAAAATGTATGCAGATAAACATTTTAACGGCACAATAAATTTTAAATAATCAATTAATCCATCGGTGTCCTTAATTTAAAATTAAACTAAAACTCTCTACTCCATTAACTCAAATTCTAAGGTTGATTTGTCCTCATTATAGGGGAGGTTTCCCTAATCCAAAATAAAACTAGGTCTTATGCAGAACTGATATCCGGGAAAATTAAATTGTTTCGCCCCGGCATAATATTTTATAATATGTAATATTCAAATCCTTCTTAGCTAATTTTAGCACTCAAACTTATTTAATTTCCTTCTCTTTAAATTTGCAACTACCCTTATGGCTCCAAGCCCTACCTCGTCCTTCGTGTTATGAATTTCACAAAAATTCCCCATCTACAGTAATCTGATTCTATATTACAGCACATGGTTCAAAAATATCTATACCAATTTTATATGAAAATTATTCCATAAGTTTTATAACTAACATCCTTCTTAGCTTAATTATAGCTCTCAATTTTATCTAACCTCCCCTTTACTTTGCCAACTAAAACCTTATGGCCCCAAGCCATATCTTGTCCTTCGTATTATAAATTTCACAAAAACACCCCATCTACTGAAATCCCTCAAAACACATCTAAATTTCAATATATATATATATATATATATATATATATATATATATATATATATATATATATATATATATATATATATATATAAATATATATAATTAATTTTTTTAAGAAACGCTGAAATACGTCAATTTTAATATTGAGGGACATGTTTTGACATAAAACTCAACTTTGTCACATCAACCCCTTAAGGATGGTGATAACAACCTTTATATTTTAAATAGAGAACATGGGTCGAGTGTTACATCATTTGAAAGCTCTTTCTTTTCTGAATTCAGCACACCAATTTTTTTGGAAGTTTTGTCAACTCGTTAAAAATTATTCACAGTTGGAGTTGCAAGAACGTAGTTCATTCATTGTGATAAGAAATGCACTAATTAGTCAATTTTTCGTTAAAAAGACTAAAAAACAAAACCAAACGTTCAAAAATGTTTATTCAGTTATGTAAGTGTTCAAATTGTTGACCACCAGCTTCCATACAAAAGTACAAATTTTGTCCAAAACGAGCTCTGACATTCTGGAGCATTTGTGGAGTTATTAGACGGCATTCTTCAACAATGCGTTGTCGTAATTCTTCCAGACACTCCGATTCCGTTGCGAAAATTCTACTCTTTAAATGGCCTCATAGAACAAAGTCTAATGGAATTAAATCTGGTGATCTAGGCGGCCACTCAATAGCACCTCTACTCCCAATCCATTGCTCTGGAAACTCTCTGTTCAAAACCTCCCTAACACGTTGTGAAAAAGGCGAAGGAGCCCCATCTTGTTGAAACACTAATTGATTTTCTTGATAGCGATCATCATTTTCAACAATATCAATTAGTAGAGGGTAAACGATAACTTCTAGTAACTCCAAATACGTTTCGCCACTCAAATTTCCATCAGGAAAAATTGACCCGATTAAACTGTCTCAAAAAATGCCAGTCCAGGCATTCAATTTCTGTGGAGTTTGAGTGTGGACTTCGTGAAAATTTCTTGGATTATTATCTGCCCTATAACGACAATTATGACGATTGGCTGTAGAGTTTAATAAAAACGTACACTCGTCTGAAAAACAGATATTGAACAGAAAGTTCTCGTTATCAGCTATTCGTGCAGTCATAACTTCACAAAACTCCAGCCGCTGATCAAAATCATCTTCACTCAGTTGTTGTACAAGATGAATTTTATACGGGTGAAATTTATGATGCTTCAAAATTCGCTGAATAGTTCTTCTTTTGATGTTTGAAACAGTCGCCAATTTTCTCGTGCTCAAAGTTGGGTCTGCAGCAATTTGTCCTAAAACTTCAATCTCAGTAGTCTCATTTCTAAACGCAAATTCACGTTCAGGATCCAGTTTTTCGTTAGATACTGAACCACTTTGTCTTTGCAACTAACTCCAAAATGTATTTTCTGTTAACATATCTGTTCGGATGTCGTTCATTAAACAAATTTGCGGTACGGTTGGCACAGTCATCGTTTTTGCAAAAAAGAGTAATTATTTCAACTCTTTCTTCTACAGAATACACCATTGTGAAATTAATTTTCGGTAGTACTATCAAGTATCAAACCGACCGATAAACTGAAATAATAAACCGCATTTCTCTTATTCCGATAAGTCTGATAGTCAGTTTTTTTGTTTACAAACCAACAAAACATTCACTATCAGCACATGTCCTATAGGAATGAGTGAAATGCGTTTTTGCATTTTCAACTGTAAATAATTTTTAAACGAGTTAACAAAACATCCAAAAAAATTAGTGCGCTGAATTCAGAAAAGAAAGAGCTTTCAAATGATGTAACACTCGGCCCATGTTCCCTATTTAAAATATAAGGGTTGTTATCACCACCCTTAAGGGGTTGATGTGACAGAGTTGAGTTTTATGTCAAAACATGTCCCCCTCAAAAGTATCTAAGTATCTAATTTTATGAAATTACTCCATACATAAATTGAGATAAGGAGTACTAAATTACTGATAATAGGGTTATAATAAATAACATAAATTAAGGACACCGGTTTTGTTTTAATTTAATATTTAAATCTGTTTATATGAATTTTATTTTTGACATTAAAATAGTTTTAAAACTAAATAACCAGTTTTTATTTCTAGATGTAATAAACCAACCCCACCCTAAGCTTTTAATTAATATTATAATTAATTACAAGGGGAACGTTAAGGGTCGCAAGGTTTATAATACGGTAGTCGATATAGCAAAATTGGGATTTTAAATTGAATTTCCCATGCTCTACCGTATTCATTCCAACATAAATTTGCATAGACCTATATTGACGGCTGATTAAAAGAGTATCATTTTCAATAACACACGGGTACCTTTTAGTGAATTTTCGTAGAAAAAATTCACTAATAGGGAGATCCCGACTTTTGAATTTTGAAAAATTTTTTGCAAATGAGCGCGATCTAGGACCCCTATAACCCATATCCGGGGTCAGTTTCAATTTTTATAGGTTTATATATATATATATATATATATATATATATATATATATATATATATATATATATATATATATATATATATATATATATATATATATATATATATATATATATATATATATATATATATATATATATATATATATATTTGTGTGTGTGTGTGTGTGTGTGTGCGTGTGTGTGTGTGTGTGTGTGTGTGTGTGTGTATCACACCGATAACTCAAAAAATAATATTTAACAAAATTTGGCATGTACCTTTCTTTTGTAAATGGCTTGGATAAGTTCGTTAGTCAGGAAAATCGGATGAGGTTTTCCGGGAAAATTTTGCGTTTCCATTCGAAAAAAATTCTTATCTTAAAAAGTAATGAGCCGATTTTAATAAAATTTGGCAGGTACCTTCCTTCTGTAAATGGCTTTGACAAGTTTGTTAGTCAGGAAAATCGGACGAGGTTTTCCGGAAAAATTTTGCGTTTTCATTCGAAAAAAATTTTATCTCAAAGAATAATGGACAGATTTTGATATAATTTGGCATGTACCTTCCTTTTGTAAATGACTTTGATAAGTTCGTTAATCAGAAAAATCGGACGAGGTTTTCCGGAATAATGTTAAGTTTTCATTTGAAAAAAAAATTTATCTTAAAAAATAAAAAATCTATGATAACCAAATTTGGTAGGTAGGTTTACGATATAAAAAGTAAACTATTATCTCTTAAAATGCCTAGCCGCTCGGGTGCTGTCAAATTTAGATAAATAGACACATCGGAAAAGTCTAGGGATATTTTTTAAAATGCACGTATTTTTTTCTTGATATTATTGAAGAAGAAAACATAATGTATGGTATAAGTAAGTGTTTAATATTACATAAAATGAAGTGTTTTATTCAAGAAACCTAGAAGATTATTTAAATATATATATATATATATATATATATATATATATATATATATATATATATATATATATATATATATATATATATATATATATATACAGGGTCGCTGATAAGTCTGGAAACGGTCGATTATCCGGGAAAATATACAAGGTGTCGAAAAAAGTTTTATACAAAAGTTTTTGGGTTCTTCAATGTCTACTAGGCGGTGATAATTTCATTTATACAGGGTTGGTCATACAGGCGTGGCACACCAATATTAATTTTTTTTTAATGGAACACCCTATATATTATTCGATATTTCAATCCTTCTCTTAATTTTGAGCAACATTTATCAGAAGCATGATGAACATAAACTCAATGGTTTCCGGGTAAAAAAATAAATAAAAATAAACGCTATTGTTTTTAAAATCTATTGGATGAAGAACAAAAATAAATGAAAAGTAGAATATCTCTTGAAAACAATCTGTGAGTGTGAAAAGAACCGGTTGCGATGTTTTTAACATTGTTTGGAATCCTATTTTATAAGATGTTCAAAGTGTTCTCCATTGACCTCCTGACAATAATGAATTCGCTTAACAAAACATTGCACTGCATTTACAAGAGCGTTTTGAGGAATGTTATTAATTTCATGCACAATCCTTGCTTGCAACTCTTCAATATTCTGCGGTCTATTTTGGTAAATTAAATTTTTTACATGACCCCACAAAAAAAAGTCAAGCGGCGTCATGTCGGGAGACCTAGCTGGCCATTCAATAGTTCCCCTGCGCCCTATCCATCTGCCAGGAAAGGTTTGATTCAGATATTCCCGTACCTCAATTCCAAAATGAGGGGGTGCCCCATCCTGCTGAAACCATATTTCTTCCGCTGGTAGATTTGGGTCGTTATTGTTCGGAAATAATCGACTTACGTCTGGAACAATTGATTCTTGCAAAAGTGTCAAATATCGAGCAGAGTTCAAATTACCGTGTATAAAATAAGGTCCTATGATATGTCCACCAATAATAGCACACCAAACATTTACTTTTTGCGGTCTTAGGGTGTGAATTTGTTCCATCCAATGTGGGTTTTCGTCTGACCAGTACCTACAGTTGTGTCGGTTGACTTGTCCATTCAAACAAAATGTAGATTCGTCGGAAAACAAAATGTGGTTGGCAAAGTTAAAATTTTGGCGTAACTTCTCCATAATAAGTTCACAGAACTCGATTCTGCGATCAAAATCGTCTTCACTCAGTTCTTGCAATAAATGAATTTTATATGGACGGAACTTTTCCCGCTTCGTAATCTTTTGAATTGAATATCGACTCATATTGTGATTTAAAGCCAATTGCTGTGCCGAAGTTTTCGGATTTTCCACCACATCCAATATTACATTCAAAGAATTTTCTTCATTTGTAACGGTTACTGGCCTTCCAGTTCTAGGTTTATCCTTGATACCGCCAGTTTCGTGAAAACGATGCAAAGTTTTCGAAACTGTGGATTTGGAGATCGATTCCCGCTCAGGATGCAACTCATTGAACATAATCACCACTTGAGCAAAACTTCGTGTTCTATCACCGTACCCTATCATCATTAAAATTTCGATACGTTCGGTTTCACTTAAACTTGCCATTTTGCACAAAAACTGTTGACAATAAATTACTAATGTTTCAAAACTGTTGACACTGAATGAATGTTTGACATTCGTTGTCCTGGAAACATTTTAAAACAAAAGATTAATACTGCGTTTCTTATGGGCATCTTATCTTATCTAGGGATTCCAAACAATGTTAAAAACATCGCAACCGGTTCTTTTCACACTCACAGATTGTTTTCAAGTGATATTCTACATTTCATTTATTTTTGTTCTTCATCCAATAGATTTTAAAAACAGTAGCGTTTATTTTTATTTATTTTTTTACCCGGAAACGATTGAGTTTAGGTACATTATGCTTCTCATAAATGTTGCTCAAAATTAAGAGAAGGATTGAAATATCGAATAATATATAGGGTGTTCCATTAAAAAAAATTAATATTGGTGTGCCACGCCTGTATGACCAACCCTGTATAAATAAAATTATCACCGCCTAGTAGACATTGAAGAACCCAAAAACTTTTGTATAAAACTTTTTTCGACACCTTGTATATTTTCCCGGATAATCGACCGTTTCCAGACTTATCAGCGATCCTGTATATATATATATATATATATATATATATATATATATATATATATATATATATATATATATATATATATATATATATATATATATATATATATATATACTGAAAGACAAATTTTAAGAATTTTTCAAAAACTTCTGAGCATGTGACAAAAAAGTTTAATACAAAGTAAGACCTCCACGTTGAGTAATTACAGCTCTACATCTATTAGACAAAATGAGATTGTCAAGGTCTCTTTGTAGTAAACGTGCCCACTCTGCTGTCAGATGCTACTGGAATGTAAGCGCATTGTGGATGTTGCCCATATGTGGAGTAATTCTTCGTTAAAGCATATACTAGACATGTTCTATCGGATTCAGGTCCGGGAATTATGCTGGCCATGGTAAAACTTCAATTCCCGCGTTATTCAGCCAGTTGGTTACGATGCGCGCGGTATGTGGACGGGCATTATCATGCATTAGGTGGAAGTTTTGACCAACAGCGCCTGCAAATGGACGCACGATAGGTTGAAGAATCGTATTCAGATAGAGCTGAGCTGCTAAGAAGCGATTTGGAAAACGAGTTCAGTTCTGCTACCAATAATTATTCCGCCCCATGCCAATATTGTACCACCTCTGTATGGGTACACTTCCTGAATATGTTTTAAGCGTTCCGCATTTCCAGATCGTCTCCACACCCTTATTCGGCGAGAATCCGGATAGAAACAAACCTAGATTCGTCAGTGACTAAAACTGTAGCCCAGTTATCTGCAGACCAATTCAGATAATTTTGGCACCAGTGCAATCTTGCAGCGCAATTGCCTCTGGACATAGGTGGACATCTTAGTGTACGCCTACTAGAGAGGTTTGCTTCGTGAAGATGATTTCTTACAATATCTAGGCTAATGGTGACATTATTCGCCCTTTGCAGAGTTGTAACCAATTCACGTGCCGCAATTGTAGGCTGCCTTCTGGCAGTTCAACATAAAAATATAACCTGACCTGCCGTCGAAGAGCGTCCTCGTCCTGGATGTTGCTCGGCCAGACTGCCATTTTGCCTTAAACGCCTCCATAAACGACTTGTCACACTTTGGGAGACACCCATCCGCTCAGCTACTTTATTCTGCCGCATGCCCGTTTGAAGAATGGCCTACCGCTCGTCTAAAGCCAAATGTCGCCGTTCCATGGTAAAACACAATATTTTAAATGCAGCCACTAAACAACAACTAAAGAATGAGTGAAGTCTAAACTAACTTCACCGGTACATATGAAAATTCTACTTTTATGATATATAGGATTTATCAATTTTGATATCATTTTAACTTTTTTTAACAACAGATGATTTTATATTGAGTAATTGATTAAATACATACACCGTGAGTGCAACTTGACCGATTCCAAAATCAATTTGTATCCTTTTTTGTATTATTTAAAAATATCCCTAGACTTTTCCGATGTGTGTAAATAAGTATTTTAACTAAAAATGCCCATATTACTCGCTCTTGTGTTAATCGAGTTATTTGCAATATTTATTTGAAATATATGTAAAGGAGAAAACGCGCCGCCATTTCACAGGAAAGTAATCAAAACTGAAAACAAGTTTTGCGCTCAATGAAGTTTCCCATTGTTGTTTATTCATTTAAGACTTATTTACTCACAACAATGATCCTCAAGTCGTGCAAAACTCCATCCATATGCTTTTGTTCTATTTTCTCACGCACTTGAATTAAGGGATGAGTGCTTTGTACAGGCAAACAAAGCCTTGTTCCTCGTGACACTAAAACAAGGCATTGATTTATTTATGTATACGCAAGGTTTCACACCTCAAAGGCTTTGACTTTCACCCTCAAGTAAAAGATATTGTAGGGTGTGACCCCAAATCTAACACCTACGACATAAGAGTTGCATTACCGTAAAAATGTCTTAAATCAAGGATGGTATGGAATATGTTTCCCATGTCTCTGGCGTAAACTCAACAATGCAGATGAATTCAGAAGCCTACACGTGAAGCACATAAGGATAATATATTTTGATATATGCATATTATTAAATTCTAATCTCATTTGTGTAGTTTTGGATTACTAGATCTAATTAGATCATTTAATAAAAACATCTGGACGTAGCAAGTGCATTATGGAAGCGAATTTTCGTGGAAATGATCGACGATTTTTTTGCAAAGAATTTATATATATATATATATATATATATATATATATATATATATATATATATATATATATATATATATATATATATATATATATATATATGTTGTGTGTGTGTGTGTGTGTACAGTGTGGTTCATTTAATATGGAAACACTCCTGTAACTTTTGTATTTATAACTCGATTTTGATGAACAAAAAACCAAAAGATATAAAATGGAAAACTCTATTAATGATGTGAAAATTGTTTTCTATGTCACCTAACCAAAGCCGGTTGCAAGTTTTCTATGTCAAAAAATAGGAAATGGGGTTAGGGCTATTTTTAGGAAGAAAATAGGTACACTGCTATGTATGTATGTATCAATATATATATATATATATATATATATATATATATATATATATATATATATATATATATATATATATATATATAACTGTTTTCATATGTCACAGCATTTATACACTTTTTTCTTCAACTTTTAGATGTTGTTGACTTTCATAGTTCATCATATTAGTTATTTTTTTATGAAATTTGGTAAGTAACATTTTTGAAGAATGGGGAATCCAGTGGCATACTTATTTTTTCCTAAAACCAACCGTAAACGTTTTTTATAATTTTTGATATATGAAAATACTATAAGTAGGCCATATCGAATGCCATAGAAAACAACTTTCACGGGATATGTAGACTTCTTCATTTCCTATCTTCTGAGATCTCATTAAAAAAAATCGTGTTATAAATAAAAAGTTACAGTGGTCTTTCCATATGAGAAGGACTACAAAAATAAACCTCTCTGCAGTGGTTAACAATTTATTCCGAATGCAGTGGTGTGCCTATTTTCTTCCTAAAAATAGCCCTAACCCTTTTTCCTATTTTTTGACATACAATAACTGCTTTAGTAGGCCTTGGTCAGGTGACAGAAAATAAATTCACAGCATTAAAAGAGTTTTCCATCTTCTTGCTTTTGATCTTTGTTCATCAAAATCGAGTTTTAAATACAAAAGTTACGGGGCTGTTTCCATATTTCTATATAAAATGTGCCACACTGTATATATATATATATATATATATATATATATATATATATATATATATATATATATATATATATATATATATATAAATTTTATTTTGTTTACTAAAACAGCTGGTGTACTATTGGATTTTTGCATGTGTGTAAGGAAAAAAATTATATTGCTAATCGTTTTCGAATTGAATTGTTTTGCAACTTTTCACATTTTCGGCCCATGTCAAAAATTGTGGCATTGTGTTTTTACCGATAGATAGCGGAGTGCCATAAAAACGAGGCATTCAGAGACGTTTTATTTATATTATTCGTCAAGAAAATTGAGATGTCATTATACACGAGACTCTTAAATAGAATCTTTGGAATCAAACAGCCTATATTTTCTGTTTCTGCATCAACTTTTGTATACCACTCCCTATACTTAAAGCCTCTAGTTAAGGAAATCTTTACATTTATAATCGCATACCATGGATTAATGTAGGTACCAGTTTTAAAGAAAAAATGTTCAGTATTTATTCCATTCTAATAGGCGATCAGACTATGCGATTCGTTAGCGAATTTAAAGAAAATAAGGTAAATGAATTTGGTACAAAAATAGTCAAAAATAATTAATTTAATACAATTTTCTATGTTTACATTTTCATAATATATAAGTAGTTGATAAATTGTTTTCAGAAATATCAAATAAAACTTCAAAGTGACAGACTTAAATGACATTCTTATATCTGACAGATTTTGACATGAAAATATGAGTATTTTCCCCCTTATATTTCTCTTTAGTCAAAAAAATAACTTTTTTGCTTTTTTTGTCACTTTAAATTACATATTAGGTATATAATTTATTTGATGTATTTTTTCAGAAAATTTTCCTGTCATAATTATTTAGTCAATTTTCGCAGATTTTTTTTAGTGTTTCCGTAGAGATCATTTTTTCAACATTCCTTAAGCTGATTTTTGTAGGAAAAAATGGCGAATTTTTGTGAGATACATTGTGGCAGCATAAGCTCCTTTATGTAACTTAAACTGATAGAAAATATATGTGTGTGTGTATATATATATATATATATATATATATATATATATATATATATATATATATATATATATATATATATATATATATATATATATATATTATTATTATTATTATCACACCTACTGAACTCTATTGTGGCTGTCGCTGCTTCTTTTACTGCTATGTAGTTGGCACACCTGCTGGAGTGTCGAGTGTCAACGTCTACGTCTAATATGTTTGGTTAGAAATGAGAAAGAAGTGTTCAGAAAATACTATGGGCAGCAAATATATATGTATTACGGTATAAATACAATGGCTGTGTTATGAAATGGTTATAATGATTCGTGTACCTAGTGGCAACAACGCTATTTTAAAGTTGACGTTTACATAAAAAATAAAACTATGCTAACTAACGGGAAATGTAGCAATAGTGGTTGTTTCGAACAGTAATATGGTTAATAAGTATTAAAAGGGTTGGTAAAACTTATCTGCCTTCTTACAGCTGTTGTGTTCATTATACCCAAAAGTCTTTGTTGGAGTTAATTAAGCTGTAATCCAATTGTGAGGCAAATGTAAAAAACACATAATAAAGCCAGCATATAAAAAAATTCAGTATAACGGAAAAAATCCAGTTTATCAGAACCAATCCGGTCTATCCAGGAAAATTCAATATATTTAAAAAAATTACCAGTCTGGTTGATAACTATAAGCCAGCTTAAAAAAGGCCAGTCTCAAAAATACCAGTCTGGAAAAAACCCCTATGTATACATATCCAGCGATTTTAATTATTTAAAGATGGTGCCTTGTGATGAATTTAGTGATTCCCACTAAAGTGGTATATTGTACAATCCTTGAGGTACAAATATTTACCAAGAATCTTGACGAGATCCAACAACTGCTACAGGTAATTACAGCCCATATTTTCCAAGTTCTTTGGTTCAACATCTGTTTTCCAATATACCAATTTTTAAACTATTCTTTCCTTGTAACATAACAAATTTGCAAGTAGGGATATAAGAAATATGCTGATAAAGATAAGGCTGAAAAGAACAGGAAAGTTGTGAATATTTCAGTAAACATATAATTTCAAGTTCTTTAGCTACTATCTTCTTATAGTCTGTTTCCTAATTCATTGCTGTAAATATACTTATAGTTTATACAATATTTTCCTGTAAAACGACTCATTTTACGAAAAAACTCCAAGCGGACTTTTAGTCGCATAATGACCGCAGATTACGAAAAAAAAAAGGAAACAAATCATGGGCGTACCTTGTTTTGTTCCAACAGGAGAAATCACACACTCATGGTTACGCTACTGCTTGACGGAGTGAAATTTTTTATTTTAATTTCAACAACACACCACGAAGGCTTACAGCCTAAATACCATCGTTCCGTGGGTGTCGACGAGGAGGAAAAAGGCAACTTGTTAATTCTGGACTTGAAGGTTTGGAGGTTCGGAGGAGAAGGAAAAACGTGTGCCGGCAAGGAATTCCACAACTTGGAAGTCCTCGGTACAAAAGAGCGGGCATAACAAGATGTTCTATGTCTGGTGACCTGGACAGTTAAAGGGTGCATTCGCTCTGTTCCCCTGGTAGACCTGTTGGTGGCAGCAGGTGGAGGAACTATGGATGAAAGCTCCTCTGAGCAGTGCCTGTGCAGATATCTATAAAAGAGAGAGATGTCACCAACGGCATGTCGATGGTCAAGGGATGGCAGCCTTTGGGTGAAGGTAGGGTCACCAATGAGACGTATAGCTCTCTTCTGAATGGAGTCCAGTATAGCGAGTGTAGAAGCGGCAGAGGCAACCCAAATGTGGGAGCAGTATTCGAGGTTTGGCCTTATTTGTGAAGTATATAAGGTATAGAGGTTAGCTGGTGAAAAGTATTTGCGAGCCCGGAAGAGGACACCTAATTTCTTAGCAGCGGCTTCTGCAATTTATGTGACATGTTCGTTCCAATTGAGATTTCGATCCACAGAAATGCCAACAGGTGAAAAGGACTCATTGCTTTGAATAACTTGGTTGTTCATTGTAATGGGTCTAGGGCTGGTGTATCTCTTATAAGATAGAAAGCAAGACTGAGATTTGGTGGAGTTGAATTGTACACGATTTCTACTTCCCCAGTCTAATTTTTTTTGGAGATCCACAGAGACAGAACCCTCCATGAGTCTGAACAGTATGATTGAACATCTATCTTATTATGACAAAGGCTTTTACAAAATGTCAATAAAATATTTTATTTAGTTCAAGAGATACCAAATTTATAAAAATCAAGTTTGAATAACTTAATTGTCTATAAACTTAGAAAGTTGAATTTTGGTACGTAGTAAGGCCTTTTTCAAAGCAACATATGCACCAAATGTCATTGAAATAGCTTTGTAATTTTCTAAGAAAAAATTTTTTTTTCGAAAGAAAACTCAAATTTTTTACGAAAAACCTTTTCCAATTTTCCTGGATAACAAACTCATCCAAGCCATTAATAGAAAAAACGCGCTTGCCGAGTTTCATCTAAATCGGTTAATTATTTTTTGAGTTATCAGTTGAGTTATCAGTTTGAGTTATCAGTTATCAGACCCCGGTATGGGGTTATAGGGGTCCTAGTTCGCACTCATTTGAAAAAAAAATTCCTATAACTCAGAAACGGTTGAAATTTCGATATAAGTTTAGTGAGAAAACTCAAATTATTTTCGCATTCTTTATTGATTCTCAAATTATCTAAGGTAAAATCTGAAGCACCTCTATAATGGGCCGCTTTTGATAAAATTTGGCAGATACCCTCCTTTCGTAAGTCGCTTTTATATAACGCGGTGGGATTAGAACGCGCAGGCATTCCTGTTAAAATTACAACTTGTAAAGCATACATTTACAGCACCTAACCAAATAAAACACCTCCTTGTCCTATATTTATCTTTTTACACCACTAGATAAAAACTAGGTTTGATCGAGACGTCACTATACTGCTCGTGATATCCCATTCTATGTATTTTCCAAACAAATGTCTACTGCAACAACCCATGATAAATAGCCTGAACTTTGCCTTAGCACAGCTTGCAAGAGCCCAGCAAAATATGGTATTACACAAGAAATATCTCAGGAATATGGCAAGTAACGTAATAATTCAGGTTCAATGTATGCACAGTTGCCACTTGGGATGTTCTGACCTACATTACAAGGATTATAACTAGGAATATATAAGGATATATGCAAACATGAACGTTACGGTTGTGCATACGTTATGTATGATGAAGTCGTTTGCAGGAACAGGGCTTTTCATTTTTGTCAGGTGATTTATATGTAGGTGGCTGTGTGAAATATGGTGCATTCTTCACAACGGAAGCTCGATATTTTTATATCGCAAGAGGTCTGCTTGCATGAGCCGTAAATATAAATATGGTATTGAGAATTTCGAACTTGAAACTTCTGATGTATTTGGTTTGTGTATTAGGTGCAGTATGTGTAAATAGAGACAACTGAAATATAAAGAAACAGAGCTTATCTTTGTTTTTATATCAAATTTTTGTGGCAAAATTACTACACTGGTAGTGTACTAAAATATACATATAAGGACTCAAACAAGCGCAAGCGTGGACCCCTAGAAGTTATGTCCAAGACTAGCCTATAGTGCGTTCATTTCATTCTTTCTATTGTTCGTAATTTGTAATATAAATACTAAAAGGGTCTAACTCGTCTCTTTTAAATATACATATTGCAACGCTCTGTATATTAAATAATCTTTCCAAATTATTGTAAGATCCTAGATAATATCTAGCTAAGGCCAGCATTAAATGAACAGTCAGTATAAGTATTTTAACAAATATCTAGTTGCCTGAATAAATATTTACTCTTAATGCTTTAAAAATTGTAAATTAAAATTCGCTACAAATTATTTCGATCATTTTAGCAATGATAATATTTTTCTGAAATAATATTTCTGCCTCAGCAGCAGTTTAAATTAGAATTGCGTTTCAAAGCCTGTCGAAATCAATAATACAAAGAGCGTATTATAGAAGCCAGGGGTATGAAGACAAATTACGCCGCCAGTATAATACCGGATTTTAAGAAGACCGCTGAGCAAACCCTTATTTCTACATGGAAGTTGCCAAAATGTTAGACACAGGCATCAGAGTTTTGGCGGAAAAAACGCTTCTACACCATTTAGAATGCAAGTAGAACGAAGGATATTAAAACATCGACCTGTTGCAGGTGCGGGCAGAGCAAGTGAACTTCATTCGATGTGATAAACTTGCGGGCAAACCACGCATGATAAATATAAAATGTCGAATCATTATTTGACTCAATATTAGTCAAAACTACCTTTAAACTACGAGAGTACATTACAAAGAGTGCTGAAATACCCGTGGAAAGCGGTAAGTCTTAAATAGTAATTTCATTGTCACAAATAATACCAAGAGATTTATTTTAATTCTCAGGGTGTCTCTATGGGGCTCAAATTTTATGGTGCGTCTTAAGAACTCATTTAATACTAGGCTTCCATGTTCGTGTAGGGGGCAACTAAGTCAGACTGGGTTAAAACGCAGTATTCAACATTTTGTATGGGTATACCATTTGGCTATTAGGCCACAATTTTAGCTTGGGTTTAAAAATCAGGAGCGGTCGAAATTGGTCCAAATGAACTACTAATTTTTTCCTTCAGGGCTCGTCCGCGACTTCGCCGCCCCGAAAGCACTGCAGCCTTTGTATTATTATGCATGCCCTTAGTCTTTGTACTCCACCCATTCCAAAATCACTGTGCCTTGAACTAATCTGCACAGCGATTGGTAGGGTGAAGTTTTATATTGCTCTGTCTCCGGTCTAGATTGACAGTAGATCAGTTGTTTTTACGGTCCAGAGCTTTACACTCTCACAAGATGTGCTGGGCTGATGCCTTTCCCTCGCCGCAGAGTCTGCATGTCAGGTCCCCCTCGAACCGCCCCATTTTATGCAGGTGTTTCTTGACGGCCATGTGTCCCATTAAGAGTCCTGTTATGTTCCTGAGCTGTCCCCTGCTAAGATTTAGCAGCTCCACAGCTCTCTTGGAACTGGATTCGTCAATTATTTACTTCCCATGTCTGAGCCCTAGGCAGTCTGCCCAGTACACCCTGTGTTGGTTTCTGACGCAGGACTCAATGGCTCCCCTGGCAGTGCTGTTTTTCACGCCCAGAGCTGGTTCTGGTCCCATAAATGATTCTGCTGACGCTCTCTTCGTGAGATCAGTTGTCTTCTGTGGTCCAGAGATTTACACTCGCACAATATGTGCTGGGCTGATTCCTCCCCTTCGCCGCAGAGTCTGCATGCGAGGTCCCCTTCTAACCGCCCCATTTTATGCAGGTCTTGACTGCCATGTGTCCCGTCAAGAAACCTGTTAAGTTTCTGAGCTGTCCTTTGCTAAGATTTAGCAGCTTCACAGCTCTCTTTGAACTGGGTTCTAAATTCCCATGTCTGAGCCCTGGACAGTCTGCCCAGTACACCTTGTGTTCGTTTCTGACCCAGGACTTGATGGCTACCCTGGCCGTGCTTTTTGTCACGCCCAGAACCGGTTCTGGTCACATAAATGGTTCTGCTGACCCTTTCTTCGCGAGACTTCATTGCCTTTGACCTCCGAGTGACCAGGCACCCAGATGAGGGTGACCTCATTTTGCCCAGCCAGGTCTCTCATCTCGTTTCGGCACTCACTCACCAGGATCTACCCGTGGGATACTTAGGGCCTTAAGGGCTGACTGGCTGTGTGTGGCTATGAGGATCCGCTTGTTGGTGTAGCCCCTCCTCTTAAAAGGCAAATTACAATACCTTGCGGATCAGTCAACTACCCGGGCACCAGCGTTGCCAAGTATGTTCAATTGTTAATATATAATAATTTTGGCCTACTAATTAATTGATTAGTTTGCCTAGTAATTGTAGTAAGTGCAACACAAACTTCTTTATAATGACTTACATTCTCTTTTAATTGTGTTAATTGTTGATATATGTTTTTGCTTTCATATCTAAATAAATGTAAATAACAAGAAATTTAGGTGGCCACAACAGTTTTTCTTCAAGCTAAAATCGTTTAAAAATAGCCATACCGAAGTAACTGTATTTCCCTTGTGGATATCTTTCATTTCATATCCATAGCACGGAGGTTATTGACAACAACAAATGTTCCGTCTTCCTGCGTCACCCGCCATTTCTTTTTGTTTTATGAAAGCTCCACCACCTATCCCAGTGTATTTTATTTATTTGTTGAGCCCTTATATATATATATATATATATATATATATATATATATATATATATATATATATATATATATATATATATATATATATATATATATATATATATATATATATATATATATACAGTGTGGAACAGCCAAATGGAATAAATTCGATAACGGATAAATGAGGGCGTGTTGGGAAAAACGCTTGGACACGTCGATTTGTATTTTTAACTGCGCATCTTTTTCAAGAAAAAAAAATTATATAGGGTGCGTCATGTGACAGTGGCCAATACCAACTTTCTTATTTTAAATACAAGCCCCTGTATATTATTAATTTTTTGGATTCTTCAGAAAATTCTAGACATAATTCATGTACAATGTTCTATACCTATCTTCAACTGTTTCGGAAATATTAAGTATTTTCAGATTTATTACAAAAATTAACATTAAAAATAGAAAATTATTTTATTTCACAAATTCGCTACATTGCATTCAATACTTATTTCCCATTCAGCTCTTGATAATGAGAAAGTAAACAAAAACCATTCCTGCGTTTCTTTTTACTGATATGAAATGAAACAAAAACAAAAACAGTTTTCTTTCTGTTCGTATAAAACTCGTAGCCTTAGCAACTTGTTGTCTGCCTGCATGACAGTAGTGATTAGTGTCAGTGCTATTGTCGTTTGAATTTCGTTAACTGTACGTAATAATATCAGAAAAATGGTTCATTTAACAGAAATGCACAAAATAACCATTCTACAAATGATTGGTTATGGAGATAACACACGGACACAGATGGAAGTGTCTCGCTTATTTCACGAAAAATTTCCAAATTTGCCGCCTGTATCCCAAGGAACAATTAGCAAAATAGAAAAGCAGTTTCGCGAGCTTGGTCATGTGAGACAGATAAAAAAAGTAGCTGCCAATGCAGTAAGTGATGATACGAAATTGGATATTACGCTTGAGTTTCAAGAAAACCCACATACTTCTGGTCGACAAGCAGCCCAACTATTCAACGTTAGCCACACAGCAATTTTTCGAACATTAAAGGAAAGTAAAATGCATCCCTATAAAATGATACCAACTCAGGAGCTCATGGAGGACGATTTCGATAGGAGAACGTATTTTTGTGAACAAATGATGGCAATGTTAGATAACAATGTGATCCAATTAGAAGATGTTTTGTTTTCTGATGAGAGCACATTTACACTTCACGGTCATGTTAATCGTCAAAATTGCCGCTATTGGTCTAATGAGAATCCTCATTGGATGAGAGAGGAACATACGCAATATCCTGAAAAAGTTAATGTTTGGGCAGGAATTGTTGGAAATCATATCGTAGGTCCCTTTTTCATTGATGGCAACTTGAATGGGGATAAATATTTAGAACTGCTCCAAAATAATGTCGTGCCAACTTTGACAAACTTATATCCAGATCCAGCAAACCCACAAGTTCCTGCCAATAAAATATGGTTTCAGCAAGATGGAGCACCGCCCCATTACCAAATCAATGTCCGGCAGTACCTGAACCAAATTTTTCCAAATCGGTGGATAGGGAGGCGCGGATCGATAGAATGGCCAGCACGATCTCCTGATCTGTCGCTATTAGACTACTTTTTGTGGGGATATGTCAAAAGTATTGTATACAAAACTAAGCCCCTCAACTTAGATGACTTAAAAAGACGAATCACGCTTGCGCTTAGATCAGTCACGCCTGAGATGTTGAGTAATGTTAGAAGACATTTCTATACCAGATTAGCATGTTGCCAAGATGTTCGTGGCGAGCATTTTGAACATTTACTACATTGACATTAATTTTTTTTTGTTTTTTTAAATTATTAAGAAATAATCAGTATTTCTTATTAGAATTTGTGAAATAAAATAATTTTCTATTTTTAATGTTAATTTTTGTAATAAATCTGAAAATACTTAATATTTCCGAAACAGTTGAAGATAGGTATAGGACATTGTACATGAATTATGTCTAGAATTTTCTGAAGAATCCAAAAAATTAATAATATACAGGGGCTTGTATTTAAAATAAGAAAGTTGGTATTGGCCACTGTCACATGACGCACCCTAAATAATTTTTTTTCTTGAAAAAGATGCGCAGTTAAAAATACAAATCGACGTGTCCAAGCGTTTTTCCCAACACGTCCTCATTTATCCGTTATCGAATTTATTCCATTTGGCTGTTCCACACTGTATATATATATATATATATATATATATATATATATATATATATATATATATATATATATATATATATATATATGGCATTGAAAACAAAACAGGCCGATTTGGGTCCAGAGAATTTTTTTTAAGAAACGCTGAAACACGTCAATTTTAATATTGAGGGGGACATGTTTTGACATAAAACTCAACTTTGTCACATCAACCTCTTAAGGGTGGTGATCACAATCCTTATATTTTAAATAGGGAACATGGGTCCAGTGTTACATCAGTTGAAAGCGCTTTCTTTTAGTGAATTTTCTTAAAAAAAATTCACTAATGAGGAGATCCCGACTTTTGAATTTTGAAAAAATTTCTTCAAATTACCGCTAATTAGGCCCCCCAGAACACATATCCGGGGTCAGTTAAAATTTTTATATGTTTATATATATATATATATATTATATATATATATATATATATATATATATATATATATATATATATATATATATATATATATATATATATATATATATATATATATATATATATATATATATATATGTATATGTATCACACCGATAACTCAAAAAATAATGGGCCGATTTTAATTAAATTTGGTGAATACCTTGCTTTTGCAAATGGCTTGGATAAGTTCGTTATCCAAGAAAATCGGCCCAGGTTTTCCCGGAAAATTTTCTGTTTTCTTTTGAAAAAAATTTATATCTCCGAAATTAACAAAGTAAGGGCAACCAAATTTGGTACACGGGTTTACATCCTTATAGGTAAGTTATCTACCAAAATTTAGGTCTATAGGTCAAAAGACAAAAAAGTTATAGGCATTTAACGAAAAATAAATTGGGGTTTTCCTCAAAACGTCAAAGTTGCGATTTAAAATATAAATATAAATTTATTTATATTTTATTTATTTATATTTTATTTACATTTAGGCAAAGAACACACATATTTGCATTTAAAAAATATTTTTATGAAAATTCACTACCATACCGCACTTGCTGCGTCCCGAACTTTTCTGAGTTCAACACACTAATTTTTTTGGAAGTTTTATCAACTTGTTTAAAAATTATTCACAGTTGAAGATGCAAAAACGCATTTCACTCATTCCGATAAGAAATGTGCTGATAGTCAAGGTTTTGTTGGTTTGTAAACAAAAAATTGACTATCGGAACATTTCTTATCGGAATGAGAGAAATACGGTTTATTATTTCAGTTTATCGGTCGGTTTGGTACTTGATAGTACTACCGAAAATTAATTTCACAATGGTGTATTCTGTAGAAGAAAGAGTTGAAATAATTACTTTTTTTTTCAAAAACGATGACTGTGCCAACTGTACCGCAAATTTGTTTAATGAACGACATCCGAACAGACATGTTGACAGAAAATATATTTTGGAGTTAGTTGCAAAGTTTCGACAAAGGGGTTCAGTAGCCAACAAAAAACGGGATCCAGAACGTGAATTTCCGGTTAGAAATGAGACTACTGAGATTGAAGTTTTAGGACAAATTGCTGCAGACATCAAAAGAAGAACTATTCAGCGAATATTGAAGCATCATAAATTTCACCCGTATAAAATTCATCTTGTACAACAATTGAATGAAGATGATCTTGATCGGCGGCTGGAGTTTTGTGAAGTTATGACTGCACGAATAGCTGATAACTGGAACTTTCTGTTCAATATCTGTTTTTCAGACGAGTGTGCGTTTTTATTAAACTCTACAGTCAATCGTCATAATTGTCGTTATTGGGCAGATAATAATCCAAGAAATTTTCACGAAGTCCACTCTCAAACTCCAAAGAAATTGAATGTCTGTACTGGCATTTTTGGAGACCCTTTAATCGGACCAATTTTTCTTGATGGTAATTTGAGTGGCGAAACGTATTTGGAGTTACTAGAATATATCGTTTACCCTTAACTAATTGACATTGTTGAAAATGATGATCGCTATCAAGAAAATCAAGTAGTGTTTCAACAATATGGAGCTCCTCTTCGGAGGTTCCAGGACAATGGATTGGGCGTAGAGGTGCTATTGAGTGGCCCCCTAGATCACCGAATTGAACTCATTTAGACTTCTTTCTATGGGGCCATTTAAAGAGTAGAATTTATGCAACAGAACCGGAGTCTCTGGAAGAATTACGACAACGCATTGTTAAATAATGCCGTATAATAACTCCACAAATGCTCTAGAATGTCAGAGCTCGTTTTGAACAAATTTTTTACTTTTGTATGGAAGCTGGTGGTCAACAATTTGAACAGTTACTTAACTGAATAAACATGTTTGAACGTTTGTTTTTGTTTTTTAGCTTTTTTTAACAAAAAATTGGCTAATTAATGCATTTCATGTGAATAATTTTTAAACGTGTTGGTAAAATTTCCAAAAAAAAAATTAGTGTGCTGAATTCAGAAAAGAAAGAGCTTTCAAATGATGTAACACTCAACCCATGTTCCATATTTAAAATATAAGCGTTGTTATCACCACTCTTAAGGAGTTGATGTGACAAAGTTGAGTTTCATGTCAAAACATGTCCCCCTCAATATTAAAATTGACGTGTTTCAGCGTGTCTTAAAGAAAAATTTATCTGGACGCAAATCGGTCTGTTTCGTTTTCAATGCGCCACTCTGTATATATATATATATATATATATATATATATATATATATATATATATATATATATATATATATATATATATATATATTGCATCGACCGTCATATTGGATTCAAGAAAACTCCATCTAGCCCACTGTATCTTAGCAGTAGTAGTAGTAGCAGTGGTGGGGAGGCCAACGCCAAGCAAGTAGGCCACAATGGGCCTTTTTTTCCAACCTCAGCAACCCAGAAACCATGCTCTACTCTTCCTCGGTTCCGTCTCCAAACCGCCTCGACCTCGAGATGAAGGCCGTGACGGTCTTCAATTGGACGGTACTTACCTGATTCCTCTGCAGAGTCCTTGATCCGAACAATTCTGCTCGAAGACTCCCAAAAGCCTCGCATTCACACAGGTAGTGGTAGGCGTTTCTTCATCCTCGCCGCATTCCTGGCAAATTGGATCCCTCTCTACGCCTATGAATGTGAGGTGTCTTCTAAGGGCGCAGTGGCCTGTCAGCACCCCAAGGATGCGGCGAAGCGTAGGTCGACTCCTTCCGAGTAGCCAGACAGCTTTATCTCTGTCCGGCCCCTCCACGAAGTCCCTCGCCTGCCTGCAGCCACCAATCGACCCCCCAGTGCTTTTCCATTGCTTCCACTCTCCACCTGTCTAAGGCGACAGAGATTGTCTTCCTACTTGTGCCTATCGCAGGCTCCGGTCCACAGAACGGCCGCGGGAAACCGAGTCTTGCGAGATTATTCGCCACCTCATTCCCCGCTACGCCACTGTATCTTACCCGTGAAGTTTATTCTTTTGACACCCATTGCAAGAGCGTTGTGAAGAAAAAATATTGCACCATCTTGCGTCGGTGGCCATATTGAAATTATCAAAGCGTCACGTAGCCTACTGTATTTTACTCGCGAAACCCTTATATTTGATACCCATATCAAGGAGGTTTTTGATAAATAAATATTTCGGCCATCTTGCGTTGGCTGCCTTTTGAATGTACAAGCTCGATGGCACCATATTGTCGCCGGAATTGTATAAGTTTCTAAAATTTCAAATCGGTGGACAATCAAAAGCGAGATAAAATTCGATTACAATATTTTTATAATAATTATTATTATTATTGATATTAATTGTACAATGCACTATGTCGCAAAAAAGTTCTAAAGTTGTGCTTGCGTCTAATGCGATTTTGTCCCCGGTAGGTTCTAATCATTGCCTCCAAAACACTCAAATTGACACTGACAGCTTGAATTTTGATTCATAAAATTTACGAAATGTACCTTTCCAGTTATCTGTTCTAAGTATATTTAATTTTAGCTGTTATCTTCGGAATTGGTTACTGTTAGACAGCTGTGAATGTAAATAAAATCGTTTATTAATCATAAAACGTTTATTTAATGCACATATTGTAATGCACGAATGGTATATGCTTAATTAAATGTTATACCCTTTGGGATAGCGTCGATGAGGCAGTCGCTAAATAAAACTTTAACAGAAAAACGTAATACGTCTATTTTATTTAAATTACTCAAATTCAAATTTGTAACGTAGATGAATGTTTAGGTAATTAAAAAATCATGTATTATTGTGATGTTCTGAGTTGGTCCCATTTATGACAAAAAACTCTTCGCTATCTGCACACTGGCATATTCCGTTAACACACAAACTGCCAGGGGTACAAGCTTTTTTCTCAAAATCACTGAAGCCATTTATACAACTTTCTCCTACATCTGAAACAAAAATGTTTTTGTAAGTATTTCACAGTGTGTTTCAAAAGTAAGGAATGAATTTATTTTTTCTCTGGTTGCTATTTTCTAAAAGATATGCTAAAAGTCAACTAAAATTTTTTAAATGTCACTTTTTAAAATAAATATCTTTTTCCCATACCAATCCCCTTTGAAAGGTAACTACCATTACAAAATTTTTAGATGGGTTATACCTTTTTTCAAGGACAATTTATTTTCTATTCAGCACTATAAAAAATGTTTATTCTGCTAAATGGTTGTCGAAAAATTAACGATTTTCAAGAATCACTTTTACACTCAAGCCACTGTAAAACGTATATGAAAATACGTACCATAGCGATCTTGCTGCTTACAAACTTTTACTACTGGTTATACACTAAGTGAGTAGTGGACGTGCCGCCACCTAGTTGCGGAACCAAGTAGTATGTTATCACGCAAGCTCCGAATAACACAAAGTGTTAAAAAAATAGAGACTGTATACAACTAACTAACAATTTAGTAAGTTGTTAGCCCTGGCCCATTTCTATCCTAACATAGGGACAAAGTATGTAAGGCTAGATGTATTCTCGCCACAATTAGAACCATAAACCGGTTTCGCTCTCATTACAGGTCTTCAGTACGTCATACTAATTGCAGCAAAAATGATTATTTTTTGGATACAGGAGGGAGAGATGCCTCATGCAGACCTCATTCACGACACCGTAGTGCCGTGGGATATCGAGGTACTGTGAGACTCGTACTCTTAGTACACCTACTCACTAAAATTCTCTCCCTCGGAGTACCGGACCTTAGTCCATATCTCCGTCGGAAAGAATACACACAATGACTTTTCGGTTTGAATGTTTCCATTCTGATTTTGCCGCGGGGGCTTTAGCGGGTAAGTATAAGCTTTGGACGCTTATGCTTATATGGAAGTTGCTCATCGTAGTCGGTGGCACTACGGAGAAGAGCATTTGGGTGAGAAGCGGCTTTTGCGAACTGAGTTGTGGATAGTTGAGTTATGAACTCAAGTATCGAAGGCATTTCCAGATCAGAATGAATCTGACTGTTTCTGACAAACAGCGAAAAATACACCTATAAAGTAGTACGGCTATAGTCGCCAGCCTTTCAACACTAAGTGAGTGGTGCACGTGCCGCCACCTAGTTGCGGAACCAAGTAGTATGTTGTCACGCCAGCTCCGAATAACACAATGTTGTAGTTAGGTGTATACAGTCTCTATGTTTTTAACACTATATATGTATATATATATATATATATATATATATATATATATATATATATATATATATATATATATATATATATATATATATATATATATATATATATATATATATATATATATATATAATTTGGTGAGTGCCTTCCTTTCGCAAGTGGCTTGAATAATTTCGTTAGCCAGAGAAATCGGACTAGTTTTTCCCGGAAAATTTTGCGTTTCCTTTCGGAAAATTTTTATATCTCCGGAAATAACAAAGTTAGGGCAACCATATTGGGTGCGAGGGTTTATATCATAAGAAAACCATGCACCAAAATTTGAATCTTTACGTGGAAATAAAAAAAAGTTACAAGAGTTTAAGTTTTTATTCTTAAAACGTCAAAAAAGTCGCGATTCAAAACGTCAAAATTGACATGTTCTAGATAGTGAACTTATATGAACGGATATGCAGCATAAATGCCGTAAGAAGTTAAAAAACCTTAAGTTTCAGCTACAATCTGCATTGTTCTTTATTTTATTAAATTATTTGCAGAAAATTAATTTAAAATAGACCCTTTATGTGATGCTTTCGTAGCAGTTTCAGTTATTTATTTAATTTTAAGCAATCAGATTACACTTATTATTTAGCGTTTTTTTTTTCAATTGGACAAAGTGGAAGTTTTTTATGGAGAAACGGTGTTGGTAAGTAGTTTCTATTTTCTATGGACCTCTGTAGGGTGAGTTTTTCAGAGTTTGCATTTCTAGCTCCGTTGTAGCATATTTACCTTGCACAGAACCTCAAATTTACTTTATGTCTCCTAACTGTATTGTGGAGTTGAGATCACAGCATTTGTCCGATGGTTAATGCATAAAGAGGTTCCTCTAAGCTTGTTTCTGAAATTTTTTTTAAAAAAAGGAACAATACGCTAGTCTGCTTATTTACCTATAAATGTTATTAATATTTAAATAAATGGAAACAACGCTAGAGCCTCGAATAAGGTTATCTTCGTCATTTTAACTTTAAATGAAATTTCCATCTCCCGTTTCGCATCCGTTCAACACATTGGGCACAGAAAATATAGGAATTTACTTTAAATTGTCATTTATAATTGAAGGAAAATTAAACTTGTCTGACGCTATAATGAAAAAAACCTTAAATGAGACGAAAACTATTTCAGGTTAAGGGGTCGAAAAATCTTTAACAGTAAAATATACTTTCGTACTCCAAAAAATAACAAGATTCTTATAAGGCGTAATACAAAAGTGCATAATAGTCCACGGCAACAGTACATGTCATATTCAACTGACAATTGATAAATGTCAGGCCTACTTTCAAAGTGACATGTAAATAAGTATTTTGTTTTGTGACATTTGTATACAAATGTAGGCATGCTCTTCTTCTTAGATTCATATTTATTTTTGGCCATCATAATTTTACTCATAGAGTTAGATACAATTTTAGTGACTTTTAAATTTTGGAAAGATTTCTTCAAACGAACTAGGCCCCATAGAACCCATATCCGGGTTAGTTTCAGTTTTTATCTGTTTTCATATATACATGGTGACGCATTTCTAGGGTAAAGCTCAATATATCAATTATTATACAAGATATGAGAAAAATTTGTATATGTTAATTATACAATGTCTGGAGTTGCATCTTATAAAATTATTTTTACAATAACAGGTGGCCCATAAATCGCTGGTGATTCTTTTTTTTTTCTAATCAAACACGTCTTATATTACAGCAATTTTTGCATTTTCCATCGAAAGATAATGCATGTTTGTAAGAAAATAAATTCAGGAATCAACATGTGCGTTATGGTAGCGATTTTTCATAAAATGTTTCTTTCAATATCTTAATTGACTATTAACCTAAGGTTCGTTGGCCAGGAAACCAGTTTTTTGGGCACATTTTAAGTTTATTTTCGGAATAAACAATATAGTTAGTTTGATGAAATATGGTACATTGTTTCTCCTATGTAGATTATACTGATAACCAATTTTGATGCAAGCTTTCTTAAAAAAAATTCCTATTAAAAACATTTTTCTGAAAATTCACTACCATAACGCCCTTGCTGCGTTCAGACATTTTTTGTATATTAAGTATTAAATGTGTTATCGCTTATTAAAACTAAAACAAAGTACCATACATATTACTAAATACTTACTCAGTTCTTTGACGCACTCCTTGCAGCAATTACAAAAAGTTGGTGCAAATGTCTTTCCCTCAGGGCACTCTTTGATTTCTTGGCAAGTCTGGAAATTACAGATGCCTGGAAAACACAAGGCTGGGATCATTTCTTCCAGTTTTGAATAAACTGCATTTGCAAGGAAAATACTCGCGAAAAGACTAATTGTTAAACGATGCATTCTTGTTTATTCTGCGTGCGGAGAGGTGACAATCAGACATACAGAAGTTTATAGCTACCTACCCATTTGGTTTAAAATTTATATAGTTTACGCAATATTTATTTATGTATCTGAATATGATTAAATTAACTTGCGTATCTTAGTGGCAAATTAATTTGGTTTACTAGTAATTGCATTATTATAATAAAATTCATTAAGTAAGGGGGTTTAAGTGTTATCTCAAAGATACATTACATAGTGTAACTTGCTTGTGAATATTCATACCGACATACATTTATACATATAGATACATAGTAATCGGTCAAAACAAGAATTTGTGTTGCTTTTAAAATAGGGAAAAGTAGTTACTTGTATTTTTTGTGCTGATAACTCTATTTAAACTACCTTTTTAGTGAATTTTCATTAAGAAAATTCACTAATAGAGAGGTAACAATGGTAAGACTTTCGGAAATTTTTTGTAATGAGCGCGAATTAGTGTCGCTAGAACCCGTATCCAAGGGCCGTTTGAATTTATATATATATATATATATATATATATATATATATATATATATATATATAGTGTGTAAAAGCCAAATGGAATAAATTTATTAATTCGGTTACTGTACATTATTATTAAAAAAAACTAAATACGTCAAATTTAGATTATAAATTGAGACTTTTCAAAAATGCGATCCCTATCTTCAACCCCCCTCGAATGACAGGTACAACCCCCAATTTTTGAATGGGGAAGTATAGGCTTGTGATATGTCGTTTCAAAGGTCTGTCTGATTCTCTATTAAAAAATGTAACCGTTTTCAAGTTTATTGTAACAATTGAGATAGAATAAAATAAAATCATGTGGTTACCGAAATTCGCTATAAAATACACAACACTTATTACTATTACAATATTGTAATTAGTATACTCAAAACTTATTTCCCGTTTAGGTCTTGAAGATAAGAAAGTAAGCAAAAACCATAGTAATGTGCTTTTTACATTGTATCCATTAAAAATACATTAAAGAGTTTCCGAAGCAATGCTAGTTTGTTTAAAACGCCTAAGCAAATTGTTTTGTAATTATAAGTTGTCCTTTAAATTATTAGTATTATAATTTTAGTTTGAATTCCGTTAACTTCAATTCTGAAAAATTGTTAGATTAGCGGAAATGCATAAAATAACAGTTATAGAAATAATTGGTTACTGAGATAAAACCCAAACACAACATGAAGTAACTCGCCTATTTCATGAGGAATTTCCTGATTCACTGCCTATATCCCAAGGAACAATTAGTAAAATAGAGAAGCAGTTTCGCGAGTTTGGTCATGCAAGGCAGATAAAAAAAGCAGCCAATGCACTGAGTGATGAAATCAAATTAGATGTGATGCTTGAATTTGTGGAAAACCCACATACATCGGCTAGACAGGCATCCACTGCATTTAATGTTAGCCATGCATCGATAGTTAACATATTAAAAGAAAATAAAATGCATCCCTATAAAATAATACCTACTCAGCAGCTCATGGAAGACGATTATAACAGAACAACCTATTTTTGTGAGCGAATGATGGACATGTTGGATAACATATTATCCAACTAGAAGACGTTATGTTTTCTGATGACTGCACCTTTTCACTTAACGGTCATGATAATCGGCAAAATTGTCGCTACTGGGCAACGACAAATCCCCACTGGATGAGAGAAGAACACAGGCAATACCCTCAGAAGGGTAATGTTTGGGAAGGCATTGTTGGAAACCATATCCTTGGTCCCTTTTTCATTGAGGGTAATTTGAATGGCGATAATTATTTGACACTACTTCAAAATGATGTCATTCCAACTTTGGCAAATTTAGATTCTGATCCAGGAAACCCTCAAGTTACAGTGAATCCGATATGGTTTCAGCAGGATTCAGCAGGATGGAGCACTACCACATTACAAACTCAATGTCCGGCAGTACCTAGATGCAATATTTCCCAATCGGTGGATATGGAGGCGAGGATCGATAGAATAGCCAGCGCGATCACCTGATCTTACCTTATTAGATTTCTTTTTATGAAGATATGTGAAGAGCATTATGTACAAAACTAAACGTTTTGATTTAAATGACTTAAAACATCGAATAACGCTTGCGATTAGGTCGATCACGCCTAATATGTTAAATAATGTTAGAAGATAGTTTTATTTAAGATTAGGGTGTTGCCAAGAAGTTCGCGGTGAACATTTTGAACATCTACTTCATTGACATTCATAGTTCTTTTAGTGTTTTACATTTTATTACATTTTGCATTACATTTTAGTTTTTTGTTGTATTGTATCGAATTTCGGTAACCACATGATTTTATTTTATTATATTTTAATTGTTGCAATAAACTTGAAAACGATAATATTTTTGAATAGATAATGAACAGACCTTTCAAACGACATATCACAAGCCTATACTTCCTCTTAAAAAATTGGGGGTTGTACCTGTCATTCGAAGGGAGTTGAAGGTATGGATCGCATTTTCACGTTGAAAAATATCAATTTATAATTTAAATTTGACGTGTTTCGGGATTTTTTATAAGAATGTACAGTAACCGAAATAATGAATTTATTCCATTTGGCTTTTACACACTGTATATATATATATATATATATATATATATATATATATATATATATATATATATATATATATATATATATATATATTTTAATTCAAATTTGAAATCCGCTTCACATCCTCTTTACAACAATATAGGGTGTTTAAAGAGTTATAGCCAATTTTCCATGAAAATCATAACAAGTTCAGCGCCGTGTATAATTTAAAAGGAGTACAAGAACAATGATCTATTGCAGCCGTAGCTTTTTTATTATTGTTGAAATTTATAAAAATTGTTGATTTTGTTAATTTTCATTAAATCAATTGCTGGGTGAGTCAAAACACAAATACATTCATTCATTCACTCGCAATAATGATAGATATTATTCCCGAGGAATATTTACTAACCGAGCCGCGAAAGCTGCGAGGGAGTAACATTCCGAGGTAATAATAGGCATTATTGCGAGTAGTATACTCTACTTTATCTACGACTAATTCATTAAATTGAAACTTTTAATGAACAACTTTATTTGTTAATAATATTAAAATTAGTAATAGTACAATTAATAAACTGAATTGGTTGTGAACTATCAATAACTTTGGAAGACTTTTGAAAACAAATATTTGGAATTCCGGCTGCTGTAAAGGAAGAAGATGCTTCATTACTATTTATCTGTTTAACAATAGTATCTGCTGTTGCTGTCTTGTTTTTCATAGACCGATTAATGTAACCTTCAGCTACCTGTGTAGATTTCCACCCCCCATCTTAACATAGATTTAATTATTGAATAGAATGACCATAATGAGGTTGGTTTGTATTTTGCACTTAATTCAGCGAAATAGGCCAGCAGAACTTGTTCGGAAAATGAATTTGCGTTCTTTCGAAGACGCCATTCCTTCAAGGTTGCGTACGTTTTATTATAAATGGATTTTGATGTTTCTGGTATCAAGGTAGATGTTGCTGCAGCTAATTCCACAATTTCTGGAGGTGTACAAGTAAAAGACTCTTCATTATCATCCATCTCAATACAAATACACAAATACTACGCGCTTGACACTGACAGTTTTGAGTTTGTCTACTTTGTTTCCATAGTATTATTTAATTTGAGTAATTTGGAATTGGAGGGCAAGAGGGAATAATGACTATTAATCCCTCGGCATTATTCCCTTAGGGAATAATATATGATATTATACTGCAAAAACCACAAGTATAATACTTACATTATATATTAGTCGTAGATAAATACGTTTATGCAGTGATAATATTATAATATGGATCTTTGTAAATAGGTAAAATGAATATGGGCTACTAAGTTACGGCTCGCGTTGCTAAGTAATTTATGCGTCACCTAGTAACGTACGATACACAATGTAAATTGCTCTTTCATTTATAAACCTGTGTTTCTAGGCGATTGGAGTAAATAATACCAAATACTATATAATGACAATACGGGATACTTGTATGCTTTAGCATTGGTGATATTTGTGACAAGTACACTAGCGCCACCTCGCGTGAAGTACTGACAACTGAGCGGGTAATTTGAATTGTATATTTACCTGCATATTCTTAATTTAGACAATTGGTTTATTATAGATGAATATAAAAACTTGTACATGACAAAACAGTGAACATTTTCTGATTATATAGTTATAAATAGAATTTGTATCAACAATCAGCTTGAAACCTAAATGAATTCAGTATGAATAATTCTGCAAATTTCTCTTACCCATAATCTTATTTCATCATAATTTGATTTATCTTGAAACCGTCGTTAAACTACTATTTCAAGGGTAGGTATAGGAATATACTGAAATCTGTTTCTGAGGATATTAAGTTACAATCTATACTTACCTATAAATAATTGTTCTAGGTATAAATGGTAGCACAATACTCAATTTACTATAGCTCTACATGAAAACTGTCTTATTAATCTAATATTTTAAAATATGTAACTGATATACTTAGTACATAATTAAGAAATTGTGCAGATGAAAGGTGAGACTAACTCTTACTTCCGTGAATAAATCTATTATAGGGCTGAATCTGCTATTTTTACTTGTCTCTTTAAAAATTTGTCTTGGGAAGATAACTAAAAGCCTTTACCAAGTAAAGTAATTTTAAATGTGAAAAAATGTGTCAATTTATGCCATACTGAAATAAAAAAGGACACAGAAGAATATAGAAAAACAGTTTTCTTATATCATTTATTATTAATGCAAAATTTTTTTGCCTTCATATTTCTTTTTGATGCACTGGAAGACAAGTTATGATTGAAGCCTTTCAACCATCCGTTTACGAAGTTTATCTATAAATAGGTACATGATGGTAAATATTACACAATAAATTATCTTCTGCCAACTGTACATATTGGCATAAAAGTGATTCTGAATTTGTCTTCTGCTTCAAATTCATGTTTCGCCATTGGAAACCTATGAAATGTCTTTGATAGATTTAGCACGTTATAATTCGAACAATTATAGATTGCACACATCCAACCACTAATATTCATTGTAAAAAACACAGCTCAAACTTAATTATACACAGTTAAACACCAGCAATTGCTAGTGTTACACGTTCTCGAACGACGTAACATCAGTACTCTCCGCTAGGGGAGCTGATATTCTTGAAACACGAAATCAGCCGTAGTGTCCTGTATTGTCATTATATAGTATTTGATAATACCTATTAAATAAACATGTTATATCTCATGGTTCTGAGCAATGCTAATAATTTTAAAATATTCAAATATTTCTACATGTACCACTTGCTCTTAGATGTCAATGTTCAATATTTTGTTTTACAATAAATGATGTAAACCATATCCCTCTCTCTCTCTCTCTCTCTCTCTCTCTCGCTCTCTCTCTCCCTTTTCCTTAATTTTTTTACAGTGCCACCTCACATGCAGATAAAAATGGCAAACTTTATATCTCATGCTCAAATTATTTATATTTGGTCTATTTATTTGTTATTTTGCTTTGATAACTATGAAGGGCAACACATTTTTATTAGCCAGTCATGGATGGTTTTTAAAGTAAGTTACAACTTGTATATTCGGAGGATTTATTTCAACCCAAATTTTATTTTAAAATTATCTTGTGCAAAAACCATGAGATTTAATCACCTATTGCCTTCTATTTGATCATTTCCCTTTTTGTATCCTAAATTCATTTACGGGTAACAAACTGCAGGCTAATAATTTCCGCAATACTGCCAGACAATACACCTCGTAAATAACTCATCATTGGTGTTATCACGCCCTAAATTCGGTCACACAGCATCCATATATCATATGTAAAGGCCTATTATGATTTTTTACTGAATAAACTGACTCTGTGATACAACATTGTAAAAATGCTAATCTAAATCATTGAAAGCGTTTATTTATTGGTCGTATTTTTAGCGAATTTTCGCAAACAAAATTCGCTTTTTAGAAAATCGCAACTTTTTGATTGCAAAAAAAATTCCCCAAATGAGCGCAAATTAGGCCCGCCATAACCCATATCCTGGGCCAGTTCTAATTTTTATATGTTTATACATCTTGCCCAATATAAATAAAAATTCACTAAAATGCACTGCATGGGGATCTTGAAAACCATGAAAGACGGAATGATGGTTAAATGAAGGGAGAACGCAATGGTGAGAGTTTGTTTTTCAAATATTTCGTAAACAGTGATCTTTAGCGAATTTCTACCAAGAAAATTTTGCTAATAGAGAGGTCACGAGGAAAAGCTTTGGAAAAAATTTCTTCAGATGGGCGCGAATTTGGGTCCCTAAAACCCAGATTATATATATATATATATATATATATATATATATATATATATATATATATATATATATATATATATATATATATATATATATATATATATATATATATTTGGGCATAAACCGAGGTCGAGTTCGTTAATCAGTCTTTATGCTCAAGTTTTTCCGGTGGAAAATCGGGGAAACCTTTTTGAAAACGCTATATTTTTGTAAGTTAGAAGAGAGAAAGCCGAAAAAACTTCGTTTGCTTACCATTTGAACCTCGAATCACGAGGGGTCTAGATAGCATTTTTTAAAGCCAATTTGCAACTAACAATTTTGACAAAAATATACTTAAAAAAAACTTGCTAGGTAACCCAAAAGACAAGGATAGTATGGCTAAAATGATGGGAATTTATGAAATAAGCCGTAAAGATTGTAATCTTACATACGTCGGACAAACAAAAATATCTATTGGAATTAGATCCAAAGAACATTTAGCACAATTAAGATACGGTACTATCGATAGTTCTTCCGTCGCCTGGCATATTTGGGTTAATAATCACCACGTTAATGAGGAGAATCTAAAATAGACAACCAGGACAGCTAAACGACTTCGAAAGTGAATATATATATATATATATATATATATATATATATATATATATATATATATATATATATATATATATATATATATATATATATATATATTGCTAAATAAGATAATAATAAAAAATGTATGAATCTCGCTCCGCCGCCTATGAGCAGTCTCCTGATAGATTACTTTATAAAATAAATACAGAGGCACGTCCGATAGATAATAAAAGAATACAGATATTTCCGCCAAACGAAATATCTCAATTTTTGGTGTCGTTGAACCTCCCTAAATCGTTAGTGACCGACTACCTGCGGAAGAATATAAATAAAGTAGTGGATATAAAATATTCAAAATTATTCATCCTCCGATGACGCAAACTTGGTTAGTGAAATGATCGTCAGGTTTTTAAAATATGTTCTTGTGATTTGCGTTCTCCAAGTGTGCTTAAAAGGTTATTTGTGTTTTAAAGCGATTTAGTAATAAAGAGATCACTGAAGCGTAGCATACTTTTTTGACACTTTTTCCATATTATATCTACACCTAAAAGCTAAGAAACGCTTTCAATGTATCAAAAATCACTCCACTTTCCCTGGTTGTACAGATAAACTGTAGTCCAAAATTTATAAGCTTTAATGTCAGCCAGCTATTATAAAACATCTGCGAAAGGGAGCGTATTGTAGTTAAGTATGAAGATGACTGGTCTTTTTGAGAAACCATAACCCAGTTTTTGATTGTTTGATCCATAATGCAGAGGAGGCTTAGAGGACTTCCATTATCACGAGACGACAAAACAATGAGACAGAAATGTTAAACTATGATGAAAGTTCTCGCAGAGAAGGCAAAGTGCCAAATAGGTCAGGAATGCTAGAAAACTTTACAAGTGTTTCTCTTATCCTGCGCTACATACAACATTTACATTCTTATTTTAAGTATTTTGCATTACAATACTCTTATTGTGCCCGATAGAGATTTGTCTTGTAAACACATGGAAAATATTATTTTTATACGATTTACTAATAGGTAGCAGGTCAATTGAAGAGTGGATTAGATAAGTAAGCTAAGTGCCAAAATATTAGTTTTCAGTTAGTGAAATAAAATTTGTAGCAAAGCTTAAAGAAGGAGTTATGTGTATTTTATATCCTAACGTTCGTTGGCCACCAGTTTTTTCGGGAAGATTTAAAGCTTATTTTCGGAAAATTTTTGTACATTTTTAAACAAAGTCATTTTGATAAAATATGGTGCATTGTTTCTACTATATAGGTTGTAGGTACTGGTTTCATGCCTACTTTTAAAAAACAAACATATTTGTTATTAAAAAGTCACTACCATAACGTACTTGCTGCGTCCAGACTTCTTAGTTTATTTTCATTAAGAAAATTCACTAATAGCAGGGCAACGATGGTAAGCCTTTTTTTTGAAATTAGAGAGAATTAGGTCCCCTAGAACCCATATCCAAGGTGTGTTTGAATTGATATATATATATATATATATATATATATATATATATATATATATATATATATATATATATATATATATATTGTTATGTAATCAGTTAAGTATGTTATGTATTAAATGTATGTATAGAGCGTTATAATATTGTTTAATATTAAAATATGTAATGAATGGGTTCTTTTTACTTTGTGCTTGTATGTATTAGGTGTTGTATAACTGAAATTTGTTTTGTATTGTGTGTTTATTATTATTCTTGTTACTCTTAGTCTTAATATCCAATAGGACCTATAAAGAAGAAAATATATGTCTGCATCAACTTACTAATTTAAATCGTGTACTACACCTTGATTGGCTTCCGCTCCGACTTTCTCTCATTTCAGGTTGGATTCAACACTCCACAATTTCTCTATTCACCTATTAGACTCCCCTCAAAGCCCTTTTACTTAGGTATGCTGAGTGAATGTTTTTTCTAAATATTATATCGTTTATAATAAATATAATTTTGATTTAATAATTAAATTGACTTTCCTTTGATATTATTTGTTCAAATTGTCTTTCTTATTATTTTTATTATTAAAAATTTTGTTATATATGCTATTTCAATTTTAATTTTCCCTTAGTAACTCAGCTAGACATTGATACAATTTTGTACCAATTTTAAAATATAATTTATTAAGAACAACTATTTAATTACTCAACTCAGGTTTACTTATAATTAATACCTACAAAATTAAGAGGATTTATTATTAACATAAATCAATGTTCTTATGCTAGTGTTTTTCTTATATATATATATATATATATATATATATATATATATATATATATATATATATATATATATATATATATATATATATATATATATATATTTCAACAACACACCACGAGGCCATACAGCCTAAATGCTATCGTACCGTGGGGGTCGACAAGGAGCAGAGGCAAATTGTTAATTCTGGACTTGACGGTTCGGAGGAGAATAAAAAACATGTGCCGGCAAGGAATTCCACAACTTGGAAGTCCTCGGGACAAAAGAGCGGGCATAACAATATCTTCTATGTCTGGTGATCTGGACAGTAATAGGGTGCATTCCCTCTGTTCCCCTGGTAGCTCTGTTGGGGGCAGCAGGTGGAGGAACTATGGAAAAAAGCTCCTCTGAGCAGTGCCTGTGCAGATATCTATAAAAAAAAGAGAGAGGTCACCAACGACACGTCAATGCGCAAGAGATGGCAGCCTTTGGGTGAGGGTAGGGTCACCGATGAGACGTATAGCTCTTTTATGAATGGAGTCCAAAATAGCGAGTCTGGAAGCGGCAGCGGCATCCTAGATGTGGGAGCAGTATTCGAGGTTTGGCCTTATTTGTGAAGTATATAAGGTATAGAGATTAGCTGGTGAAAAGTGTTTGCGAGCTCGGGAGAGGAAACCTAATTTAGCAACCGCTTCTGCAATGATGTGACATGTTGGTGCCAATTTAGATTTCGATCCACAGAAATGCCAACAAGTGAAAAGGACTGAATTACTTTGAATAACTTGGTTGTTCATTGTGATGGGTCTAGGGCTGGTGTATCTCTTATGAGATAGAAAGCAAGACTGAGATTTGACGGGGTAAAATTTTTTGAAAACAATTGCTGGGATCTCGTCAAGGCCAGAGGCTTTCCTGGTATTAAGAGAAGAGAGCATCTTTCGTACCTCTTTAGTTTTGAAAATGATATCCGTCATTTTATGTGCGACATAGGGGACTGTTGGTGGTTAAACATTAGGAGGCTGGTTGAGAGTAGAATTGCCGGAGAACAACGAGGCAAAAAGTTCAGCCTTGCCCAGGGCAGTAGAAACAATTTCATCCCCTAAAACAAGAGGTGGGACCGCGCTCTTGCAGAAATTATTTCCAATAGATTTAGCAAGAGTCCAGAAGGGTTTGCTGCCATTGGAGCTTGAGAGGACCTCAGAGAGAATGCGGACATAGCGGTTTCTTGCGTCGTTAAATGCTTGACAGTTTTCTTGACTGGGATTGTGTACAAGCGTTTTGTGAGCTTTGACCTTTTCAAGTCCGGCCTTGTCCCAGGATTTAGAGAACCAGGGCTTTTGAGTGGCTGAACAGGTTTTCTGTGTACGTCTAATAAATAATTCCATGCCCTCTTGGATAATTTCGGTGACGTTTTGTGAGATATCAGAGGGGTCAGGATGAGAGAAGCAGGCAGACGCCCATGGAAATGAGGAAAAGTAATCCCGCATTTCCTCCCAGTTCGCGGGGTTGTAGTGCCAAACGATACGTGGATGTGATGACAGTGTTACCTCGGGTCGCATTGCGTAGGAAGCAGTGACCATGCCGTGGTCTGAGCGACCAAGGGGGGCGGTGACTGATATCTCATAGCATTCAGGTTTTGTAGTAAGAAGGAGATCCAAGGGATTTGAGCTGTGTGTTGGGATGCGAGGAAAATAAGTAGGTTGCTGAATCATATTGGCTAAAGAATTACTGACTGCAAAGCCCTCCGCTGCTCTCCCTTGTGGATCGGTTTTTGAAGATCCTAGCCATTCCTTATTATGGACATTGAAGTCACCAAGAATAGTGACCTCGGAGGAAGGATATTCAGAAATCAAATGGTCGGTTTTTTCAGAAAGGTTGTCGAAGAGCTGGACAGAGTTGTTGTCGAAAGGTGACCGGTAAATGCAACAGATGAATTTAGTTGCAGCCCTGAGAGACAGTTTTATCCATAGTATGTCTTTTCTTCCAGCTTCTAGATTGGGGAGTCTGGTGCAGGGTAGATTGCTACGGACGTATACGCACACGCCTCCATGCAATCTAAAGTAAGTAAGAAACTCATACCCCAGGAAATTAAGGTGATTAGTGGCTGTTTTGTTAATAGTTTTTCAATAAATTTTGTTTGCTTTATGACCAACTCATTTTGTGGTCTAGTGATGGACATACCTAAAAAGGTTTTTACTTCACCTAAATCCCTTGCATCAAATTCCTGCTCCAATGTAAATGCCACTTCTTCCAGTTTCTTGTCTTCTTCTATTAACAACTTGTCATCAACATACACAAATAACCATACTGATTTGCTATAGTATAAACAGCAATCATAATGTGACCTGTGGAAATATATGGTCATTCTTTCTTCTTCTTCAAGTACCATCTCCTTTTAGAAGGTTGGCTATCATCATAGCTATTCTCACTTTTGATGCTGCAGCTCTGAACAACTCAACGGAACTACAGTTGTACCATTTTCTCAGGTTATTTAACCAGGAAATGTGTCTTCTTCCTCTGCTTCTTTTTCCCTGTATCTTTCAATGTATAATATTCTGAAAGAATGCATATTTTTCTCCTCATCACGTGGCCCAGATATTGCAGCTTCCTTATTTTAATTGTGTTCAATATTTCCTTTTCTTTTCTCATTCTTCCCAGTACCTCCTCATTTGTTACCATGTCTACCCAACTTATCCTCAAGAACATTCTATATGAACACATCTCAAATGCTTCACAGAGGGTCGCTTATATCTTTCTTTAATGTCCAGGATTCCATCGCATACAGCAGCACCGAGAAAACGTAGCACGTCAATATTCTGACCCTAAGTTGTAAGCTAAGACCTCTACTGCATAACACACTGCTGCTTCAATGGTATTTCGAAATTTTGACAGATTTCATTCAACCAGCTATTAGAGAAGAACAGGAAGATTGTGATTGTGTCACAAAAGAAGAAGAAACTAAAACATAATTAGTTTTGCAGTAAGGTTCATTTTTGTCTTATCCGTCGATTGCATTAAACAGTTTCTGTTTAACATTTGCTTTTATTGACATTTCTCTCAAAATTCAACATGTCCAATTTTTTTTCTAAGGACTTTAGATTCTATTGGCATAGGTATTTAAGAAGAAAATGGGAATTGATTTCAGAAAACATGCTTTTAGTGTCCTTATGTAACATGATTTTAAAATATCAGCGAGTTTTGTTTGTGGCACAAAATTTGTGTTATTTGTCTTAAAATCAGGTTTTTGGACATGTTGCATTTTGGAAACCAACTCCTTATTTCTAATGATTGAATATAGGCAGCCACTAAAGCACTGTACTGCCTGTAACGTTTACCATATCTCGATCTATAAAAGCTCCTCACAAAATTGCATAAATTGTTTTTTGATGAAACTATGTAGCAGAGCATGCGCTGTTGCTTATAACATTATATTATACATTTTTTGTTTTAATAAAATGCATGTGTTTATAATAAATCGTATTAACTGAATTATATATAGGCAACTCATACAACAGATGGCGCGTATTTACAAATATCTATAGTTAAAAGCAATACACAGCAAGTTTAGCATCCCAAGGCAGGAGATGTTCGTAATTATTATTACCATTTTGGGTGCAGTTCAGTCTTCCGTAAAATAATATTACAACTGAAAAACGACAGTCGTTTCACTAACAAAATCAGTTTTATCAGAGAATAATTTTAAGCTTTTTACTTCATCCTCTGGTGACGTCAAAGTTTAAGTTAAAATTTTGTTGAACGAAATTATTTCCTTCCAAAATTTAGTCATCATTCTAACTAAAATAGTAAGACTACCTACTACAAAATCAAATGAAAAAACAAAGCAAGTGCATTATAGTAGCGATTTTCATAAACATATTTTCAATATCAAATATGTCTTTTTAATGGAAGGGATGAATTTAGTTAACAGTTTAACCACTAGAGTAGAAGCAATCTACTACATTTCATTCAAATAACATTATTGTCCAGAAAGTACAACAATTTTCCGAACATAAAGATAAAATGTTCCAGAAAAATAATGGACCGACTTTCGTGGCCAACCAACATATTCAAGAATTTACACTCTGCCAAGATATAATTCACAAAAAACTTTTTGCACGAATTAAAAACTCAAATTAAAAATGTTTTACATGAAAATTTGCAAGCAATCTCTGTCACGAAAATTCTCCATTTTTGTTTTACAAAAATTGGCTTAAGTATCAAATGTTACACAAAAAATATATTTTGTATGAAATTTTTTTAAACAATTCGTTTTTTACAAAAAACGGAAAGCATCTTTTTTACAATAACGTATTAAACATTAATTATTAATTACCAACATTCTACAAATAACGATTTCTACGAAAACCCAAAAAAATTTGTTTGCGAAAAGTGAATCTAAATATTTCTAGAACTAGAGACCCTGGGTATAGGAAATGTTATACAGGTATGGAAGCAGACGACATGTCCTTCACTTCTGAAACCCAAAATACAGGCCATGGCAGTTTGAACTTTTTCAAATTCACTCACTATTGGCGAGCATCTTGATTATTTCGGCAAATAAAATTAACGAAAACCTCCCTAAATGCGTGATTTCATGGGACTGCGGTGTCTGTTGGTAAAAAACGCCGAAAAAAATGCAATAATATAAGGGGTCTTATATTAAAAAAAGATAAGTTTCTATCACCAACGACTAATGGGCCAGCCTGTGATAACATAATTTTAATAATTTTATAAGATAAGGCGCCCTATAACTAAACTACATCATTTTTTCTCGTATCTTGTATAATAAGGAAATATTATGTTTACTGTAGAAATGCGCTATACACACACACAAATATATATATATATATATATATATATATATATATATATATATATATATATATATATATATATATATATATATATATATATATATATATATATATATATATATATATATATATATATATATGTAAGTATCCGAGCGATAACTCAAAACATACTAAACTGATTTCAATCAAACTTCGCAAAAATCTTGTTTTGGCAAAAACCAAAATCTAGTTCGTTAATCAGCCTGTATGCTTAATTAAGTTTTTCCCCTGAAAAATCGGGGAAAGCTTTTTGAAAACGTTATATTTTTGTAAATATCAGAGTAACTGGAATGAGGCTTTACGTATGGCTACAAATAGTACAAATAAACCTGTGTTGTCGGTTTGAAGTAATTTGGTACACAATATTTAGAGTTTTTTCCAAATTAAAAATAAAATCCCGAAGACACGCGCTGAATCGACGTGGTTAAAGTCCAATGCCTGACAGACAGAGTAGTTAAATGCCACGCGTAGATTAATTCATACAACAGGTATAAAGCATACATCAACGGTAACCAAACTATATATATATATATATATATATATATATATATATATATATATATATATATATATATATATATTTATATATACCAGGCATAAAACCAACAATCGTGAAATCTCGGCCGCAATTATGAAAAATGGCAGACGACATGAAATTACAAATTTGCCAAGTAATTGTTATTTAACTGGGGATTCAATCAATTATTAAAAGACACTATATTTGTAGCTTTATGAACGGCCTCAAATACAGTTTTATTGCAGCATAAATATATTATGCTGTTGTATAATATACTAGAAATGTAAACAAAATCAAGCCAAGTCTCCATAAAAATGATTCTAAAATAGTTTCTTTTATCTTTACACTTAAAGATAAGACGTCATATAAGACCGAAACAGTCGTGGGATGTGTTTCAATGGTGGTTTTACTAATTCTGTAATTAATTACGTATACTTTGAATATAATATCCCGGGCATGAAGCTGATCTAAAGTATCACGCAAATAAAACGTTGGTTGAAACATACTTAGATGGCACCAGGGACATCGCCTTTGCCTTCTAACTAGAAGGTTGCGCGATCGAATACAGCTTGATGAATATATTTTTTTTATGTTTTATTTTGACATTTGGAGAAACAATATTAAACACATTTCATACGTTTTGAACAAAATTTCATTTTTGTTTAAAACGCCTGAATAAGTTGTCACCTTTGGGTCTGAAATTTTAATTTTGTTATTGTCGATATTGAAAAAACTGATTTGGTTAGGTTGACTGAAACGAAATCAGACTGGCGATTAATTAGGAAAAATAACTGCTACGTTTATAATTTGGCAGATACTTTTCTATATATGAATTAAGTTTCGTTCTGAAAATCTTTTGTATAACTTTAATGAAATTTGCAATAAAAGTTTATTTTAAAGATACTTACACTATCTACGGATATAGCAAAATTAAATTCTTTAGCTTCATAGAAAATTGAGTTTTTGGGATTCTTCTCGAAAGGAGTTAGAAAGCAAGATTTGTTTTTGATAATAGAAAGATATGGATGGTAACATTTTCTAAAGAATTCTTCAAATGTGCGCGTACTAGGACCTCTAAAATCGATCTTCAAGGTCTGTGTAAATTTAAAGTATTTACTGTACTAATAGGCCGTATAATAATAGTGTAAAATTCTTATGAAAATTCGCTACTATAACGCACTTGCTGAGTTCCGAAATTTGAGCGAATTTTCATTAAGAAAAATTTGCTAATAGAGAGGTCACAATGAAAAGCTTTTTATGAATTTTCGTAGAAAAAATTCACTAATACGGAGATCCCGACTTTTGAATTTTGAAAATTTTTTTGCAAATGAGCACGAACTAGGACCCTAGAACCCATATCCGGGGTCAGTTTCAATTTTTATATGTATATTATATATATATATATATATATATATATATATATATATATATATATATATATATATATATATATATATATATATATATATGTAGGTTTAACTTTAAAAATAACTTTATTGTAATGACTATGTCTAGGGTTAATATTTATAATATGAGAAAACACTGTAAATTAAACAATTAATGGTTTTAAAGTCGTCTTTCGTCTTTTTCGTCTTAACACTTAATCATCTGTCAACTCTTCTTCACACACTCTCCGCCGTCGCGCTGGAGTTCTCTACCACATTCGCAATAGCTGCTACCAGAGGCGGGTCATGTGGGGGTTTCAGATCCCACAATCGGCCGTCCTGACCTTCATCAGTCCCTGATGATGAACACCATGGCTTCATGTATTGAGCACAAGTTGATGTGATCAGTGGACCATCGTAATTGCCGTTTCTTCTTACATCGTAAGTATCGTTCTTCTTTACATTGGTTACAGAATAGGGACCAAGATACTTTGCTGCTAGCTTGGTACCAGGACCAATTTGGGTACGTTTGATTGCAACTGTATCACCAACTTTATATCTTCTTGCTTCTCTTCGCCGTAGATTGTAAGTTCTTTTGTTCTCTTCTTGCACTCTTAAGATCTGCTCCTTAGCTTCCTTTCTTTTGTTGTCTCGTTCTTCTACAAAAGAGTTCTGAGTTTCTTCCTCAAGGAGTTCTTGTATCTGCAGGTCTTCTGGTTGTCTCATCGATACACCGAATAGCAATTCAAATGGGGTCATCTTGATACTTCTGTGAAACGTGGTATTTAGCACTTGTTGGACTTTGTCGATGTATTTCCACCATGTTTGGGGATCGTCTATAGATAATTTTGATAGAACTGGTATGAGGGTTCGATTTAGACGTTCTACCTGACCATTGGCACGTGGCAGGCCTGTAGTTACCTTGTGATGCACAATGTCATTTTCAGCACAATAGGATGCAAATTCCTCCGACGTAAAAGCTGTGCCTCGATCGGAAATTATGTTAGCTGGATTACCAAAGGTCTTCCTTTGTATTTCTAGCTTTGCAATGACTTCTTTGGACGTCGTGGACTTACACGGGTACAACCATACAAACTTAGTAAATGAGTCGATGACTGCAAAAATATGTCTATACATCTTGCTGGTGGATTCCAATGGACCTAGATGATCCACGTGATAGGTGAACAGAGGCAAGTCTTCTTTGTGAAGGGGATCTAGGAATCCTTCCTGTTTTCCTGCCTTTTTCTCCATGATGATGCATTTCACACAATTTTCTATCTGTCGCTTTACCTTACTCTTCAAATCTGGTATGAAGTATTCTTCTTTGATAGACTTTTCTGTTTTGATTGCCGAGAAATGACCTTTTTCATGCGCAAGCTTGATTATGTCGGTTTTCATTGACTTTGGAACAAAAAGTAGTTCTTGACCATCTTGAAATTTGTAAACGAGATTATTTCTGAGAAAAAAGTCTGTTGCTTTATTCGAATCGATTTCCATTTTGATCCTTTTAGCATCTGAGTCCTCTTCTTGTAATTTCCTGATTTGAGACAGCAAACTGTCATAGGACAAAATCATAACTGGATAACGGCTTAAAGTGTCAACATGGGACATTTGCGACCCAGATCTATGTACTACTTGGCAATCGAATTCTTGTAGAAGTAGAGCCCATCTTGCTACACGAGTCGTCAAATCTTTCTTCTGCATTGTTTTTTGGAAAGCTGAACAATCTGTTAGGATTTTAAATGGTATTCCGAGGAGATACACACGAAACTTTTTGAGTGCTTCTATGATAGCTCAAACTTCTAGCTCAGAACTGTCATACTTCTGTTCAGCCTGACTGGTTTTTCTGCTCATATAATATACAGGATGGAACAGTTTATCAGCAGGAGACCTCTGCAGGAGTACTGCTCCGTAGCCAACTTTGCATGCATCGGCATGTAGCTCGGTTTCATATTTTTGGTTGTAGATCATTAGAACTGGCTCTTCTGATAAAAGTTTCTTCAACTGATTAAAAGAAAAACGTTCGTCGTCACCAAACTCAAAAGTGGAATTTTCTTTAAGCATATCGCTGAGTGGTTTCGCTATTAATGAATAGTTTTTTATAAACTTCCTGAAATAACCAGTGAGCCCTAAGTAGCTCTGGACTTGCTTAACGGTCTTCGGTTCTGCAAAGTCAATGACAGCTCTGACTTTCTCAGGGGAAGGTGATATAGTACCATTTTTAATGTTATAACCAAGAAAAGTTATTTGTCGCTTAAGGAATTGACATTTCTTCTTATTGAGTTCCAAACCATAATCGCTACATACCTTCAACACAGTTTTCAATCTCTCGATGCCTTCCATTTCACTGTCAGCTGGTATAATAACATCATCCATATAGGGCAATGCTATACCTTCTTTGGAAAGAGGTCTAAAAATGCAGCAGATGAAGCGCATAAAAACAGACGGCGAGTTACACATTCCAAATGGGACCTTTAAAAATTGGAATTCTCCATCATGAGTTACAAATGATGTAAAGCGTCGACTATTCTCTTCCACGGGAACATGGAAAAATCCGTTCTTCAGATCAATAGTACTATAAACCACTGAGTCTTGCAATCGGTCTAACAAATCTTCAATGAGTGGTAACGGGAAGCGATCTTTCATGATTATAGAATTAATCTTTCGATAATCTATGCATAACCGCGGAGTTCCGTCTTTTTTTCTGACTACTACCACTGGGCTAGAGTATTCTGAAGTGCTAGGCTCGGTGATTCCATCTCGAAGCCACTGTTCGGTTTGTTCTCCTACCGCAACTCGATCAGCAAAAGGTAAGCGTCGCGGCCTATGTGAAATAACTTGATCTTCCTTCAATACTATCTTCATATCGACATTTGTCGTCTTTGTTTTATGGGGTTGATAATTGTTAATAAGTTTCTCAACTTCAGCTCTGGCCAACGATGATGTTTCATTACCAAAATCTAGCTGTCTATCTTGAGTTTCTATTCTCATTAGCTGAACTTCCTCATCCTGGTTTTCTATCTTCTTTATTACCACACCGTTCTTTGTTACAGTTATTTCAGCTTGCTTTAACAACTCGATACCAATTATTGCTTCCATGGACATACAGTCATCAGAAACAACATAGAGGTCCATTTCATAGTTATTTTCATCTAAAATAAACATTGTGGAAAAATAACCAAGAGGGTACACTTGATTTTTTCCAAAACCAGTTAGCAAAAGTGTGCTCTTTTTTAATGTTGGCGAACCTAACTGCACGTAGAGACTGTCTTTGATCAGATTCAATTGACTTCCAGTATCTATAAGGCTGTAACATCAATATTTTCAATTTTAATGCGCTTATTCATGCAACTATCAGGTTTAGAATTGCAGCTATTTACAGGTGCATCTCTTGGTCTTTTAGTTGCATCTGGATCAACATTGGTACATTCTGGAGCTTTATGGCCAAATTTATTGCATCTAAAGCATTTGGTTCCTTTAGTCTTTTGTGAACAATCAACTGATTTATGCCCTTTGATTCCACAATTGAAACACCTAATTTCACCTCCAGTTTTTTCTTAATGAAACTCTTTTTTGCTCTCAAACTTTTTGTACTCTGGCTTCTTAGCTTTTTTGTCTCTGATATTTTCAAAAATTGAAAGTTTCTCTTTGAATTCCTTAATTGTTTTTGCTCCATATAAAATTAGTTTTGTATTTGGATCTTCAGATATTCCATCTATAACATATTGAATCAGAGCGCTGTTTTCAATGTTACCTCTGTTGGCGATATATTTCATTTTTAGGAGATATTCCTGAACATTTTCACTTTTCTGCATTTTTCTTTCTGACAATAATTTATGAAGATCAGCACTATTTATTTTAGTTTCGAATTCTTCCAAAAGCTTGGCTTTCAGTATTTTCCATGACTTAATACCTCGTTCTCCCTGAATATGAAGTTTTGCCAATCCACTCAGAGATTTTTTTGCGAATATAAATTTCTGTAAGCTATCCCAGCTCATGATTGTTGCAACTTCCTCAAATTCTTCTATCCAGGCTTCTACAGGATAGTCGTCTTTGCCTGAGAACTGCCTAATAGAGTCTTCAATGTCACGAAAACTAAGTGCAAATCTGTTTCGCGAAGTAACGCTTCTAGTCGTCATGCTGTTCATTCCTCGCACAATTTTGTCTTCCATTTCTTCGTCTTGCTGTTCAATATCTTCTGATTCATCTTCGTCTTCATGTTCTTCTTCTATTTTACCTTCTTGCATACGTTCATTTTCATCTTCGTCTTCATTTTCGTCATCTTCGAACAATGCTAGATCGGTCAGCTTCATGCAAATGTTCTTACGTAACTCATCGTTTGCATCATTGTGATCAATAGATAAAAAGTTACACACTGTTACAACATCGTTGTTTGAAAAATTGTTCGTAATAAATTCAAGTTTGTTTACATAAGCATCAGAACCTGTTTTAAAAGTAAATCCGGTAAATTCGCGTAGGCGTTTTCGGTTTTGTCGGTCACCATCCGTTTCAAATATTAATCTGTGAATTACTTTTATCACTTTGAAAGGTGCTAAAGCAATATTGTTCTTTATATTCTCGAAGTTTTCCAACCGTAACATTGCGAACAAAGTTCTGGAATAGAAATCGGATACGCCACTGGTACGCACAATTCGCAATAGTCTCAAAGTATTAAAGTTTCAAGGTCAACCGAACGAGTATCACGGCGCGGGGTGTGAAGTAGTCTCGCTGAAACCTGTAAATCTCGTATATCGCGCGCACTAACAGTCAATCATGAAAAATCAAACAATGTTCATAGGATATCATGCATTAACACAACATTTGAAAGTCTTTGATCACAATATGACATTGATAAAAATAAAAAGTCTCTGCATCAGCTGTTTATATGAAATAAAAACGTAATTGTACTTACAGTCTCGCTGTCAAGTTATTATCAAACCTGTCTTACTCTTGACTAATTCAGGTTCCTTTAACGTAATGATTTTCACTATTATTTTCAGTTCAACACACTTCAAAACTTAAGTTTGTGATAAGTTTATTTACCACACAACACAACTGTGTTTTTATACTTTTATTCCCGAGTGCCGGTATCGGGTATCAATCCGGGCTGAGTCCTCAAAATTTGTAGGTTTAACTTTAAAAATAACTTTATTGTAATGACTATGTCTAGGGTTAATATTTATAATATGAGAAAACACTGTAAATTAAACAATTAATGGTTTTAAAGTCGTCTTTCGTCTTTTTCGTCTTAACACTTAATCATCTGTCAACTCTTCTTCACACACTCTCCGCCGTCGCGCTGGAGTTCTCTACCACATTCGCAATAGCTGCTACCAGAGGCGGGTCATGTGGGGGTTTCAGATCCCACATATATATATATATATATATATATATATATATATATATATATATATATATATATATATATATATATATATATATATATATATATATATATATATATATAGGTATCACACCGATAACTCAAACAATAATGGGCCGATTTTAATAAAATTTGGCATGTACCTTCCTTTTGTAAATGGCTCGTAAGCCAGGAAAATCGGACGAGGTTTTCCAGGAAAATTTTGAGTTTTCATTCGAAAAAAATTTTTATCTCAAAAACTAAAAAAGCTATGATAACCAAATTTGGTAGGTAGGTAGATTTCTATGTTATAAGAAAAAAAGTTATAATAAAATATTTAATGCCAGATCATTTCTATGAAAATTCACTACAATAACGCACTTGCTGCGTCCAGGCTTTTTTGTCTTTGACTAGTTACGATGGAGCAGTTATTACGTCTACAAGTAAGCATCATTGTACAACTAAGTTGTAGTTTCTCGTCCATCAGTAACCGACTATACAACAAAACTATACAACAAAAAACAAAAAAATTACTGCAACGAAAAACATAAAACAGGATCTTGGTAAAAACCAGCAGGAAAATGGTATAGAGTTCTTCCAGATCTGTTCCTCCACAACTAAACTGAAGTGGCAGTTGGCATTTCAAGTGTATACCTCCTTGTTTGCATATTGTTCCGTAGGTCATGTTCTCAGTTTGTTTCTTGATGTACAGGTTCAAAAGCATTAGCCTCGGTATTTGCTATTAATGTGTTAATGCTAGTTCAGTTTGATCTGTTTTGTACGCTTTTCCAATTTTTTTGTTTTATTTTTCTCTTTCCATTTTACGCATAATATGTAGTTGTTGCAACAGTTCTTTAAAGATCTACATAACTTCTTTCCGAAACGAAGCTCAAGCACAATCATGAGATCAAACGAACACCACTTAAGGTAATTAAGTGATGTTCGATCTTCATTATCTGAAAGCTTCGTTGAAGTACATAGAGTCCCAATACCTCCGCAATTTCTCCACGTTTCATCCCTTATTGTGTTGCTACAATACCTTTAAAGTTAATATTATATTTCGCGGATCTAAATAACAGGATAAGTTTGCTAAGTGAAGATTGAAACCTGTGATGAGCACTGATAGGTACACATGGAGAACCCAAATCACCCCAACACATTTTAAAAGACCTGACGATCGTTTCACTAATAAAGTTAGCGTCCTCAGAGGATGAAAAATTCTAACATACTTAAAAAACTAACATCACCTTATATACCGGATCTTAGGTAAAGAGACCGAACTGAGATGGGAAACTAGTCGCAGGCAAATTCTGCAGTGTATTGTATTTTTATCGCCGGACAAGGTCTTTGAACTCTCACTACTACTTATTTAAAAGGTTTCCATCTCTAATAATTTTGAGAAGGTTCAACGACAACTAAATTAACATAGTTCCCTTTGACGGAAATATCTGTATTCTTATGTTATCTCTAGGACGTGTTGAAACGTGGGAATTTATTTCACAAAGCAATCGATCAGGTGACTCGTAATCGGCGGTGGTAAAACGTTCATGCATCTTTTGTTGTAACTATATTTCGCAATATATACAGGCTGTTTACGGAAATCGGGAACAATAGCTATCTTCGTTATTATTTGAGCTACAAAGTCGGTTAAACGGGCAAACTTGACCAACTGAACATCCCGCTTCTGAATATGTCACGGATATCAATATATTTTTTTTTGTTCCCTCAGGGCTCGTCCGCGGCCTTGCCGCCCCGATAGCACCGCAACCCTTGGTTGATTGTGCATAGATATCTATATTACACAACTGTCAAATCTGTTGACATAACCTCATTTTTTTTTAAATAGAACGATATGAATATTTTGCGTTCAATCCACTCAGGGCAAGCCGTTCTATACGCACACATAATAGTCTTTCCATCCCAGAACAATATTCCGAAGATAACTTGATCCCAAACGTTGCCAATTGTAGGTATTTACGGAAATCAGGAACAATAGTTTTCTTCGTTATTATTTGAGCAACGATGTCGGTTAATGAGCAAAGTTGACCAACTGGACACCCCGCTTCTGAATATGTCACGGACATCTAGATTGCACAACGACTGTCAAATCTGTTGACATAACCTCAATTCTTTTAAATAGAACGATATGAATATTTTACGTTCATTCGACTCAGGGCAAGCCGTTCTATACGCACACTTAATAGTCTTTCCATCCCAGTACAATATTACGAAGATAACTTGATCCCAAACGTTGCCAATTGTAGGTGTTTACGGAAATCGGGAACAATAGCTATCTTCGTTATTATTTGAGCTACGAAGTCGGTTAAATGGGCAACGTTGACCAACTGAACATCCCGCTTTTCAATATGTCACAAATATCTGGATTGCACAACTGTCAAATCTGTTGACATAATCTCAATTTTTTTTAAATAGAACGATACGAATATTTTGCGTTCAATCGACTCAGGGCAAGCCGTTCTATACGCACACATAATCTTCTTTACATCCCAGTACAATATTCCGAAGATAACTTGATCCCAAACGTTGCCAATTGTAGGTGTTTACGGAAATCGGGAACAATAGTTATCTTTGTTATTATTTGAGCTACGAAGTCGGTTAAATGGGCAAAGTTGACCAACTGGACACCCCGCTTCTGAATATATATATATATATATATATATATATATATATATATATATATATATATATATATATATATATATATATATATATATATATATATATATATATATATATATATATATATATATATATATATATATATATATATATACTCTCGAACGCGTTTAGATGTCCTGTTGTCTAACATTTTTTATGAATTTTAGATTATCGTCATTAACGTGATGATTATTATCCAAAATATGTCGGGCGACGGAAGATCTATTTATAGTACCGTATCGCAATTGGTCTAGGTGTTCTTTGAATCTAATTCCAATCGATCTTTTTGTTTGTTCGGCGTACTTAAGATTACAATCTTTACAACTTATTTCATTAATTCCCGACATTTTGGCCGTGGTATCCTTGTCTTTTGGGTTACCTAGCAAGTTTTTTATGGTATTTTGTGTCGAAAATGTTAGCTGCAAATTGGCTTTTTTTTAAATGCTACCTAGATCCCTCATGATTCGAGCTTCAAATGGTAAGCAAACAAAGTTTTTTCGGATTTCTCTCTCCTATACGTCGTTGATTCCGTCAACTCTTTCTTTCAAACAGATAACAAAGAATAAGTTAACGAAATCAACGACGTTTAGAAGAGAGAAATCCAAAAAATTTTTGTTTGCTTACCATTTGAGCCTCGAATCACGAGGGGTCTAGGTAGAATTTTAAAAAAAGACAACTTGCAGCCAACATTTTCGACAAGAAATACCTCAAAGATATCACGGCCAAGATGTCGGGCATTTATGAAATACGTTGTAAAGATTGTAATGTTAAGTACGTCGGACAAACAAAAATATCGATTGGAATTAGACTCAAAGAATACTTAGCCCAATTACGATACGGTACTATAGATATATCTTCCGTCGCTCGACATATTTGGGATAATAATCATTACGTTAATGACGATAATCTAAAATTAATGAACAATGTTAAACAACCAGGACAGCTTAACTCGTCGAGAGTACATATATTGCGAAATATAGTTACAACAAAAAATGTATGAACGTTTCACCACCTCCGATTACGAGTCACCTGATCGATTTCTTTGTGAAATAAATTCCCACGTTTCAACACGTCCTAGAGATATACAGATATTTCCGCCAAAGGAAACTATGTTAATTTAGTTGTCGTTGAACCTTCCCAAAATTATTAGAGATGGACACCTTTTAGATAAGTTAGTAAGGACAGTTCAAAGACCTCGTCCGGCGATAAATATACAATACACTGCAGAATTTGACTGCGACTAGTTTCCCCTCTCAGTTGTCTCTTTACCTAAGATCCGGTAGATAAGGTGATGGTAGTTTTTAAAGTAGTTAGAATTTTTCATCCTCTGATGACGCTAACTTTGTTAGTGAAACGATAGTCAGGTCTTTTAAAATGGGTTGTGGTGATTTGGGTTCTCCAAGTGTACTTAGGATAAGTTTGTTTATCTTTAAAGATGTGTGGATTCGTAACCGGAATGAAAAGACTATCAAACTTTTCTTCATCGAAGCTTCGCACAAAATCATAAGATCGAACATCACTTAAGGTAAGTTCGTTTGATCTTATGATTATTATATTTATATGAATGGTATTCAGTTTAGATCTGTTTCTATTTTTCATACGATTTTTTTAAAGATACCTAAAATTGGTTTGAATCGATGTTGTTTGTGTTTTAACAGAAATCAATGAAACATTTCCATTCGTATGTTGTTCAGCGGGAGCACCATCCGTGGCCAGCTAGATGCTCCACTTTTTATTCAAGTAGCGAAATTACCGTTTACAGTGACACAAAACGATTAATATTCAAGAGACAATCTGTAGGAAGCCCGCTCGTTTTATTCGGGTCAAGCCGACCATGAAATCATCCACTGTTTACTTATACCAGGTCTTATGAAAAACTCTCTGATATGACTTTTTATGCGATAATAAATCGCTGATATTGACAGACTTTTTGTTAAGCTTAAACCCTGAATTTTATGCGTGGGAAGTGAAATATCGTCCTCGGCCCATTTAAATTTTTCAGCTGGTCTGTTAACTTAAAAAAGTTATTTAAATTGATTTCACAGTTTGCTGGTATAAAAGGTTTACTGTTTCTACTATACAATTTATTAGTAAATTTTTATTTTAAAAAAATTACTAATAGAGAGGTATTGATGGTGAGACTTTGCAAAAATTTCTTCAAATGAGCGCGAACTAGGACCCCTAGAACCCATATCCGGGGTCAGTTTCAATTTGTATATGTTTATATATATATATATATATATATATATATATATATATATATATATATATATGTATATATATATATATATATATATATATATATATATATATATATATATATATATATATATAGTATTAAGTTTTCGTGACGGTAATAGTGTTATTTACGTAAAAAATTGTAACTTAAAGAAATATAATAATTTTAGAAATCACTACCCCTATTTATATTTCCTAGACAAAAACCAAAAACAAATTCAAATAGACAATTGTTAGCTTCATATGTCAGTTTGGCACTTTTCGACTTCAGTTAAATTTAAAAAACGGTTTTTTTCATGTTTGTTTTTTTCATAAATAGTTATAGTAAAACTCACGTTAGATGTAAGTATTTTAAACTTTTATATTTTTCCTAAGTAAATTGTAAACTTTTTCCTTTCCATGTTGTAGCCTTGAGAATGGAATAAACTTTTCCGAAAGCTCGGCTTTTAATAAAGAGTTTTATTTTGCAACTGACGGCTTTCCCACAATTTTTTAAGTATATATATATATATATATATATATATATATATATATATATATATATATATATATATATATATATATATCCGATAACTCAAAAAATAATTAACCGATTTCGATGAAACTCGGCAAGTGCTTTCTTTTATTAATGGCTTGGATGACTTCGTTAGCCAGGAAAATCGAACAGGGTTTTCCGGGAATATTTTGAGTTTTCTTTTCAAATAAAAATTTTTTCTCCGAAAATTACAGAGCTGTTTTAATGAAATTTACTAGATATGTTGCCTTGGGAGAGACCTTACTACGTATCAAAATTCAACTTTCTAAGTTTATAGAAAATTGAGTTTTCAAATTTTGAATTTTATTTCGAACAAATTTTTTCTCCGAATATTACAAAGTTATTTCAATGAAATTTGGTGAATATCTTGCCTTGGGGAAGGCCTTACAACATACCAAAATAAAACTTTCTAAGTTTATATAAAATTGAGTTATTAAAGTTTAAAATATTTAATAAAAATTCACTACCATAACGCACTTGCTGCGTCCCGAACTTATTTATGATTGTTTTTGCCATTAACATATAAAGTGGCACATCGAAAACTGTACAAACAGGTTTTTAAGTTTTTAAAATTATCGCTTCACAAAAACGCTCCAATTGTTTCAAATTTTTAATAAATGTGGACGCAGCAAGTGCGTTATGGTAGTGTATATATGTCGTGTTTTAAAGAAATGATTCAAATTTTGTTAACAGTACAACATTTATAGTAAAACAATTGTACCATATTTCAACAAAATAACTTTGTTGTTTGAAAAAAGTGCAAACATTTTACGAAAATAAACTTTAAATTTTTTCGAAAAAACTGATCCGATTTTCCTGACCAACGATCAAACAATTGTGTAAAACATATTTTACCACATTTCCTCTACATAACCCTTATTCGTTTCAGAATATTTGTTTAAAAATCGCCAATTAAGACGCTTACCCCAATAAAACGTAATATTTGTCTAATATTTTGTTAACCACATAAAATATTTTGGTTTAGTGCATTTTCGCGATCACCAGTGGCGCACATTTTTTTTCTTTAAATATTTATAATTCTTTAAATCTAAACTGAGAGTTCTGAATTTTGGTGCGTAGGATACATTTTATAGTAGAAACTTGGGTACCAAATTTGGTTGCCATAGCTTTGTTATTGTAGGAGATACAAAATATTTCCCAAAGAAAACCCATAATTTTCCTGGAAAAACTGGTCCGATTTTTCTAGATAACAACCTTATCCAAGCCATTTACAAAGAAAAAGTACTTTATTTTTAAATGAGATACCCTATCTTTCTAATCGCTATCCGACAGCTCGCTTGCTCCTTTATCAATTCCATTATCATTTCCTATACCTAACCCCACTAGTTTCTGAGTTATTTGCGTTCTTTTCAGAAACTATCCCGACATTAAATTTTATTTCTCTGTATATGGCTGCCGAAATTAAAATTTAAAAAACTCATTGGAGCAGAATAGACTACTAGTAGAAGGTATTTCAGTAAGAATTAAAGTTGAATTTCATTTATCTTATATATACAGAGAAATTGCATTATCTTCGAAAATATCCTGTATAATGTAATAAAACTCCATATTCAGAGAATGTACGAAGCGAGGAGGATTTTAATTTTGATTAATATATACTGTTCCATTAAAGAAAATACAACTTTGTAACGCCATTCACTTATGTAACAACCTGTATTTGCGAAAATATTTTTTAATGGTACGCATGCTATTGCATACAGAATAATGCAACGCATCGTGGTAAAATATCTTCTTCCTTTTCTCATCGATAATGGCATAATACCAGACACACAGCATGGCTTCCTTCCTGGCAGAGCTGTGGTTACCCGCCTGCTTTCAGCTGCTGATGAGTGGACTCGCTTACTCGATCAAAAGTTACCTGTGGATGTCATTTACCTAGATTTTAGCAAAGCTTTTGATAAGGTGCCGCATAACCTATTGTTACTGAAGCTAGAACACATTGGTATTAGGGGAAAACTGTTGTTGTGGATCCAGAGCTTTCTAACTGGTAGAAGGTTCTCAGTACGAGTCGGTTCATCATTCTCCAGTTTAACTCCTGTTGGTAGCGGTGTGCCCCAAGGATCTGTTCTTGGTCCTGTCCTGTTGCTGGTCTATACAGCAGATCTACTATGTTGTCTCACTTCTCCCCACAATGCCTATACGGATGACTGCAAAATATATGGATGCCTTCTCAGTACGAGTCGGTTCATCATTCTCCAGTTTAACTCCTGTTGGTAGCGGTGTGCCCCAAGGATCTGTTCTTGGTCCTGTCCTGTTGCTGGTCTATACAGAAAATCTACTATGTTGTCTCACTTCTCCCCATAACGCTTATGCGGATGACTGCAAAATATATGGATGCCTTCTATTGACTAATAACAGCCTTCAGACGGATCTAAACACGGCAGTGTCTTGGTGTTCAGCGTGGAAGATATGATAAGTAGTGTAATGTTATTCACCTCGACCACAACAACTCTCGCCAAATTTATTTTCTGGAAAATAAGCAGATTGCATCTGTAGAGTGTCAAGCTGACCTTAGAGTCATTGTAACATCAGATTTGTCGTGGTTAGTCCAGGCTGTGTCGGCGGCCAGGAAAGCCAACAGGACAATGTATTTGTTGAAGAGAACCTTCCGAAGACCTACTACTGCTCTTGCCAGAAAACTTTACATAACATCCATTCGCCCACATTCCGAGTATAGAATCCCTGCGTGGTCACCGGTACGTGTCAAAGACTGCAAATTGTTGGAGAAAACCTAACGTTGAGCATCTAAATGGCCTTGGCAGCTTCGGCATCAAACCTATGAAGAACGCCTTAAGTACCGCAGACAACCGTGCAGGAAAGGCGATTGAGATGTGACCTGATTTATTTGTACAAAGTGACCCATGGTCTGTGTCTATCTCCATGTGAAATCTTGGTGCTTCTTAGTGATGACTCTAGACTGCGGGGACATTCTTTCAAATTGAAGAAAGGACCTTTCCGCACCACAAACAGACTCAATTTATTTTCAAACCGTACATTTTATGAGTGGAACAGTTTGCCTGAAAGAATCGTAGCTGCTTCAAATATCGGTATATTCAAGAGAAGATTGAATGTCCATCTCAACAAATAAATTTGCCATTTATTATAAACGTTCGGGATATTTTATTTTAGTGTTGAATGTTGCACTTTTTGTTTTACAATATAGGCTATAGTCTTTCTCATATCCTAATAAATAAATAAATAAACAAATAAATAAATAAATCCCACACCACACAACTTCAGCTGGAAAATAATTTCACAAATGTTTTTAATAACGAAGATATTGGACCCCCTTGCAATTATGACCCACTCTGTATATTAAGGAAAATCAAAATTCAATTTCTAGCTTCAAAATCGTGTTTTTCTTTTAATTTTGAATTTTACTTGTTACATACAAGTGTGGAAAACAATAAAAATTAGAGCTAAAAAAATAAAACAACAACAAATATAACTTCGACACTCCATTGATACACTAAGTGAAGATTGGAACCTGTAATGAGCACTGATAAGTACACTTGGAATCCCAATCACCAAAACACATATTTTAAAGACCTGACGATCAATCAAAATTTTTCATCATCTGATAACGTTAACTTTATTAGTGAATTTTCATTAAGATAATTCAATAATAGAAAGGTAACGATAGTACGGCTTGCGGAAAATGTTTTCAAATAAGCGCGAATTAGGGCCCCTAAAATCCAAATCACAGGTCTGTTTGAATTTTCATATGTTGATATATATATATATATATATATATATATATATATATATATATATATATATATATATATATATATATATATATATGTTTGTGCGTGTGTGTGTGTGTGTGTGTGTTTATCCGAGCGATAACTCAAAAAATACTCAACCCGATTTGAACGAAACTTGGCACCTATCTTCATTGTATGAAGACCCCCCAAATATACACAAATATGTTTTTAAACGCTATATTTTTGTAAGTATTAGACTTTACATGTGGCTAGAAATGGTGTAAATAAACCTATGTTGTGAATTTTAAGTAATTTGGTTCACAATATTTTGAGTTTTTTCCAAATTAAAAATAGGATCTGAAAGACATGCCTTGAAACGACTTAGTGGTTAAAGTCCAAGCGATTTAAAAGCCTTCCCTTTTTGTTCCAACAATAGCAACATTCATTGCCAATGTTATTACCTAAAATAAATCACAGCTACCATAAATGACACCAGCGCCACAGTGACGACGCCAAAGGGTTGCCCTCTGGAAGAAGTGCACACCTCTGCTGTAATCGCTCGTTCTTGATAAACTTACGACTACATTGAACGGAGCTGGACTTACAGTCCAAGGGTACGTAGATGATATTGTCATAACAGTAAAGGGCAAGTCTGAAACTATAATATCCAGTCTAGTGCAAGTAGTCCTAAATATAGTGAGGAGCTGTTATGAGACACAGCGGCTCAATGTCAATCGTCACAACAGTTCTCCTCGCACTCACGAACAGAAGGAAACTAAATTTCAAAGCTCCCACTCTGAATGGAACACAGATACAATTTTCCAATGAATGAAGTCGACGTTTTAGACCAAAAACTGAATTGGAGCTCACGCTTTCAAAAAAACTATATCGAGAGGTACAGTGGCAACCTGAAATTGCCCAAGACTCGTAGGAAAGACATCAAGGCTGAATCCCGGGATAGTATAATGGATATACCAAACTGTGGTCAAGCCCAGGGTGACATATACATCTACAGTATGGTGGCCGAGCACGGAGCAAGCCTAAACATAAGTCTTCGCATAACGGGAGCTATGGTATCATACCCTACAGCGGACATAGAGGCAATGCTGAATCTTACGTCACTGCAAATATGCTTGAAGTGAGAAGCAGCACTAAGTGCCTCGGGACTAGTTCAAACAGACAAATTTAATCCAGGAGGCTTGGTTGGCCACTTAAATATCCTGGAAATGATTCCATTAGAGTCACCCGCTGAACCTAGAGATCGGGTGCCAGCTGACTTCACAGTTAAATTTGGCGTAGTCATTAGTGGCCGCCAAGCATGTCACAGAGACAGTGGAGGACTGACAAACCACTCATCTCTATAGTGTACGGACGGGTCTAAACAAATGGAGGGGTCAGTACTGGGAAGAAGAGCACCTAACTGTAGTTTCACTATGTAAAACTTCCACCATCTTCCAAGCAGAAATGCTTGCTATAAATCTCTGTGCACAGAAGTGCATGCAAAGATGGCTCAGAAACATAGAGATCTACATCACCTCTGATAGTCAGGCAGTACTAAAGACTCTGGAATCTTTCAAAGCAGAATCTAAACTGACACGGGACTTAAAAAAACCTGCGAACAACAAAGAAACCTTTGTGTGTACAGGGCATAAAGACATTGAAGAAAATGAGGAAGCAGTTGGCCTTACAAAAAGCGTAGCAACAACACCATTCCATGGTCCAGAGCCCTATTGTGGACTAACAAAAAGCCATGTAAGAGATGACTTGATACTTGGGTGAAGAACTAAATGCTGCCAAGCGGTTTATTACCATATCAACAGAGTCTGAACTGTTTCTTGAATAGAACAGCGATGACTAGAGAATAATCGCAGGAATTGTCACAGGACCCTCCCCCAGTAAGGCATCCCCTTATGGAGATGGGTACGGCGGACAGTGAAAACTGCAGATGAAAAACGCTCAAATATCTTAGAGGTGTGACCTTAACACCTCGGGAAACAGGTAAAACATAGTAGACTACATGAGAAGTCTGAACTTTTTGGGCAACTATTAGAAAAGGAAGTCATCATGCACAAAAGATCCACTGGGGTCGCAGCGCCGAGGAGCCAAAGCATATACGACTCACAAAACATTATACAATCTACAACCTGAAATATAGTCACTCCATAACATATGGGCTACACCTCGTATAATATATTTTTCCATTTTACTTAGGTAATTAAATATTTATCTTCATCTTGGATGAGTTTCACGTACGAAATGTAACAACTGTTTTACATGTAACTTGCGGAATTGCGGTGTTACATTGGGAATAATTAAACATAACATTACATTTTAAACTGTTGTATTATTCCGTGGATGGGTTGGTGGCTCTAGTACGTGTATGATGTAATTTTGTCTAAGCGTTTTTCATACAAGTTGGTCAAATTATATGATATTTTCATGCATTTATATCAAGTTTACCCCACTCCTCAACGCAGGACACAATAATCTAAAAGCAGAAATCGATCTTGCACCCCTGTAAACCAGGCAGCATTGACAAAATCACCTGAGTATGCAAACGTAATTTTGTACCCTAAACCGAACAAACCAAGCACAATTTTAGTACTTGCAGATGGTTTTGAGAAAAGCAGAATTGTTATATTCAGTTTTTTTGCGTCGACTTAGTGCTCAGCTATCTACAGAGTGGAACAGCCAAATTGAATAAATTCAGTAGATCAATTCTTGTGCATATTTGTAAACGATCCCGAAACACATCAGTTTAAATCGAAAAAACAAAATTTTAAATGGGATGTACTGGCTTATCATACCTCATTTCAAAGATCTCTTTATTCTCGAATCTCAAATGCTATGGTTTTAAAATGTATTGCAAACATTGACAGCAAAAAAACAAATATGATTAACGAACTTTGCTACAGCACACTAAACATTTAATAACTAATCGCATTTCATTCGGAACGAGAGAAATGCGGTTTATTATTTCAGTTTATCGGTCGGTTTGATACTTGATAGTACTACCGAAAATTAATTTCACAATGGTGTATTCTGTAGAAGAAAGAGTTCAAATAATTATTCTTTTTTTCAAAAACGATGACTGTGCCAACCGTACCGCAAATTTGTTTAATGAACGACATCCGAACAGACATGTTAACAGAAAATACATTTTGGAGTTAGTTGCAAAGTTTCGACAAAGTGGTTCAGTAGCCAACAAAACAACCGGATCCTGAACGTGAATTACCGGTTAGAAATGGGACTACTGAGATTGAAGTTTTAGGACAAATTGCTACAGACCCAACTTTGGGCACGAGAAAATTGGTCACTGTTTCAAACATCAAAAGAAAAACTATTCAGCGAATATTGAAGCATCATAAATTTCACCCGTATAAAATTCATCTTGTACAACAACTGAATGAAGATGATTTTGATCGGCGGCTGGAGTTTTGTGAAGTTATGACTGCACGAATAGCTGATAACGGGAACTTTCTGTTCAATATCTGTTTTTCAGACGAGTGTACGTTTTTATTAAACTACAGTCAATCGTTATAATTGTCGTTATTGGGCAGATAATAATCCAAGAAATTTTCACGACGTCCACACTCAAACTCCACAGAAATTGAATGTCTGGACTGGCATTTTTGGAGACCGTTTAATCGGACCAATTTTTCTTGATGGCAATTTGAGTGGCGAAACGTATTTGGAGTTACTAGAAGATATAGTTTACCCTCTACTGATTGACATTGTTGAAAATGATGATCGCTATCAAGAAAATCAATTAGTGTTTCAACAAGATGGAGCTCCTCCGCATTTTTCACAGCGTGTTAGGGAGTTTTTGAACAGAGAGTTTCCAGGACAATGGATTTGGCGTAGAGGTGCTATTGAGTGGCCCACTAGATCACCCGACTTATATAGACTTCTTTCTATGGGGCCATTTAAAGAGTAGAATTTTCGCAACAGAACCGGAGTCTCTGGAAGAATTACGACGCATTGTTGAAGAATGCCGTCTAATAACTCCACAAATGCTCCAGAATGTCAGAGCTCGTTTTGAACAAAATTTGTACTTTTGTATGGAAGCTGGTGGTCAACAATCTGAACACTTGCTTAACTCAATAAACATTTTTGAACGCTTGGTTTTGTTTTTTTTTAAGTTTTTTTTAACGAAAAATTGACTAATTTGTGCATTTATTATCACAGTGAATGAAATACGTTCTTACAACTCCAACTGTCCATAATTTTTAAACGAGTTGATAAAACTTCCAAAAAATTAGTGTGCTGAATTCAGAAAAGAAAGAGCTTTCAAATGATGTAACACTCGACTCATGTTCCCTATTTAAAATATAAGGGTTGTTATCACCACCCTTAAGGGGTTAATGTGATAAAGTTGAGTTTTATATCAAAACATGTCCCCCTCAATATTAAAATTGACGTGTTTCAGCGTTTCTTAAAAAAAAATCTCTGGGCGAAAATCTGTTTGTTTCGTTTCCAATGCGCCAGCCTGTATAACTGCAGCATAATATGTTTCAATACCTCCCAAAATTTAACCTTTAAGGGGGTAAAAGAGGGTGTAAAACGTTAAAACACTTGAATAAATGCTTTGCTATGGATACAAAAAATTCACAAATTCAACCCCTAAGAGGGGAGAGTGAAAGAGCACATAAAGGTTTCTATGGGAAAAATATTTTTTGGTCGGTTCTACTCTTGTACAATAAATACATTTCCCAAAATTCAACCCCCACGGAGGTTAAAGAGGGTGTAAAATATGTATATATGAAAATATTTGGTCGGTTCTACTCTACAATAAAAACGCTTCCCCAATTTCAACCCCCAAGGAGGCAAAAGCGGGTGTAAAATATGTAAATATAAAAATATTTTTTCTTGGATTTGCTTTAAACTTGGCATAAATGCAATGTATATAGTTAGCTATGTCTCTCTTTCAACACTTCCCAAAATTCAAGTGGTTACAAAGTCTGTATGAGAAAATCCAATAAATTATACAGTGTGTCCCAAACTGGATGGGAATGTATTGCTATCTCCGTTATTATTAGAGACAGGGAGATGGTTAAATTAGCAATGTTTTGTATAATTTTATGCTCGTTCCAAATATTACTTGTATTTTGCCCTGCCTCTTTTCGTTTTCGAGTTATTAAAAAAAATTATCGATTTCTTTTTTCTTCAATATCTAAGTAGGCGTTGATCTGACATGTCTAAGACTTTCACATTATCAGGACACTTTTTACAAAGTGATATTTTTGTGCTATTATCAACTTTGGATTATCATTTGTTTTTGAGCTAGAGGTATTAACGTTTCTTTCTATTATGGCAGCCATATTGGATTTTTTGCTCATGCGATAGCCTGTGAAAAGAGATTTCCAATGATGTTCAACATGCTTGAGAAATCTTGTAATTGCATTGATTATTTTAAGAAACACCGTTTTGAGCATAGTAGGCTATGAAATCTAACACCAGAAAACAAATGACAAAAAAGTGTTCAAAAAGCAGTAGGCCATGGAGTCTAACAATAGAGTTCTACTTTTAACATAATTTTTCCGTAATGGTTCACGAAAAAAATAGGGACTTTGAGCACACCAATGAATCGGCCTATTATTACAAATGATATTTTACATTACAACATTATCCTAAAAAATTATTATAATTTAATTAAATAGATAAACCTAGTAAATAACTAAATTTACTAACAGAACTCAATAAAAAGCAGATTGATGATCTACTAAGACGCCTTTGATTATTGTTTGATTCTTAAACGTAACTTAACTGAAAAACAACAGAAGAAAGGTTGTTATCGATATAACACTATCGCGACAATTAAGAATACTGTCATTCTTAATTATCTGAACAATTTGAGGTGTATTTAACACGCTGCTTAAAATTTTGTACTAAATCGTTTGTTTCCTGTTTGTTTCAAATATTATTCAACAATATGTTCAGTAATGAAGAATATTTTGACATGTTGGAATGTTGTATTCGTTCTAACCGAAATACCGAGGCAGCTGCAAATTCATATCAAAACAACTACCCAGAAAGACGACAACCAAACACCAAAATATTTCGCAGGATAGTGACCAATATTTTGAACGACAGTAGCTTCCACGCAAAGAAACTACCAATGCCTAGAAATGAAGAAAGAAATAATGCCGTCTTACAGGTTTCAAACGAAAACCCTCCGCAATCTGTTTCGTTTTATGGTGAACAAATTGACGTTCCAAAAAGTACAGTACACCGTGTGTTAAAACAAAGTCATTACAATCCATACACACCTACAGTTGTACAAGGCTTAGATGTTGACGATTACCCTAAGCGACTTCATTTCTGGAGATGATATCAAGGACAATGTCAGAAAGATGAAAATTTTCATTTGAAAATAATGCATCCAGATTTACAAATTGTGGTGTGTATAATCGCCATAATAGGCATTAAGCAAATGAAAATCCCCATCTAAAGGAAGAAAGACGATTGCAAGATAGATTTGTTATTAATGTTTGGTGCGGCTTATTAGGTAAAAAACTGTTATTTTTATTTGTAGATTAGACAGTCAATTTTAAAAAATTTCAGGTAACCTCATTGTTGGTCAGTTCTTTTTTGAACTTAATTTAACTGGGGAAAGGTATCTTAGTCTATTGAGAAATGATATCTTACCAACAATTAGAAAAGTTAATGATAATATAGACGAGATTTGGTACCAACAAGACGGTTGTCCAGCTCACGATGCTAGGATCGTCAAACAATTTTTGTACCAAAATTTTAATAATCGTGTCATTTGTAACAATGGGCCGGTTCATTGGTGTGCTCGAAGTCCTGACATAACACCCATGGATTTTTATTGTTGGGGTACTGTGAAGAATGATGTGTATAAATTCGATCCACCACAAAATATCAATGAACTATGAAACAGAATCACGGAAGCTATAAATCATATTAACCAAAACACCCTCAGCAGAGTTTGCAGGCATGTTTCAAAAAGGTGTATAAAGTGCATTGAACAAAACTGTGGCCATATTGAACAATTTTCTATTTAGTGTATTTTTAACTTTCTATTTTATTATTTGTTGAGTTCCGTTTCTAATTGTGTTATTTTGTGGAGTTTAAGTTTCTATTTGGTATTGCTCGGTTTCGTTATTTAACAATTTCACACAATATTACCTAGCATTATTACCTAATTAAGTATTGTAAATTAAATCACAATATTTTTTTATCGTGAATCATTATGGAAAATTATGTTAAAGGTAGAAGTCTACTGTTAGACTCCATGGCCTACTGCTTTTTGAACACATTTTTTGTCATTTGTTTTCTGGTATTGGATTTCATGGCCTATAATCCTCAAAGCGGTTTTTCTCAAAATTGTCTGTGCAATTACAATATTTCTCAAGCATGTTGTACATGACTGGAAAGCTCTTTCGACAGGCTATCACATGAGTAAAAAATCCAATATGGCTGTCATAATAAAAACAAACGTTGATACCTATAGCTCAAAAACAAATAACAATCCAAAGTTGAGAATAGGACGAAAAGATTACTTTGTAAAAAGTGTCCTGATAATGTGCAAGTCTTAGACATGTCAGATCAACGCCTACTTAGATATTCAAGAAAAAAGAATTCGACCAATTTTGGTTTTCTCAAAATAACTCATAAACGAAAAGAAGCAGGCCAAAGTACAAGTCATATTTGGAACGAGCATGAAATTCCACAAAACATTGCTGATTTAACTGCCTCCATATCTCTAATAATAACGGAGTTAGCAATACATTCCCATCCAGTTTGGGACACACTGTAGGGTATAACAAATTTCATTTGTAATAATAGCCTTTGTAGTGTTTATAATTATTGTTATTACCTAATCGCTGATATCGTGACATTTTTCTACGTAAGAAAAAGACAAGATCAAACAATTAATGAATTAGACACGAGACGAATACTGAATATTAATTTCAGAATGGCATGTGATGTTGATTTACCTTGAAAATAAAAAAATAAGCATATGAAATCACGAATGTTTCTTATTAGGTACACATGACTTTAATAATTGTAGTTTTTAAACCGAATACAGAGCAAAGCAAGCTGACGCATAAAAATTGCGTCTTACGATTTTAGAGAATTTTCATTAAGAAAATTCACTAATAGAGAGATATCGATGGTGAGACTTTCGGAAAATTTCTTCAAATGAGATTAGTGCCTCTGGAACCCATTTCAATGGCCAGTTAAAATGTTTGGCTTGGATGAGTTCGTTCATCAAACCTTAACGACCAATTTTTCATAATAAAAAATTAAAAAATATTTTGTAAAACGCAATATGTCCCAAATTGTCTAAGTGATTTAAACGAATATTTACAACTTAAAAGAACACAGACAGACGTGGTTGTGTACCAATTGTCAAGTCGTTTGATCAAAGGAAAATAAAGTTATTCGAAATTAATAATAAAATAATCCTCGACATCACTTTAGATTCTGTAATGCAATATGTATAATGTTGGACAAAGACAGATGACGTTATCTGTACTGCTCTGATATTTAAATAAATCGTAGATAAAAACCTAAACAATGGAAGTTGTCGTAAGATGTCAGCCTGGAGAACGTTGTGAGAAATACAACAGGGACCCCATCTCGGTGTAGGAACAGGTAGTATGTTGTCACGATAGCTCTAGTTTACACAAAATTTTATAGATAGAGCTGTGTACAATGTACAATCAACTAACAATTGTGTAAATTGTCAGCCATTTCTTTCCTAATACTGAGACAAAGTTTGCGTCCAAAGGGGTTAATTTTAGCATGCGAATGTATTCTATAAATAAAAAATTTCGGGACGCAGCTAGTGCGTTATATTAGTGAATTTTCATAAGAATTGTACACCAGTCAAAAGCAGTTTCTGTCCTTTCAGTTTAACCGATTCACGCAAACATACAAAATTAGATTAGTTACTAGTATACCAAATTAGAAAAGATTCAACTCTCCAGCAAAAAGTTATAAAAAAAAATGTTACAGAAAAAATGTTTTCAAACGCCCGCTCATCAGTCCTGGACCCCTATATAAACTGATTTGTATATGTTCAACGTTATACAGGCAACCGAACGAGACGCCATAGCACTAACTTTGTCCTAAAAGGTTTCAAAAACGTGAATTTCTTATGACGTCACGTTCGGTTGTAATCAATCTTCATAAGATTTATCAGACCCTGTATATTTTAAACTGTATAACTGCTTTTACACGATTCTTACTATTTCGACGGGTATATTTTTAGACAACTTTTAGTATATATTAATATAATGAGGTAATATTACCTCATCCATCATTTTTCGGTTCAAGGTTTGTTAGGTCAAACTATTTATTTACCAAAATGTACTACGGTATCGGCCAGTTCAATCAGAAGAAACGTGACTTACAATGCTGAAGAGTATCTCACGATTCACTTGGTACCTACCCACCTACTTTCCCCAACAATTCATTACTTACCTAATAAAATAACATTCAAATCGCTTCAAGACAATGTAGAGAAAGAGAGAAAAAAATAGAGAGAGAGAGAGACAGATGGTGTGTGTGAGAGAGAGACAGAGACGAAATATAGATAGGCAAGCTATTCAAACATTATATAACCAGTACAAATAAAAGAATCATTAGTGACTAGAAAATGATATAATTAGTGCGACAATTAAAAATTTGATGGTCCAGTTGTGTAAGTTTTCAATAGGAAATTAGGGCACTCTCTGATTTTCAGTGGCGTTCATCTTCTTAGATTCCGAGTAAATTAAGTTTAAAGCCATATTAGATCCTCCTGTTGTTAATCCAAAGATTAAAACTTCTTGCTTAAATTATCAACATGATCATCATAAACTTTTTGAAACTTTTGAACTCGCGTACCAAATTTGGTTGCCATAGTTTTGTTATGTCCGAAGATTTAAAAATTTTCCGAAAGAAAACACAAAATTTTCCGGGAAAAACTGGTCCGGTTTTCTGGGTTAACGAACTTATTCAAGCCACTTGCAAAAGGAAGGTACTCACCAAATATTATCAAAATCGGCCCATTATTTTTTGAGTTATCGGTGCGACCTATATATATATATATATATATATATATATATATATATATATATATATATATATATATATATATATATATATATACTTACCAGTTATAGACCTATCTCACTAATTTCTAATATAGCAAAAATAATAGAAACAATTCTATGCAAGCGAATAGGGCCTTTTTTAGAGAAACACAAAATATTTAGTGAGAATCAAAATGGCTATATTAAGAAAAGGTCAACTAACAGGGCAATATTTCAAGTTACCAAGGAAATTACAGAGGGACTAAATAAGCGTGAAAGCACAATGTGTATGATGCTGGATTTATCTAAAGCTTTTGATAGCGTGTCCCACAACACACTGTTAGTTAAGTTGAAATTGTTAGGTTTCAGGGGAGTCTCGCTGAATTTAATGAAGTCATACCTATTAGGCAGGAAACAATGTGTGGCTTTTAATGATTATAGGACAGGGGTATTTCTGGCATCTGAGTGGAAGACTATAGAACGAGGTGTGCCTCAGGGCTCAATCCTTGGGCCAGTCTTGTTCTTACTTTATATTAACGAACTGTCTAAAGTATTGCCTAAAAAGACAACCCTGTTTGCTGACGATACATCTTTGGTTTTGCGAGCTCCTTCAGATAGTGATCTAATTTATGAGGCATCACAATCACTGAGAATTCTGGAACAGTGGTACAATAGAATGAACTTACAATTGAATGTCACTAAAGCAAATTTAATCTCATTTAACTATTTTAGGGGTAACCAGTTATCGCTGAAATTCAACTCAGAATCGCTGAGCATGCAGGATGATGTTAAGTTTTTGAGCTTGAAGCTTGTTTCTCAGTTGAACTGGATGTGTCATGTTGGCTATCTGGCAGGTAAACTGTCAGCTTTTAATTATGCTCTACGTGTTCTGTCCGATTATAGTAGTATTAGTGCTGGCATCGAGGCGTACTACGCATATGTGAACTCAAGGCTTAGATATGGACTAATGTTCTGGGAAAATTCCATAGAAGCCGGTAGAATCTTTAGGCTCCAAAAGGCATGTATCCGCAGCATATTTAATCAGAATTATAGGGGTTTGTGTAGGAAAACATTACTCGACAACAGAATACTTACCTTGCCAAGTTTGCATATATTAGAGTGTGCGTGTTTTGTTAGAGGAAATTGGAGTTTGTTATCAGATTGTGAACAACAGCACCAATACAACACTAGAGCACGTTTAAAAGATCAGTTAATTGCGCCACAAACTACAAAAAGTATTGTTTACAATAGTGCTGTGGTCCAGTCCCTAAAGGTGTACAAAAAACTGACGGTGCAGATAAAGGAGCTTCCACCTGCAAAGATGAGAAAAACACTGAATAATATTCTGGCGGCAAAGGCCTTATATAATATTGAAGATTTTTTAGCTGACAAGTTGTAGCTGTTGGTAATTAATATCGTGATTGTATAGTTTTTTTTTTGAATTGTTGACGTGTTACACATTTTCTATGTATTGATGGTGCGAATAAATATATATATATATATATATATATATATATATATATATATATATATATATATATATATATATATATATATATATTGTGCTGAGAATTGCTAAGGCCATATAAAAGTTATAAAAACAAAAATGAAAACCCTTACGGAAACTACTATGATAATGTTAAATTCTGATTATTGATTAAAAAATTGGGTGATCAGATTAGTGATGGGGGGTAGTAGTTGTACCACTGGTCAGTAATAAGTAAAATACTTACGGTTTACACGTAATGCATATGGGTTATCTGTATATTGTATACATATCCACATCGTTCGACATATTTTACTGTACACTAAAACAGAAAACAAAATAATAACATTAAAACACAAGCACATTCACTATTATTGTTAGTCAGTGTTATTTGGAGAAGCAATGAAAGATATATAGCCATAATTTGTTGGAATGATAATTAAATGAGTCTTAAAAAGTTTAACTAGCAATTTGGAAAATATCTCAGTTAAAGTGAAATAAAAAGAGCCAGAAATCTATATGTAGATAGATTGAAATATTAAGCATGAAATACATACCAAAGAATTATGTTCAAAATCAATTACCAAAAGGTAATGAACAAAACAAACCCCTTGTATGATGTTTTCAATATGTGAATTTAGTTTATTTTTTATGTGAACAATGAACTGAAATGTACCCATATATGTGTCTGTGTTTGTAAAAACAATGAACTGGAAGTTATTAAAAAACAGTGTTTAGTGTTCTGGAACTTTTAAATCAAGATTATAGCATAAAATGAATTAATGTTATAAAATTATTATTGTTGCTTATGTTATGTAGAAGTAAGGTTAGATCAGATGATCAGATGTCAATTTTAAAAATAGAATATTCTATACTTACTCGATGGTTCCAAGGAGAATATCTGTCAAACATTAAATAATTAATTGGAAGAGAGAATGCTTTGAACAGACAGGAAACACCAAATGTTAGATGAATTTGGGCAACATTTCCGCTTTTGTTAAATGTTGTTGTTGGTTGTTGATGAAATTTAGATGCGAGAGCGCGTCATTATTGCTTCCCATTTTAAATATAAATATTTTAAAGTATAAATTGTCCAAGGGAAATTCAATTTGCCGCTAAAACAAAGAAGAGACGTTACATCAAGTTTTTAACGTAAGGAAGTACGAGATAAGCAGTAAATATATCAATAATACGTACATTTGAAGATACCCAATACCATTAGCGAGGAAGCCAAGGTTAGAGATTTATTTTATTTAATGTATAGCAGCTCAACCAGACAAATATTTCAATAAAAAGACAGCCCATTCTGTCAAATATCATTTTAAGCAAATGTGTTTATGGGAAATTAAGATTTAAACGCATAAAGTAGAAATCTTATGGGATAATTTAACCATAGTTCAACATTGAGAATACAGAGGGAGTGCAGGTCAAGGATCCATATTTATTAATAAGAACAATTGAATGAAAGCCGTAAATTCGGATACTAAATTTAATCATTGTAAATTGATATTAGTTTGATAATTAGAACAACGGATCCGTTTAAAGTTTAGATTTTAAATTTGAAATTGTGCCAATAAAATTTGTTTAAGAATTTTGAAACGTAGTTCTTTGAAAACCCATAATAAGATAATAAGGCTACTATAAATATTTGCAGGCTACTTTCTTCCTATTTTAGCAGAACTCACCACTGAGATAAGTAAGTAAATAAAATATTTGAATATAATTTATTTGACATACATATATGTATATATAATAGAAGGATAGGCAACCCAAATAACCCTGAGATAGCTTAAATCACATAAATACAAGAGTCATAAAACATATTTATTCAGATAAAGTTTCACACAAATAATATACAGAGTCACCCATAATACATGGTGTAATATTTTTTTTTAATATCATTTTACTATATATAAAATAAATAGAAATATAAAAACATTGAATTTTCATATAAATAAAATATATAATAATAAAAAATTATAATATAAAAAGTCAAGCCAATTAATCAGAATAATATATATATATATATATATATATATATATATATATATATATATATATATATATATATATATATATATATATATATATATATATATATATATATAAATATTTAAACATATAAAAATTCAAACTGTCTCCGCATCCGGGTTCTAGGGGGCCTAGTTTGCGCTCATTTGACAAACTTTTATCAAAATTCAAAAGTTGACATCTCCTTATTAGTTAATTTTTTTAGAAAATTCAGTAAACAAAAAAGCTTTTTCACACCCCGTATTTCGAAAACGAAACAACAGCCAAAAATATTTTATACCACATTTTCATCTTAAAATTAAGTGAGGATACATCTTCTTTATTTTGTTAGAAAGGTTAGAAAACACCTTGTATTTTCCATAAAAAATTACGAAGTCAAAAGGCAGATCTATGGTAAACAGTTGAGTTTTTTTCTTATGGTGTGTGTGTTTTTTTTTATTTTTTTATTTCTTTAACGTCAGCCTATTTCCGCGACGATGGCCAATCACCGACGCCAAGGAGCAGTTTCACCTCACTATCCTGGAAATTTTGTCGAACCCCTGCCTTTCTGTAAGACGGGTAGGGATCTTTAACGTGCCCAGAATAGCCTGGACACGGGACTGACGGCTTTAAGCCCCCTCCGAATGTCAGAACGTGCATACATTCAACTTGCTCAAATACAATGCCACAACCTCGGTTGGTGTTAATTGTACAGTATGTATTGAAAAAGTGAAAGGAGCACCCTGGGATCCAACTCACTGAACCACCGAGGCTCTTTTTTTATGGTCTTTCTCCAGTTATTCATTTAAATTTGTGCTTTTCTGCTTCTTTTAGTTTGTGTACATTCCATTTCCTTGTCATATTTGATATATTAATTGTTAACCTGTTTCTGCAACTTCAATCAAATTATTTAAAGAATCAAAAACATGACAGTAAATAAACTCTAGAATTTGTAGTTTTTTTTTGGGATTATTCTAAATTCTGTACACAGCAAGTGCGTTATGATGATTAATTTTCATACAAATGTTTTTAATAACAAACATGTCTTTTTCCAATGAAAGCGGGCATCAAATTTGGTCACCAGTATAACCTATATAGTAGAAACAATGTAGGAGCCATATTTCATCAAAATAACTGTACTCTGTGCAAAAGAAACAAATTTCCGTAAGTAATCATAAAATGTTTGTTAAAAACTGGCCCGCTTTTCCTGGCCAACAAACATCTTCAAGGTATTTACCCACCTGCCACGACATAATTATTCACATAAAGCTTTTTGACGTAACTACCAATAAAAAACTGGATATGCGTTCTAGGAGGCGTATTTCGCGCTTATTTGAAGGACTTTTTTCAGAGGTCGCTCTCCTCATTAATTTTTTCTACGAAAATTCACTAAAAGAGTAAATTCGTATCACCAACCACTTATTGACCAGCCTGTGGTTGTCGAAAAAATTTTATAAGATGCAGCTCAAGACACCCTATAATTAACATATAGGGTGGCGCATTGAAAACGAAACAGACCGATTTGCGTCCAGGGAATTTTCTTTAAGAAACACTGAAACACGTTAATTTTAATATTGAGGGGGACATGTTTTGACATAAAACTCAACTTTGTCACATTAACCTCTTAAAAGTGGTGACAACAACCCTTATATTTTAAATAAGGAACATGAATCGAGTGTCACATCATTTGAAAGCTCTTTCTTTTCTGAATTCAGCACACTAATTTTTTTGGAAGTTTTATCAACTCGTTTAAAAATTATTCACAGTTGGATTTGCAAGAACGTATTTCATTCATTGTGATACGAAATGCACTAATTAGTCAATTTTTCGTTAAAAAAACCTAAAAACAAAACCAAACGTTCAAAAATGTTTATTCAGTTAAGCAAAAGTTCAAATTGTTAACCACCAGCTTCCATACAAAAGTACAAATTTTGTTCAAAACGAGCTCTCACATTCTGGAGCATTTGTAAAGTTATTAGAAGGCATTCTTCAACAATGCGTCGTCGTAATTCTTCCAGAGATTCCGGTTCTGTTGCATAAATTCTACTCTTTAAATGGCTCCATAGAAAGAAGTCTAAAGGAGTTAAATCCGGTGATATAGGGGTCCACTCAATAGCACCTCTACGCCCAATCCATTGTCCTGGAAAATCTCTGTTCAAAAACTCCTTAACACGTTGTGAAAAAGCCGGAGGAGCTCCATATTGTTGAAACACTAATTGATTTTCTTGATAGCGATCATCATTTTCAACAATGTCAATTAGTAGAGGGTAAACGATATCTTCTAGTAACTCCAAATACGTTTCGCCAGTCAAATTGCCATCAAGAAAAATTGGTGTGATTAAACGGTCTTCAAATATGCCAGTCTAGACATTCAATTTCTGTGGAGTTTGAATGTGGACTTCGTGAACATTTCTTGGATTAATATCTGCCCAATAACGACAATTATGACGATTGACTGTAGAGTTTAATAAAAATGTACACTCGTCTAAAAAACAGATATTGAACAGAAAGTTACCGTTATCAGCTATTCGTACAGTAAGTTTACAAAACTCCAGCTGCCGATCAAAATCATCTTCATTCAGTTATTGTACAGATGAATTTTATACGGGTGAAATTTATGATGCTTCGATATTCGTTGAATAGTTCTTCTTTTGATGTTTGAAACAGTGGCCAATTTTCTCGTGCTCAAAGTTGGGTCTGCAGCAATTTGTCCTAAAACTTCAATCTCAGTAGTCTCATTTCTAACCGGAAATTCACGTTCAGGGTCCCGTTTTTTGTTGGCTACTGAACCACTTTGTCAAAACTTTGCAACTAACTCCAAAATTTATTTTCTGTTAACATGTCTGTTCGGATGTCGTTCATTAAACAAATTTGCGGTACGGTTGGCACAGTCATCGTTTTTGAAAAAAAAAGAGTAATTATTTCAACTCTTTCTTCTACAGAATACACCATTGCGAAATTAGTTTTCGGTAGTACTATCAAGTATCAAACCGACCGATAAACTGAAATAATAAACCGCATTTCTCTCATTCCGATAAGAAATATCCTGATAATCAATTTTCTGTTTACAAACCAACAAAACATTGACTATCAGCACATTTCTTATCGGAATGAGTAAAATGAGTTTTTGCAACTCCAACTGTGAATAATTTTTAAACAAGTTGATAAAACTTCCAAAAAAATTAGTGTGCTGAATTCAGAAAATAAAGAGCTTTCAAATGATGTAACACTCGACTCATGTTCCCTATTTAAAATATAAAGGTTGTTATCACCACCCTTAAGGGGTTGATGTGACAAAGTTGAGTTTTATATCAAAACATGTCCCCATCAATATTAAAATTGAAGTGTTTCAGCGTTTATAAAAAAAAATTCTCTGGACGCAAAATGGTCTGTTTCGTTTTCAATGCGCCATCCTGTATACATTTTTTCTCGTATCTTGTATAGCAATATAGCACGATACATTGAGCTTTACCGTAGAAATGCGTCACCTAGTGTATAAAAACTGAAACTAATTCCGGGTATGGGTTCTAGGGAGCCTAGTTCGCGCTCATGTGAAGAAATATTTTCAAAATTCAAAAGCGCGGTCTCGTCACTAGCGAATTTATTCTGCGAAAACTCGCAAAAAATAATAGAGTATGAAACCATAAATTATTACCAAAACTTTTTCCAAAGCATCAGATAAAGGGTCTATTTGAAATGCATTTTCTAGGAATATTTTAGTAAAATGAAGGACAATGACGGTTGAAGCTGACACTTAAGGCTTTGGAAAACACGTTTATTGTAACATTTTGTCTATTCTTTTAAGATTCTTTGCCAAAATGTTACTAATTTTGACCTTTTAAATCGCGACTTTGACATTTTAAGAAGAAAAACTATAAAATTTTCAACGACACTTTTCTGGTATTTCTTCACCGATTTTTTAAAATGTTTATAACTTTTTTCCTTTTAACTTTGAGATCTAAATTTTGGTATGCAGTATACTTCTTACAATGTAAAAACTGCGTAACAAATTTGGTTGTCATAGCTTTGTTATTCCCGGAGATACTGATGTTTGTCGAAATAAAACCTAAAATTTTCCAGGAAAAACTGATGTGATTTTCCTAGATAACGAAATTTTCCAAGCCATTTACAAAAGGAACGCACTCACCAAATTTAATCAAAATTGGCCCGTCATTTTTCAGATATCGGTGTGATACGTACATATATATATATATATATATATATACATATATATATATATATATATATATATATATATATATATATATATATATATATATATATATATATATATATATAATATTTATTCGCACCATCAATACATAAAAAAAGTGTAGAACACGTCAACATTTAAAAAAACATAAAAAACACAGGAATTACAATTCAAAAAAACTATACGATCACGATATTGATTACCAACAGCTACAACTTGTCAGCTCAAAAATCCTCAAACTTATAATAGGCCTTTGCCGCCAGAATATTATTCAGTGTTTTTCTCATCTTTGCAGGTGGAAGCTCCTTTATCTGCACCGTCAGTTTGTTGTACACCTTTAGGGACTGTACCACAGCACTATTGTAAACAATACTTTTTGTAGTTTGTGGCGCAATTAACTGATCTTTTAAACGTGCTCTAGTGTTGTATTGGTGCTGTTGTTCACAATCTGGTAACAAACTCCAATTTCCTCTAACAAAACACGCACACTCTAATATATGCAAACTTGGCAAGGAAAACCTTCCTCAACAACCGGTTGAGGAAGGTTTTCCTACACGAACCCCTATATTTCAGATTGAATATGCTACGGATACATGCCTTTTGGAGCCTAAAGATTCTGCCGACTTCTATGGAATTTCCCCAGAACATTAGTCCATATCGAAGCCTTGAGTTCATATATGCGTAGTACGCCTCGATGCCAGCACTAATACTACTAGAATCGGACAGAACACGCAGAGCATAATTAAAAGCTGACAGTTTACCTGCCAACATGAGCCTTCCAGTTCAACTGAGAATCAAGCTTCAAGCCCAAAAACTTAACATCATCATTTCAGCGATAACTGGTTACCCCTAAAATAGTTAAATTTGTTTTAGTCACATTGAATTGTAAGTTCATTACATTGTACTACTGTTCCAGAATTATCAGTAATTATGATGCCTCATTAATTAGATCACTATCTGAAGGAGCTCGTAAAACCAAAGATGTATCGTCAACAAACAGGGTTGTCTTATGGGGCAATACTTTAGACAGTTCGTTGATATAAAGTAAGAACAAGACTGGCCCAAGGATTGAGCCCTGAGGCACACCTCTTCTATAATCTTCCACTCAGATGCCAGAAATACCCCTGTCTTATTATCATTAAAAGCCACACATTGTTTCCTGCCTAATAGGTATGACTTCATTAAATTCAGCGAGACTCCCCTGAAACCTAGCAATTCCAACTTAACTAAAAGTGTGTCGTGGCATAGGCTATCAAAAGCTTTAGATAAATCCAGCATCATAAACATTGTGCTTTCACGCTTATTTAGTCCCTCTGTAATTTCCATGATAACTTGAAATATTGCCCTGTCAGTCAACCTTTTCTTAATATAGCCATTTTGATTCTCACTAAATATTTTGTGTTTCTCTAAAAAACCCACTATTCGCTTGCATAGAATTGTTTCTCTTATTTTTGCCATATTCGAAATTAGTGAGATTGGTCTATAGTAGAGATATGTCCCCACTCTCAGAATCACTAGTGAGTTTTTCAGGTGATCCGGAAACAATCCCTGAGCCAGGCATAAGTTAATGATATGTGCTAATGGCTTGACTAAAACATCAGCACATTCTTTCAGCAGCCTTACTGGAATCTCGTCAAAACCCACTGAATTGGTGTTTCTAAGTTCAAAATTGTATTGTATACTTCACTTTCATGGGTGGGGTAAAAAAATATTGTGTCATTAACATATTTAATTTTATCTGTTGCTGGAACATTGTTGGTGTTGATGTTTTTACACACGTTGATTAGATATTTATTTGTCCGTATCCCCATCTATAGTGAAATTTTTTAGGACAAATCTCTGGCCTCCTGAGCATCCAGTCACCTGCCTTACTACCTGCCACGTAGCTTTAGTCTTGTTTGTCGCTGTCTTTATGAAGTTGGTATTGTATGCTTGCTTTAATATATATATATATATATATATATATATATATATATATATATATATATATATATATATATATATATATATATATATATATATATATATATATATAATTCAAACTGACCCCGGATATGTGTTCTAGGGGGCCTAGTTCGCACTGATTTGAAGAGGCTTTCGCAAAATTCAAAAGTAGAGAACTCCTCATTAGCGATTTGTTTAAAGAAAATTCACTTAAAACAGCTAATATTATTTTACATCTACTTTCATCGGACTATTAGACCACATAGCTTTTGTGTTTTAGTGAATTTTCTTTAAAAAAATTCACTAATGAGGAGATCTCGACTTTTGAATTTTGAAAAAATTTCTTTAAATGAGCGCTAATTAGGCCCCCCAGAATACATATTCGGGGTCAGGTCAGGTTAGGGCAACCAAATTTGGTACGCGGGTTTATATCGTTATAGGTGAGCTACCTACCAACTACCAGCTACCTACTAATTTAGCTCTGTATGTCAAAAGACAAAAAAGTTATAGGCATTTAAAAAAATAAATTGGGGTTTTCCTCAAAACGTCAAAGTTGCTATTTTAAACGTCAAAATCGGCAACATTTAGGCAAAGAACTTGGATCTAATACGGGCTATGGAAAGAAAATGTCTCAAGAAGAATGTTTTACAAACCCTGATGTCTTAGTTTCAACCGTCATTGTCCTTCATTTTACTAAAATATTTCCAAAAAATTCATTTAATAGACCATTTCTCTGATGCTTGGCAGTAGTCTTAGCTATAGAGTTTATCGTTTAATGTATAATTTTTGTCGAATTTTCGTAAAAAATCAATAAAGCTCAATATATCCGTTATTATAAAAGATATGAAAAAATATTGTATACATTAATTATAGGGTGTCTTGAGCTACATCTTAAAAAATATTTCTACAATCACAGGGTGGCCCATAAGTCGTTAGTGATATAAATTTTCTTTTTTTTTTTAATCAAACACGCCTTATGTTATCGCATTTTAGCATTTTCCATCGAAATATAATGCATGTTGGTAAGAAAAGAAAGTCTGGACGCAATAAGTGAGTTATGGTAGCGAATTTTGATCAAATGCTTCATATTTAAATAGCTCAATTTGCTATTAACCTATAAGGTTGACCAAGAAACGAGTTTTTTCCGCAACACTTTAAGTTTATTGTCGGAATTTTTTTACATTTTCAAACAATAAAGTTATTTTGATGCAACATGGCACATTGTTTCTACTCTATATGTTATACTGGTAACCAAATTTGATGCCTGGTTTCTTAAAAAAAACACACATATTTGCTATGAAAAACATTTTAATGAAAATTCACTACCATAACGCACTTGCTGCGTCTAGACTTTTTCTTATTTCTTATGGTTGCCGAATTCCTAAGCGTTGGCTTAGGCTTTATGTCGCATTTTATCAGACTTTGATGGTTCTTTGCATCATGCAATGGCGGGCACCCTAAAGCTCCTGCCATGTTCCAATCTTAGCTTGGAATATTCGCGTTTATCAAGTAAATCAACTTTTTGGCGTTGACGGTTGTCGGCAGCTGCAGAAATTTATCTACTTAAGGAAACAAAGGTCACAACCTTCCACAAGTTTTATTTTTACGTTTACCAGAACATACTTAACGTAATATAACACAAAAGCGCGACATTTCCATTTGGTTGGAAAATAAGCAACATCTGTAATAGTTACAATTTTCCTTTATATTTTATACAGATATTAACCTTTTATCCATCCATTAGTCACGTCCCTGTCGTCTAACAGCTTCACAATGGTTATCTAAATGCTTCTGCAATCCACAATCAAGCGCTCAGTTCCACGACTGTCAACTGTTATTGCCATCAAACATCTGATAAACTAATGGCTCTTTAATTACACATTCTTTTCAACTGAATCTCAGGCGGCCGCGAGCTCAGGAATTATTTTTATGCAATTTGTCTTGAGATGACATATTTTGATGTTAATTTTGATGCGATTGAATAATTAACAATTGACTTTGTACGTTCATACCAGGCGGAGTCAAATGAAAATCTTAAAAGTTACTTAAAAAAGTAACGAACGGAATATAGTTTTTAGGACGTAAAAGGCCTTGCTAATGACGTATCGTAGAAACCATTGAAAATGTTGATCCAGTGACAGTTTAAAATTTGAAAAACAGTCATATTCCAATCAATTGCGTACATATGCATAATACAAAGCTCTTAGTACATCAACGCTTCCAAGTTCTTAACCACAGCGGAAAATAAACCCTGCCATCCAGAGGCGGCTCCTTAATAAGTCCGCCCGTGCGCGCGCACTGCCCCCTGCCGTGGAAAAAAATATTTTTGCCATGCTATATTTTAATAAATTTTTATTTGCTTTATATCTCCTGCATTCCACAAACAAAATTACTATATCGAGGATCGAGGATCGAGGATCGCTGAGTCTGCAGCCATTGAAAGAGCATCAGAATAAGTATAGTGTTAATGGTTGATTGCAGACGTTATCGTTATATACATCCATATCCAAATATCTATATATACAACAGTTGCCGGCGGTGTGTATTTTTCGGCGCTCTTGAGGAAATGCGATACTTCAGTGCGAAATGATCGAGTATCATCGCCGAAAACGACCGAATAAGCAATCTGGTGTGCGCTCTCAAATTCCACACTTGAAGTTTGCAGTGGAATTTTGGCAGAGCGTGTCTATGTCTAGCATGTGTTTAGTAATTTTCGTGTAGTGCTGCACGTCGGATTGATTTTAATTAGATCATTTCTTTGTTGTTTACATGTTCTAACAAGACAATTATTATTATTATGGCTACTAGTTCGGGTTGCTTAATAAGTGGACAAAATAATTGTGATACTGTGATTAATTCAGTGGATATTTTAAATTTAAAGGTTAACTTTTTAAGGGACTTTTAAACTACTATAGCCTATAACTTACTAGATGAAAACTTGGCAAGTATAGTTAATAATTATTAAGTTTAGTTAGTTTAGTAAGTAGGTTTTTTATAATACATTTTCGGGGAAAAATAGGCGAGCACTTAATTTTTATATGTTATATATATATATATATATATATATATATATATATATATATATATATATATATATATATATATATATATATATATATATATATCTATCCAACCGATAACTCAAAAAATTAGCAACTGATTTCGATGAAACTCGGCAAGTGCCTTTCTTTTATTAATGACTTGGATGAGTTCGTTAGTCAGGAAAATCGGATAAGGTTTTCCGGGAACATTTTGAGTTTTGTTTCAAAAAAAACTTTTTCTCCGAAAATTACAAAGCTATTCTATTTTAATGAAATTTGGTGAATATGTTGCGTTGCAAAAGACCTTACTACACACTAAAATTCAACTTTATACATTTTTAGAAAATTGAGTTATTCAAATTTTGAGTTTTCTTTTTAAAAAAAAAATTTCCCCGAAAGTTATTTTGATAAAATTTGGTGAATATGTTGCCCTGGGCAAGACCCTACTATGCACCAAAATTCAACTTTCTAAGTTCGTAGAAACTTGAGTTATTCAAATTTGAAGCATTTAATAAAAATTCACTACCATAACGCACTTGCTGCATCCCGAACTTTTTTTTCTTGCACACCCCCATGCATTAAGGCACGAGCCGCATGCTGCCATCTTACGGGCGCTTCTAACAACATGCTCCGACCGAGTGTTTTCTCAATCGCGTAACTCATTAATTTGGGGACCTATATTATTTTCACGGACTTGGCTTTTTTTCGTAAATGTGTCTAATTCCTTAACCAAAACAAACATTTTAGTGAATTTTCTTCAAAAAATTCACTAATGAGGCGGTCCCGACTTTTCAATTTTTCTTTTTTTATTATAATATTTTATTATTGGAGTTTTGATTTTGAGAACTGAGTCATTCAGTCACTGTTAATCTTTAAAATGAAGTTTTTAGTGTTTCTGTAGAAATAATTTTTGTAAAATTTTTGTGATATGTTGGTAATTAATAATAAATGTTTAGTAAGTTATTGTAAAAAAAAGTTGTGGAATTTTTGTGTAAAATATAATTTAATGTAACATTAGTAAAAGCAATTTCTGTAAAAAAAAATGGTGATTTTTGTAAATTTTTTTTTGCAAATTTTCATATTTAAAAAAAAAAGTTGTAGTCCTAAAGCTGTTCTAGAATAATTATATCTTGGCAGGTGTGTAAATAGCTTAAAAAAGTTCGTTGGACAGGAAAATCGGACTAGTTTTTGCTGGAATTTTAAAGTTTATTTTCCGAAAATGTTTTTACTTTTTGAAACAACAAAGCTATTTTAATGAAATATGGTGCATTGTTAGTACTATATAGGTTATACTGCCGACCAAATCTCCTTCTTTTAAAAAGAAGACATATATGTCATTAAAAACATTTTTACGAAAATTCGCTACCATAACGAATTTTATCTCCCTATAAACTGGCTGTTTACTAAAAATATATATTAAAATTAAAACTTATACATATCCATTCACACACATACGCGAGCGCAATTACACTCATCTATATGCACTCACGTCAACAGGATTTATACGTCCAGCAGGTAAACACTTGAATTTTGACAAATTTGACGAATTTTGACTATATATACATATATATATATATATATATATATATATATATATATATATATATATATATATATATATATATATATATATATATAGGGTGGAGCATTGAAAACAAAACAGACCAATTTGGGTCCAGAGACATTTTTTTTATAAACGCTGAAACACGTCAATTTTAATATTGGGGGGGTCATGTTTTGACATTAAACCCAACTTTGTCATATCAACCCCTTAAGGGTGGTGATAACAACCCTTATATTTTAAATAGGGAACATGGGTCGAGTGTTACATCATTTGAAAGCTCTTTCTTTTCTGAATTCAGCACACTAGTTTTTTAGGAAGTTTCATCAACTCGTCAAAATTATTCACAGTTGAAGATGCAAAAACGCATTTCACTAATTCCGATAGGAAATGTGCTGATAGTCAATGTTTTGTTGGTTTGTAAACAAAAAATTGACTTTTAAAACATTTAATGAACGACATCCGAACAGACATGTTAACAGAAAATACATTTTGGAGTTAGTTGTAAAGTTTCGACAAAGTGGTTCAGTAGCCAACATAAAACGGGATCCTGAACGTGAATTTCCGGTTAGAAATGAGACTACTGAGATTGAAGTTTTGGTACAAATTGCTGCAGACCCAACTTTGAGCACGAGAAAATTGGACACTGTTTCAAACTTCAAAAGAAGAACTATTCAGCGAATAGTGAAGCATCATAAATTTCACCCGTATAAAATTCATCTTGTACAACAACTGAATGAAGATTATTTTGAGCGGCGGCTGGAGTTTTGTGAAGTTATGAATGCACGAATAGCTGATAACGGGAACTTTCTGTTCAATATCTGTTTTTCAGACGAGTGTACGAGTCCACACTCAAACTCCACAGAAATTGAATGTCTGGACTGGCATTTTTGGAGACCGTTTAATCAGACCAATTTTTCTTGATGGCAATTTGAGTGGCGAAACGTATTTGTAGTTACTAGAAGATATAGTGTATCCTCTACTAATTGACATTGTTGAAAATGATTATCGCTATCAAGAAAATCAATTAGTGTTTCAACAAGATGGAGCTCCTCCGTACTTTTCAGAACGTGTTAGGGAGTTTTTTAACAGAGAGTTTTCAGAGCAATGGATTGGGCGTAAAGTTGCTATTCAGTGGCCCACTAGATCACCGGATTTAACTCCTTTAGACTTCTTTCTATGGGGACATTTGAAGAGTAGAATTTACGCAACAGAACCGGAGTCACTGGAAGAATTACGACGACGCATTTTTGAAGAATGCCGTCTAATAACTCCACAAATGCTCCAGAATGTCAGAGCTCGTTTTAAACAAAATTTGTACTTTTGTATGAAAGCTGGTGGTCAACAATTTGAACACATACTTAACTGAATAAAGATTGTTGAACGTTTGGTTTTGTTTTTTAGTTTTTTGTACGAAAAATTGACTAATTAGTGCATTTCCTATCACAATGAATGAAATACGTTCTTGCAAGTCCAACTTTGAATAATTTTTAAACGAGTTGATAATACTTCCAAAAAAAATAACGTGCTGAATTCAAAATTCAACTGATATAACACTCGACTCATGTTCTCTATTTCAAATATAAGGGTTGTTATCACCACCCTTAAGGGTTTGATGTGACAAAGTTGAGTTTTATGTGAAAACATGTCCCCCTAAATATTAAAATTGACGTGTTTCAGCGTTTCTTTAAAAAAAAATTCTCTGGACGCAAATCGGTCTGTTTCGTTTTCAATGCACCACCCTATATATATATATATATATATATATATATATATATATATATATATATATATATATATATATATATATATATATATATATAATTTTACCAAAATTACTTTGTTTGTAAATGTACAAAAAATTTCCGAAATTAAACATAAAATGTTGGTTTCCTAATAGCCGACAAACCTTAAGTTAATAGCAAATTGAGTTATTGAAATTTGAAGGATTCATTGAAAATTTGCTACAAAAACGCACTTACTGCGTCTCGATTTTTTTTTACAGTTGTATTTATCATCAGTAATTCGCAACGGAAATTGCTTCATTCACTGTTTATACTCATTTAAGGTTGGAAACTAAAACATAAACAAACATTTCGAAGGGAAACCTATGTTGAGCCATTTTCTCGGCTATGTTTATCATCGACAGTTGTCAGTAGAAATTGCTTCATTACCAAACCGACGGCTTTACGCCCGCTGGAAAGGGCGGAACCTGCAGATTACTTTGCTCAATCACAATGGCAGAACCTGTGTTCATGTTACTGATTTACTGAAAAGGGAGGAGAGGGGAAACCTGGGAATCGAACCCAGTACCCTTGGGTCCAGAGGCCCACGTTTTTCCACTGGACCACCGTGGCTAAACATTTACTTTTTACATTTCCGTTTTCCTACTGCTTTCCGCTAAATAATTCAAATATCAATTTATGTAGATGACGCCATATTATCATTTATTTACATTATAAAAACATTTGTTCACCCCGTGATTTCCTTCTTTATTTAAAATGACCCTTGTAATACTCATCTGGCAACAGTGCACATCCTCGCGCGTTCAATTCTGCCCGAATTGTTTGTTTACTACTGAGGTGTCTACAACGCATCTTTAATATATATATATATATATATATATATATATATATATATATATATATATATATATATATATATATATATTACTCATCCTTCTGATGACCCTAGCTTTGTTAGCGAAACGATCGCCAGGTCTAAAAACTGTATTGTGATGGGATGGGTCCTCAAAATTGTACTTATCACACTATTATTTTTCTGAAACACCTAACATGCTATCGAATTTCCATCACCCTGTATAATGCGATATATTAAATAAACAGTAGAGTATAGTGTACGAAGTAAATAACATCCCTTTACGAATCGATTTTAAAACTTGTTACTGTTTTTATTCACCGAATAAATAAAACGCTGAACGAATGGAAAGCAAATCTCTATTTATATTGATACAAAATCTATCTCTGCAGTCACGTTGACCTATATTTTTCTCTTTCAGGTCACCAACCGAAATTCATCCGGAAATTCAAGACTGAAAACATGAAACATGGAAAGTTACACTGCCGTAAAGGGAAACTCCATATATCCAGATTCACCCTTACAAAACAGGAAACATTCATACCGGAAGCACTTCCCCACACTGCAAAATAAAAATAAGAATCCTCCGCTTCTTCACAACCCCAACGCCGCAAATCCCGTTCCGATTTTTAATATAAGTACAGCGTACGAAATAAAAGCCATTAATGATGCCACTAATAATGATTTGTTTATTAAAGAAGACAAAGGAATATCTAACGCAAATAGCAATAGTGCCTCCTGCTTTGATTCAAATAAAAATAATGAAGAGAAGTTGGTTAGTTCGAAAAGAAATGTTTGCTCTAGCAGCGATAATTTCAGAGGTCACAAAACAAGCACTTTGAAAACCAGCTTACCAAAACTATTATGTTTAAAGCGACCATCCACATTACCTCTAGAACGGTTAGGTAGAAACAAAAATCTAAGCGAAGAAGTAACTGAAAATGTAACAGAGAAAGAAAACGAAACATGTTTAGATTCTGAAAAGAATGCAACTTTAAATGCAAATACAACAAAAGAATATACCGCTAGTTTTACGAATGCTTTAGAAGAAAATAATCCGTCTTCTTCAGAAATGACAACAACACAAGAACATGCGAAACCGAGAACGCGGAGCTCTTTTTATCAGGACGTCGAGGAGGCTTTGAATTCCTTATTATGGCAACCGTACGAATACCAAAATCAAAACAAAAACAAAGACCGGACGTATTCATTTACATCATCGTCCAGTTGCTCTAGTATATCTTCGTACGGCCTTGACGAATCTCACCAAAACAATATCTTCAGTTTCCCGTCTTCTCTGGGTAACTATGGCAACGCCGGAGACCTAAATGTAAGTCGTGAGATGGTTAATAACCCAACCGTACACCAAGAGAACAGGTTCTACCGATCTGACAATGGTGTACCGACTACGTCACGCGGTGTATTTCTACCTTGCCATCAAAGCAAGCATGAAAGTAGGCTGACGTTGAGTGCTGGCATTTCTATCGCCAGTCGGTTAAACGCTGCCGGTAAGCATGGTGTAGTGTCTCACGCTGCAGCTAACGGTAACATACACGGTCGGTTTAGTGATGATTTTGACAGTTGTCGCGATAAATACAGTGAAATGCAAGTGGAAAGCCCGTCATCTACCACCCCAGTGTCTTCCCCGGATAACGTCAACATCCTTAATAATTCAACGGTCACCAATGGGTTGACCAATCGGAATAACAACAATGTTAATAATAACTTATATCAGAATGTAAGTAACGCGAGAAGTTTTAGTGAAAATACAGTACCCGGGTTCAATAAATCTCTTTCTTCGACAAATTTGAGTTCGGCAAATGTTGTGGGATTACCTAACCATTCGAGGTATGCCTCGGTACCCTGTAATACTAACAGAAGTTACTCAAATGGGAATAACATTGTTTTTTGCCATTCGAGGAACATATCGGAACCTAGTACCATTTCCCATCAGTACAGGTACCACAATAATGGACAGAATCAACTGAATTTAAGTTTACCACCCACTAATAACCATCAGAGGAACCATTCTCAAATTGATCAAACTAATCCGCTTCTAATTAATCACGCGAGAAGTGCATCAGTACCAAAATCAATGACACAGCTTAAGAAGGAGAATAACAACCTAGTTAGTAGTAGTACCATGCAACAATCACCACAGCAGAAAATTACTCAAGACAATTCTATGAGATCAAATCAAAAAGCATCTTCCGTACCACCGATCAATACCACCAGCAATGTGAATGTGAATTTTTACAGAGCGGTACCAGTGAATGTGGTTTCTTCCGTACCAACGATACATTGCTTAAATACTCTAAGCAGTGAAGGCAACAATGTTTCGAACGTTCAGATTATGCCACTCAGTAGTACTATACCGTTCCCCCAGCAACATAATAAGTTTCAAATTTCAACGAGTACCGTGCTACCAGCAAGCACTACTACTAATTTGGGTAACTTTCAAGCCCAAAACAATCAAAATTTGAGTAGATTTGAAATCAAAACGTTCGATGCTGGTTCTCAAGTCGTGGCTTCAACGCAACCATCGCAATATAACTTTCAAGTAACAAGTAGTGCGCAAACTTCAATTAATACAACGATAGTACCATCCTTTAGTATTGCTGGAGTTACTGGTACGACCCAAGTAACCGTGCATAGTACTCAAACTCCAACGCATACCCTACAAATTCCAACAAGCACCATACAACCTGTTCAGACGAGCAATTTTCCTCAACGAAATGCCACCACTACAACAGGTAGTAACACAAATGGTACGACAGAAACCAGAACTAGAACCTTTACGTCAACTGAAGCACAAACAGATGAGATATCAGTTTGTCCGCCTCCAGAACCCGCAAATCGCGAGCAACGACGTCGAGAACGACGCGAAAGACGTCATCAGCGTCGTGTAACGTCAGCAACTCATAGACACAGTACTGATAGTGGTACTCAAATCAATGACAGATTGCCGGATATATTAAACAGTCATTTGCCGCCGCCTTACGCGCCTGTGTCCCCGCAAAGTTCGGTAGTGTCGCCACATGGTGGTCAGATGAGGCCGCCGCCTCCTGGTCAAGTGTTACCACCGCCGGGTTCGGTGGTATCACCTCTTGGTGCGGTGTTGCAACCGGTGGTGCCTAATAATGTAGTGCCTGGTGCTTTAGTGCCCTTTCCACCCCCGTCTGCTGTGCCATTAGTGCAAGGTGGTACACCAGTGGCGGTTCAAGTACAACCACCGCCAAGTGGATTTAGGTTTCCTTTCCCACCAGCAGGATTAAGAAGGTACAGTAGCATGCTTTTAAAAATATTCAATTTTTTTTGGATATTCTGTATTGCAGTGAAAGTGATATTCTTTTTAATTATACGAATTGACCTGTTTTCAAGTCATTAGACCTACGTAATTTTTGCAAATCTCGTACAAAGAATAAAGTTTGAATGCAGCAAGTGCGTTATGGTAGCTAATTTTCATAGAAATGATCTACGAAAAAAAAGGGTAAACGTGCGCTTCAGGTCCTCCAGCTCATTTCAATTCAACCGGCCATCTCTAAAACCTCCCCCCAGCTCTTGCCTCTTCCCCCGAGCATCAGTTTGCTTAAATGACATTTGGGGGGGACGGGGGACGTAGTGTAGAGATGTGGCATTAGAATTTGGTGCAACCGGCGGGCACAGAAGGAAACAAGACCAAAATACTTGCCTGTTAAACAAAATCGATGGAGTATTACAGACAAATATTATTTTTATTTTTCTTGGCGCTTATGACCTTAATTTTCGTAAAAAATTGCGGAGATCATTTCAATGAAAATTCATTCCCATAATGCACTTGCTGTATATATATATATATATATATATATATATATATATATATATATATATATATATATATATATATATATATATATATATAAATGAACTGGCCCCGAATAAGGGTTTGAGGGGTCCTGGTTGTCGCTCATTTGAAGACTTATTTTTAAATTCAGAAATCGCGATCTCCTCATTAGTGAATTTTTTTTTCTATAAAAAGCTAAAAAGCTAAGAAATAATTATATAAGAGGATTATTCATTTTTACATATACATAGTATACAGGGTGGCGCATTGAAAACGAAAAAGACCGATTTGCGTCCAGAGATTTTTTTTAAGAAACGCTGAAACACGTCAATTTTAATATTGAGGGGGACATGTTTTAACATAAAACTCAACTTTGTCACACGAACCTCTTAAGGGTGGTGATAACAACCCTTATATTTTAAATAGGGAACATGGGTCGAGTGTTACATCATTTGAAAGCTCTTTCTTTTCTGAATCCAGCACACAAATTTTTTTGAAAGTTTTATCAACTCGTTTAAAAATTATTCACAGTTGGAGTTGCAAGAACGTATTTCATTCATTGTGATAAGAAAAGCACAAATTAGTCAATTTTTCGTTAAAAAAAACTAAAAAAACATAACCAAACGTTCAAAAATGTTTATTCAGTTAAGCAAGTGTTCAAATTGTTGACCACCAGCTTCCATACAAAAGTACAAATTTTGTTCAAAACGAGCTCTGACATTCTGGAGCATTTGTGGAGTTATTAGATGGCATTCTTCAACAATGCGTCGTCGTAATTCTTCTAGAGACTCCGGTTCTGTTGCGTAAATTCTACTCTTTAAATGGCCCAATAGAAAGAAGTCTAAAGGAGTTAAATCCGGTGAGCTAGTGGGCCGCTCAATAGCACGTCTACGCCCAATCCATTGTCCTGGAAACTCTCTGTTCAAAAACTCCCTCATACGTTGTGAAAAATGCGGAGGAGCTCCATCTTGTTGAAATACTAATTGATCTTGTTGATAGCGATCATCATTTTCAACAATGTCAATTAGTAGAGGGTAAACGATATCTTCTAGTAACTCCAAATACGTTTCGCCACTCAAATTGCCATCAACAAAAATTGGTCTGATTAAACGGTCTCAAAAAATGCCAGTCCAGAGATTCAATTTCTGTGGAGTTTGAGTGTGGACTTCGTGAAAATTTCTTGGATTATTATCTGCCCAATAACGACAATCATGACGATTGACTGTAGAGTTTAATAAAAACGTACACTCGTCTGAAAAACAGATATTGAACAGAAAGTTCCCGTTATCAGCTATTCGTGCAGTCATAACTTCACAAAACTCCAGCCGCCGATCAAAATTATCTTCATTCAGTTGTTGTACAAGATTAATTTTATACGGGTGAAATTTATGATGCTTCAATGTTCGCTGAATAGTTTTTCTTTTGATGTTTGAAACAGTGGCCAATTTCCTCGTGCTCAAAGTTGGGTCTGCAGCAAATTGTATTTTCTGTTAACATGTCTGTTCGGATGTCGTTCATTAAACAAATTTGCGGTACGGTTGGCACAGTCATCGTTTTTGAAAAAATAGTAATTATTTCAACTCTTTCACAGAATACACCATTGTGAAATTAATTTTCGGTAGTACTATCAAGTATCAAACCGACCGATAAACTGAAATAATAAACCGCATTTCTCTCATTCCGATAATAAATGTTCTGAGAGTCAATTTTTTGTTTACAAACCAACAAAACATTGACTATCAGCACATTTCTTATCGGAATGAGTGAAATGCGTTTTTGCATTTTCAACTGTGAATAATTTTTAAACGAGTTGATAAAACTTCCAAAAAATTAGCTTGCCGAATTCAGAAAAGAAAGAGCATTCAAATGACGACCCATGTTTCCTATTTAAAATATAAGGGTTGTTATCACCACCCTTAAGGGGTTCGTGTGACAAAGTTGAGTTTTATGTTAAAACATCTCCCCCTCAATATTAAAATTGACGTGTTTCAGCGTTTCCTAAAAAAAAATATTCTCTGGACGCAAATCGGCCTGTTTCGTTTACAATGCGCCATCCTATATAATTAATTATTACATTGTTTTCACAAGTTTCCAATGAAACTGACAGTCTAAATAACGAAATTATCTGACAATTTATGACGTGCACATATGAGTCTTTCTCTGCTTAGATTTCTCTTCCACCGGTATAATATATACGTATATTGGTTTTTGGTCTAAAAACGCCAAAGTAGCCATAAGAAACGACAAAATTGGTGATTTTTAAATAAAGATTCTGAAACGATTGTTGGGTTATGGACAAGAAACATTGCCAGAAATGTGTTTAATAAGGTCTTAAAGTTATGTTTCAACAGCTATGGTTTTCCATTTGTCTTTGATTTTAATATACATATATATATATATATATATATATATATATATATATATATATATATATATATATATATATATATATTCGCTTGTTGATATTAATTATACAATGTGCTATACATACAAAAAAACGAAGCTTTTGTTTGTATATAACACAATTTAGGTCACGTACTAATGTAAAGTTAATGCCAAAATGTTACTTGGTGCTGTCACATTTACCATTTTTTTAACATTCTCCCTCTTCTATAGTTTTGTTTTTTCTGGCTTTAAAACTACCATGATAGCCTCTAAACATTAGTTAGGATTTCATAGAAATGTAATCTCTTGCACTACCTAGATTATTTAAAAACTTAAACCGAAGCTTAATAATTTAGACGTGTCATTTAAGATAATAGAAATAACACTATGTAGGTAACAAATTTTCACTTTTGTTTTGCTTATTGTGTGTTTTTGCCTTTTTTGTATGATTCGGGTGCCAAATAGTGATTTTAACTTAATAAAGAACTTTTAGTAATAAGATTTTTAGGAAAAAATTGTTGCAGAGAACTTCTGTCAGTTAAAATTTTTATAAAAAATAAATTAATAAAGCAGGTTTTTGCCAAAAAATATATTTAACGTGAAAAAAAAGAAAAAAAAAATTAAAGATTATTGCTACAAAAAAAACCAAGCTTTTTTCATTGTATTACATATTTAAGCTTCAAAATGGGTGGTAGAACCACTTTTTCTTTTATATTTGTCACATCCATCTCGGATGAGATTTCACATAATCACTCATCATTCTTTTATTCCAAGAAATGCATTTGAACATTTGTTGATGTATCGAAATTGATTATAATATACAGGTGTTGCGTTTGAATTTCTCGAGAAAAGTCGACTCTAGTGTTTTTCCTCACCCTGTATACTGTTTTCAAGGAATTCTTTCTGTATTAATTGAAGTTGAAAGAACACTTTTAGGGCATTTTTATTTTAAAAATATCACTAATAGAGTGGTAGCGATGGTGACACTTTGGGAAAAAAAAATTTCAAATGAGCGCGAACTAGGACCCCTAGAACCCATTTCCTGGGTCAGTTTGCATTTTTATATGTTTATATATATATATATATATATATATATATATATATATATATATATATATATATATATATGTATGTATGTATGTATGTATACATGTGTGTGAGTGTATCCAACCGATAACTAAAAAAATAATTAACTGATTTTGAAGAAACTCGGCAAGTACCTTTTTTTTATTAATGGCTTGGACGAGTTCGTTAGTCAGGAAAATCAGAGAAGGTTTTGCGGGAAAATTTTGAGTTTTCTTTCGAAAAAAAATATTTTTCTCCGAAAATTACAAAGATATTTTAATTAAATTTGGTGTATATGTTGCATTGGAAAATACCTTACCACGTACCAAAATTCAACTTTCTAAGTTTATAGAAAATTGAGTTATTCAAATTTCAAGCATTTATATAAATTAACTACCATAACGCACTTGCTGCGTCTCGAACGTTTTAGATTTTTGACATGATAGAGTGTTGCATGCTGACATATTAATGAAGATACAGGCCGTCAAATGTGCCTCTGATGTTTTATAAAAGTGGCCATAACTTTTGAACGACTCTGTATAGACCGCAACAACTATACACTGGATGAATCGGCAAAAGAAGAGGAATTCAAAATGAATTTCAAATGAAACAATATACAGGATGGACCATTTGAAAAAAGTGAAGTTTGGGTTTATCTAACTTACGCAACGCCCTCTGTATATACAAACATTATTTTAGTAACTTTTGTTTCAAATTTTTTTTGTTACTGAATAATAAAGGGGATATTGAATTTGAACGCACTGTTGGACCATCCTCTATGTATCCTAACCAATAACTCAAGTAATTAACCGATTTTGATATAAAATAACTAGGTATATGTGCTTTTATTAATTTTATTCCTTTGTAAATTTCTGTTATGGTATTAATATCATAATTTATGTGAATAAATATTGTTCACGATAGAAAACTCCCTAAATTCTATTGGCGGTAACGGGCCTAATCCATAAGTAAAGAAAAAAAAACTCCCACTATCTACATTTTTTTAAAATATCTTTGGATAGAAAATATATATTAATGTCGGGTTTTCACTGGTTTGTTGCTAATTTAGTCTGTTTTTATAAGGCGTCATCAAACTTACATCTTTCCTTTTAATATTTTTAGGAAAAAGTACGATTGTTAAATAAATAAGCGGCCTTCTCTAGCATTTACAATATTTATTATAATAGCTCGAATTTATAAATATCCTAATTGGCTTAGAAGATTTCTTGGGAACAAGACCAACTTTGAAAAATTCGCTTAAGCAGAACCAGACTTATGAGTATTTTAAAACAGGATTCCCACTCTCCCCCACCTCTTACTTGCCAAGATAGAATAACATTCTTCTCACGAAAAATATTCAGATTCTTTCGAAGATCCAAGTTTTGACATTATCAGTAGAGCTTAATTAGAACGGTTTTTAATTATTGGTTTTCAGTTACGCCCTCTTAATGTCGACTTACAATCCTGTAAGTAATTTTCAGGCCTTTTTCATGGCCACTTACGTTATATTTTTTTTCCAAAATTCTAAGATACACGGTTTCCGAGATACAGCCGGTTACCACCCTATATATCTCACACTAAGGACCACGAAAACCTTTTCGAATTTATACAGGGCTGCCCAGAAGTCCGGAATAAAATTAATATATCCTTAACCTTAAACTTTTGTGGAAAACGCTCGGACACGTCAATTTAGTTTTATATATGCTCACGTTTTGACGTTATTCGTTTGTTTTTTTATAGACATTTGTCAAAGATATGACCACATCGATATTTTTTATGGAAACATACAACTTGTGATACATCATTTGAAAGCTAATATATCGTACAGTATGCCGATAAATTTTGGCGCGATTCTGTCAAACTATTTCAAAATGGCGACTGTTAAAAGTTTTTTTTTTAAATCCCTATTTAAATAAGCGGAAATGATAACTCATTGATGTGTTTTTTTACCTCTCTAGGTAAGAAATTTTCATTGTTTCACGTTCTATAATTTTGTGACATTTTTAACTTGTCAAATTAATTTAGGTATTTCGGAAGTATTATTATACAATTTTCTAAACAAAAATGGTTTTGTCGGAAAAGGCAGCGTATCGAAGGCTTTATACCACACCGATAACTCAAAAAATAAAAAGGGCCGATTTTGATAAAATTTGGTATGTATCTTCCTTTTGCAAGTGGCTTGGATAAGTTCGTTAGCCAGGAAAATCGAACCAGGTTTTCCGGAAACATTTTGGGTTTTCTTTCGAGAAAAATTTTTATATCCAAAAATAAAAAAAGCTATGGTAATCACATTTGATACACAAGTTTATGACATTAAAAGGAAACTATATACCAAAATTTAGATTTCTATGTTACAGGAAAAAAAAAGTTATAAAAAATATTTGCTGCCAGATCATTTTTATGAAAGTTCACTACCATAACGCACTTGCTGTATCCAGACTTTTTTGTATCAGACATACTGTAAAATTTTAGACAATAAAGGATAGTATAGTATTGATAGTGTTGATAGTATTTCTGCTAAAGCAAAGCCTTCCCTAGCTACTTAGCTTCATGATATGTATTTAGTAACCTATTCCATTTTAATCTATTTTTTGCTTTGTTATACTCTGAATATATTTAACACCTGGCGATGTGAAGTGATGATTGTTTCCAATAAAAGAAAACACATGTAGAAAAACCAACGCAAAACCTTGATGAACAAAATACTACAATAACAACAGGTGTACAACACGCCAAGTGGGTAATTTACTACTTAATTTAATTTGTTACCTTAATGAGTTGCTGATTAAGAAATATAAGATAAATGCATTATGTGACTTCACATGAAATAAAGGAAATAACAAAGAAAGGCGTAAAGTTTTCTCTATAGTATATTATTATCTAAGTTTAATAAGTATTTCCATGAAAGAATATGACATATGACAATAATTCTTACGAACTTGGTGTTGTGGCAGTACACTCTTGTTCTCTAATTTGCCCTTATGTTGGAATTTTTAAAATTGTTAGTAATTTTGATCACCATAACAATCGAAAGGCGATGTCGGTTGTAGATGCGACCATGACTGTCTGTCCCAGCAGCCATTTTTTATTTCATTGTAGCTTTTACATCAATTGAGCCAGGTTTTAGAAGTATTTTTCTTAAACTACCTTTTTCCATTTCTTTTCAAGTACGTATTCTCCAAATAATGTCAATTGGCTTTCTCGGAGTATGTCCAACAAATGTGGCCTTCGTTCTGTCAATTTGTTTAACCCTTTGATGACCCAACTTACTTTTTTTTAAATCTGTTGTTTTTTTGGCTGAAACTTATTAAATATTGTTAAAATAAATATGTAATGTTAAATTTTAGTTAAGAAACCAAACATTAGGAAAAAAGTGTGGGACTCCAAACTACCGCCAGTATGGACAAGTCCCCACAAGTACCAACAGGAATAAAACACTAAATTTATGCCGCTATCAAAAAATTTTATTTGCAATTTTATTTGTATTGTTGCATAATATATTTGTTTTGAAAAGCCACAATTCACTTATTCAACTCATGGTATTCCAAAAAAAGAGTTCTTTCTTTCATTACAGCATAAGTAAACGCCACAAGCGTTACACACAGTATGGCTTAGATTGCACAGATTTTGCAGCACACATTTCGCATCTTGCTCGCCTACTTGTAAAAATAATTTAATCCGCTCCTAAATTTGATAAACGTACGTCTGATGGTACATTATAATTGTATTTTCTCCTTTTCACGCAGGAATTGTTATTATTAGATCCTAAAGAAGATGTCATAAGCCCTTGAGTGACTTCTCTCCTAAAATCCAATACAGTATGTTTTTATCCATTGACATCACAATACAAAATATATGCATTTACAAACGCTATATCCTGTAGCCTCCACAGCAGTCAGCGCCACAATTTTCTTGATCGCCTATTTACCGCATAATTTGATCGTAGCTGTTCTGCAATTACAAGTGGAGAGTTGATATCTTTTTTGCCCCTGTGTTATAGCCCCTTTTCATAGTACTGGTTTCATTTCCAGCATAGTTCCAAGCTGAAATGTTTCTACCGCCCTGGGCAAAGCTGAACTTTTTGCCTCGTTGTTCGCCGGAAATTCTAGTCTTAACCCACCTCCAAATGTTCAACGACCGACAGTCCCCAATGTCGCCCATAAAATGACGGATATCATTTTCAAAACTAAAAAGGTACGAAATATGCTCTCTTATCTTAATACCAGGAAAGCCTCTGGCTTTGACGAGATCCAAGCAATTGTTCTCAAAAAAGGCGCACCAGAACTTGCTCCTGTCCTGACTCGTCTGTTTCAGACATCTTACAATAGAGGCATATTCCCTAGTAACTGGAAAACTGCTGGAGTACAACCCGTCCTCAAGAAAGGTTCCAAAGCGCTTCCTAGCAACTACAGGTCTATTTCTCTCCTTTAAGTCGTCTCTAAAGTGATGAAGAAGTATATAAACACCGAATTCCTAAAATTTCTTGAAAAACACAGTCTAATCCACGACAGGCAGTATGGATTCCGTCAGCGCAGATCAACTGCCGACCTCCTTTCCTTTGTCCCCCATTCTTGAAACAAGTCGGTGAATCCCAGATTGTCGTTCTAGGCATATCCAAAGCATTCGACCAGGTCTGACACGCAGCGCTGCTTAATAAACTACCGGCCTGTGGCCTACCACCAAAACTCTGTACGTGGACAGCAAATTTCCTCTCCAACCGGAGCAGTTCTGTTGTCGTGGATGGCCAATCCTCTAAACTGTATCCAATTAATGCAGTAGTTCCTCAAGGTTCAGCTTTAGCCCCTACTTTGTTTCTTCTCCACAGCAATGACCTCCTCTCTAGCACATCCAACCCAGTTCACAGTTACGCGGACGACAGCACCCTCCACTGAAATATACAATATTCTAAGCCCAATTAGATGAGGATCGCAGACTCATGGAGCGGCTGCTAAGAAATTGGGTTTCCTCTTCCGGGCTCGCAAATACTTTTCACCAGCTAATCTCTATACCTTATCTACTTCACAAATAAGGCCAATCGAATACTGCTCCCACATCTGGGGTGCAGCTGCCGCTTCTACACTAGCTATCTTGGACTCCATTCAGAAGAGAGCTATACGTCTCATCGGTGACCCTCCGCTCACCCAAAAGCTGCCATCCTTTGCCCACCGACGTGCCGTTGGTGACCTCTCTCTCTGTCTCTCTTTTATAGATATCTGCACTGCTCAGAGGAGCTTTCTTCCATAGTTCCTCCACCGGCTGTCCCCAACAGATCTACCAGGGGAACAGAGCGAATGCACCCTTTTACTGTCCATGGTACTAGACATTGAACATCTTGTTATGCCCGCTCTTTTGTTCCGAGGATTTCCAAGTTGTGGAATTCCCTGCCGGCACATGTTTTGCCTTCTCCGAACCTCCAAACCTTCAAATCCAGAATTAACAGTTGCCTCTTTCCTCCTTCCTGTCGACACCCACGGTACGATAGTATTTAGGCTGTAAGCCCTCGTAGTGTGTTGTTGAAATAAAATAAAAAAGCCGTGATACAAGGATTTTTAGCATTGACTCAATCCATCTTACAATGGAGAATCCAACTTCCTTTTCTTCTAGGGCCCGTTTAATAGAGTGATATGGGGTGTTGTCAAAGGCACTCTCTATCTTAATGAGCACCAGCGGCTACTTCTTTGGCCACAGAAGTTTTTTCTATGCCCCTCACTAAACGGTGTGGATTTGCCCGCCTGAATTGTTGTACATGGAGCGGTTTTGCTTCTAATATATCGATCTAATGACATCTCCATAGTCTCTAGGAGAACAGATCTGGGACCAGTAAGGAGGTAGGATTTTGATTCGTCCATAGATCGACATTTTTGGTAGAAACATCACATTTGGCTCTTTCGATGCCTGTGGAATATAGCCCAAATTAAAATAGCTTTGAATGTTAGTTTTAATATGTCAAAACCCCGCTGTAGCAGGGCTGAAAATATGCTGTCTTTACCAGCGGATCTATAAGCTGTGAAAATCTAAATTTAATTCTGTTAATAACCGAAGATTTTATTTGCCAGTCTTTTCCCAACTCTCACTGGTTTTTTAACCCTTGATCACCTGGGCTGTTTTGGTTCAAATTATCTTCTGTGTTTTGTAAGCCTGGAAAGTATGTCTGTAGGAGAACTCTAGTGCTTTCCTCTGGGCTATTTGTATATTCACCGTTTGGCTTTATAAGTAGATCAATGCCGTTCGAATGGTTCTTTGATAGCATTTTCTGTATACGCTGTGCGGGGGCCAAAGTCTCCTTTTGGATCATCTAAGTTCTTTGTTACATGAAGTTAGGGCTTGTCGGTATTCAGCCTAGTCCCAAGTCCTTTTTGTCCTTAAAATATAGGTTACTAAGATATTCACACAGTGGGTTATTTTCTTTTCACCATCACCTTCTGTAATAGACTAGGCTCATTTTCCGCCGGACGACCGTCGCATAAGCAACATGAAATTTATTATAAGCAAATAAATAGTTTTGTACTATAAAAAATGCAGTTGGCAATGCCGAGGTATACAATTTTCAAGACGGACGATATCCATCCCAGATCATGTATCCATGGTTATTATGTTACTTAATTTAATGTACAATTCTTTAAATATTAATTTTAACTGACTAACTGAACAAAACGCATCATCCTTTATTATTCATTGTCGCCTATTCGACTGGATGACTTTAATCTCTGTAAAGGCAGCTTACAGTGATTCTAATTTACCGTCAGTAAAATAAATCTTTCGTACGCCATCGCTTCCAAGTAGTAATACGCGAGCTCTGAAACGAAAATAAATTCTTTTGAACAGTACACTTGTATAAATAAACTGCATAAAGTACGCTTTTGGACTGCAGACAAAACTTAAAATTCTCCTCTATTCATTTCGTTGCATTAAAAGATAAATTAGTCTCATTAAATGGAGCTTCAGGAAATATCAGATAGTTTAGTCGGTTCTTGTACAAATAAGTGAAAATAGACATATTGTTAAGCTAATGGTTGCGTTCTTGGTAACGTTAAAACTTATATTTATTCTTTATATTTGGTTATAATAGAAAAGTGTGGACGCAGTAAGTGCGTTATGGTATCGAATTTTCATAATAATAGTAATCACATAATCTGATTAGGTATTTGAATTTAGTAAAAAATTTTAATACACTGATCGACTACGAAAATTTAAACCAACAGCCTTGATGTGGTTTAATATATGTGATACGGAAGAAATATCATACACTTTTTTTTTCAGTTCGGGTTTCCATAAAGAAACGAACTCAAAATTTGGGACGTGCTATATACAGTGTGTAAAAGCCAAATGGAATAAATTCATTATTTCGGTTACTGTACATTCTTATAAAAAATCCCGAAACACCTAAAATTTGAATTATAAATTGACATGTTTCAACGTGAAAATGCGATCCCAACCTTCATCCTCCTTAGAATGACAGGTACAACCCCCAAATTTTAAAAGGGGAAGTATAGGCTTGTGATATATCGTTTGAAAGGTCTGTTCATTCTCTTTTCAAAAATGTTATCGTTTTCAAGTTTATTGCAACAATTAAGTTAAAATCATGTGGTTACCGCCATAAAATACTCAAAACTTATTACAATATTGTAATTAGTATACTAAAAGCTTATATCCCGTTTAGGTCTTGAAGATAAGAAAGTAGGCAAAAACCATAGTAATGTGCTTTTTACATTGTATTTATTAAAAATAGATTAAAGAGTTTCCGAGACAATGTTAGTTTGTTTAAAACGCCTAAGCAGATTGTTTTGTAATTTGAAGTTGTCATTTAAATTGTTAGTATTAATTTTAGTTTGAATTTCGTTAACTTCAATTCTGAAAATGGTTAGATTAACGGAAATGCATAAAATAACGGTTATACAAGTGATTGGTTACGGAGATAAAAGCAGAACACAACATGAAGTAACTCGCCTATTTCAAAAGAAATTTTCTGATTTACCGCCTATATCCCAAGGAACAATTAGTAAAATAGAGAAGCAGTTGCGTGAGTTTGGTCATGTAAGGCGGATAAAAAAGCAGCCAATGCACTGAGTGATAAAATCAAATTAGATGTGATGCTTGAATTTGTGGAAAACCCACATACATCGGCTAGACAGGCATCCACTATATTTAATGTTAGCCATGCATCGATAGTTAACATATTAAAAGAAAAGAAAATGCATCCCTATAAAATGATACCTACTCAGGACGATTTTGATAGGAAAACTTATTTTTGTGAGCGAATGATGGACATGTTGGATAACAATATTATCCAATTAGAAGACGTTATGTTTTCTGATGAGTGCACTTTTTCACTTAACGGTCGTGCTAATCGGCAAAATTGTTGCTACTGGGTAACGACAAATCGTCACTGGATGAGAGAATAACACACGCAATACCCTCAGAAGGTTAATGTTTGGGCAGCGATTGTTGGAAACCATATCATTGGTCCCTTTTTCATTGAGGGTAATTTGAATGGCGATAATTATTTGACACTACTTCAAAATGATGTCAGTCCAACTTTGGCAAATTTAGATCCTGATCCAGGAAACCCTCAAGTTCCAGTGAATACGATATGGTTTCAGCAGGATGGAGCACCACCACATTACCAACTCAATGTTCGGCAGTACCTCGATGCAATGTTTCCCAATCGGTGGATAGGGAGGTGAGGATCGATAGAATAGCCAGCGCGATCACCTGATCTTACCTTATTAGATTTATTTTTATTGGGATATGTGAAGAGCATTGTGCACAAAACTAAACCTTTTGATTAAAATGACTTAAAAGAACGAATAACGCTTGCGATTAGGTCGATCACGCCTGATATGTTAAATAATGTTAGGAGACAGTTTTATTTAAGATTAGGGTGTTGCCAAGAAGTTCGCGGTGAACATTTTGATTGACATTCATACTATTTTTAGTGTTTTACATTTTATTACATTTTGCATTACATTTTAGTTTTTTATTGTATTGTAGTGAATTTCGGTAACCACATGATTTTATTTTATTGTACTGAAATTGTTCAAATAAACTTAAAAACGATAACATTTTTGAATAGAGAATGAACAGACCTTTCAAACGACATATCACAAGCATATATTCCCCTTTAAAAAATTGGGAATTGTACCTATCATTCGAAGGGGGTTGAAGGTAGGGATCGCATTTTCACGTTGAAAAATGTCAATTTATAATTTAAATTTGACGTGTTTCGGTTTTTTTTATAAGAATGTACAGTAACCGAAATAATGAATTTATTCCATTTGGCTTTTACACAGTGTATAGTCTTTATACGTGCTACTTACCTAACAAATTTCTGAATTTATTTGATAATAATTTAATATAAAATTAGTTATTTAAGTTTGAAAATATTGTTTATTAAGAGGGGCTACCAGAACGCACTGGCTACGTCCGAACTCTTACTATTATTGCATGTATGATTTTTTTTGTTTATCGATTACCTCCTAAAGAGGGGAGTTCAAACTTATTTTGTTAAATAAATCTATTGGTCTACTCTATAAACTTAAACTGCTGTCAAAGCATCAGAGAAAGGGTCTATTTGAAATAGTTTTCCGCAAGCACTTAGGTAAAATAAAGGACAATGGCGGACGAAGCAGATACCTAAGGCCTGTAAAAGACACTTTTTACCACATTTATTTTACATAACCCACATTCGTTTTAGGATAGTTGTTTAAAAATTGCCAATTTTGAAGTTTCAAATCAGGATTTTGACGTTTTAAAAATAAAAAAACTACCAAATTTTTATTTTTTGTATTTTTTGACCTTTTTGAGCCAAGAGAACCATAATCTTTGTCGGTACTATACAGGTGGCCCACCACATACTCCACGGGCTCTCACGTTTATATTTTTCGTTATTTCGAATTTTTTTTCAAACGGAGGTTGTGTCGGTTGAAAAGGACTACAACGTAAAATTATTTTCAAATATACAGGCTGATCCAAAACGTGTAACACCTCAAAGGTATGTTTTTTTTTTTATGGAACACATCTGATTGTAGAAATAATTTTTTAAGATGTAGCTCCAGACACCTTATAATTAATATATATATATATATATATATATATATATATATATATATATATATATATATATATATATATATATATATGTATATATATATATATATATATATATATATATATATATATATATATATATATATATATATATATATTTGTGTCTATGCGGAAGTAGCTGGACCTTTCTCTCTTGGGATTTATATATGTTTATAAGGAAGTAGCTGGACATTTCAGCCATAAAAATTGATATGTCCAAAAGGAAGTAGCTGGACCTAACCTCACAGTGTTGCCGCACTTTTTAGTAGGATATATAAAACTTTTCTGGTTAGTTTTATGTTGTACGCTTAAACAGGTAGCATTACGGTTTTAAGGTCTGCGTGCTAGTATACAAAGATGATATATTTCAATTAATACATTATTTATTCTCTTTACCTTGACAGTTTTACAGTGAAGCGCTTCGTGAATATTATTAAAATTATAAAAAGTGACTACAACTTATTTTTAAATTATTTGCCTACATAAATTATCACACCGGTGTGGTAAAGCAGAAAAATGATAAAAGACAAATTTTGTGTTGTAATTTTTTACCAGTTATTTTCAATTAAATAAATTGTGTATAAAAATGTATTTAGGACAGTCTTGTCTAAAAACACACGTGTTTTATCTTAAAATGTAATACATTGAGTTTCTAGAAAACCAAATTATTGTAATTAGTTATCTGGATCTGAATACATTGCATGTGATCTGTTTTCATAATGGAAGCAACATAATTCAAACTCTTAACAAAACTATGATGACCAAAGCTTTTGCATAAGTTACATATGAAACAATTCTTGTGTTATGGTTTGAATTGAACGTGAGAAATCAGCGAAAATAGTTGTCGTAAATAAATAGAAAATGGAGAAAAAGTGGACAACTCAGGAATTTAGTAGAAAAAAATTTGTACAAAGTAGGCAAATTTGTAAAATGTAATATAAATAGTCATTGATGTATTTTTATGTTATTTTATTTTAATATAGCAAAGAAATATTTATCATATTGTCTGTCTTTTTTCGTGCTACTAGAAATGTAAGGTTTTAGAGACTGGGGAGTTCGTTTGTTTAACACTGGACAATTTTCAATCAGAAGTTCACATTCAGCTATCGAGGGGTTGCTTCCGTCCTTTAAATGTCTTCTAATGGTCTCCTTAACTGCTTCTCTTTGAGGAGAACTCCATCTTGGTCGTGCTGCTGTGAAACAATAATCATAGAAATTAGCTTTGTACAATGGGTGAAGATTGGAACCTGTGATGAGCACTGATAACTACAATTTGGAGAACACAATTCATCACAATACAGTTTTTTGACCCGACGATCGTTTCACTAACAAAGTTAGCGTTATTAAGGGGATGAATAAACTTAGTTTATTCAAATTTTAAAAATTAAAAAATTACTTTAAGGAAGACGCAGAAATTAAAGACATTATTCCTTTACGTAGAGGAAAACAGTAGCATATTGTTTATGCTAAGCTTATAGTAAGAAGTGCAACAGTGATAGAGTGTATACAGCGGAAGCTACTTTTAACGGGTGTTTCATAATCATTGTTTATTGTTAACTTTAAATACTTGATATTTAAATTTCCGTACAGGTTAACGAAAATGCAGCAAACAAAAGACTTTTCCTTTGCCTAAAGAATAACCATGTTATATGTTATATTTTCTAAATTTTATCGAATTATTGATCTATTGATGTAATTGTTTTCAATTTTTGATCATTTTAAATGTTTTACCTTAGAATATAAATTTTTGCAAATTAAATTTTATGCACCCCATAAAATCCCATCTAACAGGGGAGGAGTCATCCGACACGATAATATGTATTTTGTTATACAAAATGCAAGGATGACACTTCCCACACATTACATTATAGTTTCGGCTCCCATAATGCCTTTTTGTAGGGTGTCTTGGTTCCGAGATTATAAATATATGTACTTACATTATTTAACTGTTATAGTAGCCTCATAATAAATGTTTAGTTAACGCACATCGTCTAGTGGGCAGTATCCAACCCCCTTGCTCCGTAATTGCTTAAGAAACCCTTTAAGAGAATTCGGACATAAAATGTTTTCTAACCACAAGGTCATTTGATTAATGAGTACACCAACAAAACATATTGTAGGCTCTGTCTAAAGAAAGCACTGGTAATTTAAAACTTACAACTATTTAGTCTGCCTAAGAAATGAAACTTGTTTTAAAAATTTTCTGCCAAAGTTTATTCTCAAAAAATATTCCGACCGAAATTTATAAATCGACATGGTGTCTAAATTAATAAGTCAGTCAAACTGATCCTGGACTATTTTCAGTAATTATAGTAGATGTTGGGGCGTAACGTACTTAAAGGGTTATTATTATTATTTTTTAATTTTTCAACAACAAATACTATCGTGCCGTGGGTGTCGAGAAGGAGGAAAGAGGCAACTTGGTAATTCTGGACTTGAAGGTTTGGAGGTTCTGAGGAGAAGGAAAAACATGTGCCGCCAAGGAATTCCACAACTTGGAAGGCCTCGGGACAAAAGAGCGGGCATAACAAGATGTTCTATGTCTGGTGACCTGGACAGTAAAACGTTGCATTCGCTCTGTTCTTGGTAGATCTGTTGGGGGCAGCAGGTGGAGGAACTATGGAAGAAAGCTCATCTGAGCAGTGCCCGTGCAGATATATATAAAAGAGAACGAGGTCACCAACAGCACGTCGGTGGGCAAGATGGCAGCTTTTGGGTGATTGTAGTGTCACCGATGAGACGTATAGCTCTCTTCTGAATGGAGTCCAGAATAGCGAGTGTAAAAGCGGTAGCGGCACCCCAGATGTGGGAGCAGTATTCGAGGTTTGGCCTTATTTGTAAAGTATATAAGGTATAGAGATTATCTGGTGAAAAGTATTTGCGAGCCCGGACGAGCAAACCTAATTTCTTAGCAGCCACTTCTGCAATTGATGTGACATGTCGGTGCCAATTGAGATTTCGATCCACAGATATGCCAACAAGTGTAAATGTCTCATTACTTTGAATAACTTGGTTGTTCATTGTGATGGGTCTAGGGCTGGTGCATCTCTTATGAGATAGAAAGCAAGACTGAGATTTGATGGAGTTGAATTGTACAAGATTTCTACTTCCCCAGGATAATATTTTTTGAAGATCCACAGAGGCAGAACCCTCCATGAGTCTGCGTTCCTCATCTAATTGAGCTAAAGAGACAGGCTTAGAATATTGTATATTGGAGAGGAGGGTACTGTCGTCCGCGTAACTGTGAACTGGGTTAGATGTGCTAGATAGGAGGTCATTCATGTGGAGAAGAAACAAAGTAGGGGCTCAAGCTGAACCTTGAGGGACTTCTGCATTAATTGGATACAGTTTAGGGGAATGGCCATCCACGATAACAGAAATGCTCCGGTTGGAGAGGAAATTTGCTGTCCAGGTACAGAGTTTTGGTGGTAGGCCATAGACCGGAGGTTTATTAAGCAGCGCTGCGTGCCAAACCTGGTCGAATGCTTTGGATATGTCTAGAGCGACAATCTGGCATTCACCGTGTAGTTTCATAGGCTTGTTCCAAGAATGGGTGACAAAGGAAAGGAGGTCGGCAGTTCATCTGCGCTGGCGGAATCCATACTGCCTGTCGTGGATTAGACTGTGTTTTTCAAAAAAAATTAGTAATTCGGTGTTTATATACTTTTCCATCACTTTAGAGACGACTGAAAGGAGAGAAATAGGCCTGTAGTTGCTAGGAAGCGCTTTGGATCCTTTCTTGGGGACGGGTTGTACTCGAGCAGTTTTCCAGTTACTGGGGAATATGCCTCTATTGTAAGATGTCTAAAACAGACAGGTCAGGACAGGAGCAAGTTCTGGTGCACATCTTTTAAGAACAATTGCTGGGATCTCGTCAAGGCCAGAGGCTTTCCTGGTATTAAGAGAAGAGAGCATCTTTCGCACCTTTTTTGTTTGTTTTGTAATATAGTATTTTGAATTAAAATTAATCCAACTCCTGCTTTTTTTAGAAGATAACACAAAAACCTAATTCGAAAATAGGACAAGGTGTATAATGACTTGTTTTATAAACTTACGAGATCTACTTTTAGTGTTATAGAGTTATATATTTTAGATTATTGTATCCAATTGTTGCAAAAGATATTTTACAATTATTATCAAAAAGCCTGAGTGATCCAGTGGTAGGAAAGTATGCCGCTGAAACCAAGGGTACTGGGTTCGATTTCATGGGTTCCCCATTCATTTTTTCAGCCCCTACTGTAAAATTATCATTTAGTTGGAGCAGGTTGAATTTCTGCAGGTTCCGATTCACTGAGGAGTCGTGAAGTCGTTAGTCCCGTGTACCGTGCGAGGTTGGGCACGCTGAATATCCCTACCCTCCTTATAGAAAAAACGGGGTTCGGCCAAATTTAAAGGAAAGTGAGTTGAAAGTGCTCCCTGTCGTCGGTGATTGGCTATGGCGCAGAAATACGTCGCCGTTGAGGAAAAGACAAAAAAAGATAAACAATTATCAGCATTATTACTGCCATATTACACAATGCATGTTGGTAACTTAGAATACATTCAGTTAATCAAATACACCTTTTTCAAATGCGCGAACACGCCAATTAGTGGTTTTTAAGTTGTGATCTTTCTTTAATAATATGAAGTTGTCCCAAATTTGAGATATGACGTCGATAATTTGTGTAACCGACAATCCTACTGTTTTGTTGGCTATTTCTAAAGTACATGTCAAGTTATGCTAAACCACCAAGTTTATATTCCTTCCCACAAAAATATACATTATATTATTTTAAAAACAGAAATAAAAAATAGATAATCTAAATGAATTTTCTTTCATAAATGCTTAGGTTGTTGCCAATTGACCATTTGTTAGTACTATAAACGGAATTGAAATTCGTTTTACACATTTCTGGTTATCTTGGGAAAATAAGTCAACATTCATTTATTATTCGTGCTACTAATTCCTTTAGATTTATAATAATAAATAAATAAAAATTTAAAATCTGCTGTTTTTTTCAAATTAATGTGTAGGTTAAACCTATTTAACAAAAACAAACTAGGGTAGGATTTGAAAAAAATATCGATGAGGTCGTACCTTAAATTTGGCACACACTGTATGATATTTATTTTATTTTTTGAAAAGACCGCAACATAAAATGACTATCGACAGTTTAGGCAAACAATGTACATATTTTTTATTATAAATAAAAAGTCGTAGGGGTAGAAATAGTAGCATTGGTAAGTAAATAACTTAAAAGCTTTATTTCCTGGAAAGCCGCTGCATTTTAAGATTCACATAGTTGCATTTGCATCATGTTCGATGCAGCAGAGATAAGACATGTTTGCTGAATATAACTGGGATAAAGTTTGCGTGAAGTTATCCATAAATTCCGAGCCATAGATTTACACGTAGGGTCAGCAGAAAGCGGGATGGATCGTCGCGATCACAATATCAGTGAAGCGGATTCAACGTAGTAAATTTATGGCTATCCATAGATGCCAGCCATATATTGCTATATGCTACTACACATTACCGAAGAAAAAAGAATTTGTCTTAAGTGTTTTGCAATAACATAATAACACTAAACCAATCGTTTATTATTAACATAGTCATAGAGGAAAACTAAATTTTAGTATGTATTATTTGTTATTTTGGTTACATGTACCCAAATGACAAATATTGGACAATAAAGCCAATGCCCCAATATAAAAATAGACACAAAAACAAGTTACGAAAGACCTAGTGTATAGCAACCTAAGCAAATTATTTTTTGTCACACTCTGGAAAATAAAAGAAAATCATTTGAACATCGAGATACTTATTACTAAGTTTTTTCAAATATGACTTATTTTTTGATATTTACAGTTAATGTGGAAAATCATAAAACCGCAAAATTATTACCAAGGCCCTAATGTACTCATACAAATTATTTTTTGTCACTTTTTGCAAAAGTGAAAAAAATACATATGAAGAGCGAAATAGCTATTACCACGTTTATTTTTTCGCATTTGCAGTAGATGTGCCAAAATCACAAAAACGAAGATCGGGATAGCAATTAAGACGTTTCCGAAATATGAATTAATTTTTGATATTTGCAGTAGATGTGCCAAAATCATATAAACACAAAATGACTACAAAGGCCCTAGTGTATAATAAGATTGCAAATTATATTTTGTCACCCTTTGCAAAAATGAGAAAAATGCATATGAAGATCGGGATAAGTATTAAGAAGTTTCGGTAATATCAATTATTTTTTGATATTTGCAGTAGATGAGCCAAAATCATAAAAACCAAAAATGATTACCAAGGCCCTAGTGTATAATAAGATATGCAAATTGTTTTTTGTCACCTTTTGAAAAAGTGAGAAAAATGCATATGGAGATCGGGATAGCAATTAAGACGTTTCCGAAATATAAATTATTTTTTGATATTTGCAGTAGATGTGCCAAAATCATAAAAACAAAAATGATTACCAAGGCCCTAGTGTATAATGAGATATGCAAATTATTTTTTGTCACCCTTTGCAAAAGTGAGAAAAATGCATATGAAAATCGGGATAGCAATTAAGACGTTTTCCAAATATGTATTATTTTTTCGCATTGGCGGTTAATGTGCCAAAATCATAAAAACAAAAAATTATTACTAAGGCCCTTATGTATGAAAAACCATGCAAATTATTTTTTTGTCACCTTTTGCAAAAGTGAAAAAAACGCATAAGAAATTCGGGATAGCAATTAAAACGTTTCCGAAATATGTCATATTTTTTGACATTTGCAGTAAATGTGCCAAAATCATTAAAACACAAAATGATTACCAAGGCGCTAGTGTATAATAAGAGATGCAAACTATTTTTTGTCACCTTTTGCACAAGTGAGAAAAATGCATATGAAAATCGGGATAGCAATTAAGACGTTTCCGAAATATGAATTATTCTTTGATATTTGCAGTAGATGTGCCAAAATTATAAAAACAAAAAATGATTACCATGGCCCTAGTGTATAATAAGATATGCAAATTATTTTTTGTCGCCCTTTGCAAAAGTGAGAAAACTGCATATAAAAATCGGGATAGCAATTACGACGTTTTCCAAATATGTATTATTTTTTCGCATTTGCAGTTAATGTGCCAAATTCATAGAAACAAAAAATATCACTAAGGGCCTGACGCATAAAAGCTCATGCAAATAATTTTTTGTCACCCTTTGGAAATATAAAAAAATGCATTTGAACACCGGGATAGTTACTACCACGTTTTTCATTTCAACATTAATGATTCTGTGATACTTACTGTTAATCTGGTAAAATCACAAAACCAAAAATCATTACCAAGGCCCTATTATGTAATACTACACCAAATTTATTTTCTGTCACCCTTTGCAAAAGTAAGAAGAAAAAAAAAAGGAATTTAAACATCGGGATAGCAGTTAAGAGGTTTTCCAAGAATGTATTTTTTTTTCAGTCAATGTGCCACATGAAAGGCAACGGGAAACCACCTTATTTTAACCTATCGTTGCGACTACTAAGCGACTTTGCCTTCAGTCAGTGAGTGAGAGATACAGATTATTTTTATTATGTTTTGGAAAAATGATGAATTTAAATAAATTTCATAAACATGTTGTGTATACAAAGAAACTACCCCAATTTCGTTATAAGAATATGTTTATTATAAAAATTTGCTATAAATTAGGTTTAAAGTGCAACTTATTTTTAGTGGCATAAATCTTGGTTACATAGCATAAGAAGACTGTTTCTTATGCTGTACTGCATACTTGAACAATGCAACATAAAAATTATGAGAATCTAATTAATGTTAGTCACTCTAGTATAGCAGTTAGTGGCTGGTAATATTCAAATATTAACCTAGCATTTTTTCTCAAATATTATGTATTTGTATATAAAAGCGTCGCATAGATAAAGAACGTTTGGGCTTTGATATACCGCTTTTACGACGTTGATCCCAGAAAGTTTTACAGCTCTGTTTCTGTACCCTCCTTTTGTAAATTTCAAAGCTTTTACCTGTTCTGTCAAACATATGTTTAGAAAAAATTGAAAAGTAACTGTAGCACAGCATAATCAATAAATTATTATGATGTGACTGTATATTAGATTTTAGCGCGTTAAAAAATCTGCAACTTGAAAAATAGGAATAGAATCATATTCAATTCATTCTAAAACTGTCAGAGTTGAGAGTTGTGTATGCTGTAGTATTATACACAAGGGCTTTGGTAATAGTTTTGTGATTTTATGCTTTTAAATGTAAATATAAAAAAAGATTCCTGTTTAAAAAATTGCTAATGTCAAAAAATAATGCATATTCCGGAAACGTCTCAATTGCTAACCGGATCTGTTTATGCATTTTTTTTACTTTTGCAAAAGGTGACAAAAAATCATTTGCATATCTTATTATACACTAGAGCCTTGGAAGTCATTTTTGGTGTTTATGATTTTGACACATGCGAAAACATAATACATATTTGGAAAACGTCTTAATTGCTATCCCGATTTTCATATGAATTTTTTTCACTTTTTCAAAAGGTGACAAAAAATAATTTGAATATCTTATTATACACTAAGACCTTGGCAATCATTTTTTGTTTTTCTGATTTTGGCACATCTACTGCAAATATCAAAAAATAATTCATATTTCGGAAACGTCTTAATAGCTATCCCGATCTTCATATGCATTTTTTTCGCTTTTGAAAAAGGTGACAAAAAATAATTTGCATGGTTTTTCATACATAGGGGTTAAGTAATAATTTTTTGTTTTTATGATTTTGGCACATTAACTGCAAATGCGATAAAATAATAAATATTTGGAAAACGTCTTAATTGCTATCCCGATCTTCATATGCATTTTTCTCACTTTTGTAAAGGGCGACAAAAAATAATTTGCGTATCTTATTATACACTAGGGCCTTGGTAATCATTTTTGTTTTATTTTTATGACTTTGGCACATCTACTGCAAATATCAAAAATAATTCATATTTCGGAAAGGTCTTAATTGCTATCCCGATCTTCATATGCATTTTTCTCACTTTTGCAAAGGGTGACAAAATATAATTTGCAATCCTATTATACACTAGGGCCTTGGTAATCATTTTTGGTTTTTATGATTTTGGCTCATCTACTGCAAATATCAAAAAATAATTGATATTACCGAAACTTCTTAATAGTTATCCCGATCTTCATATGCATTTTTCTCATTTTTGTAAAGGGTGACAAAAAATAATTTGCGTATCTTATTATGCACTAGGGCCTTGGTAATCATTTTTGTTTTGTTTTTATGACTTTGGCACATCTACTGCAAATATCAAAAAATAATTCATATTTCGGAAAGGTCTTAATTGCTATCCCGATCTTCATATGCATTTTTCTCACTTTTGCAAAGGGTGACAAAATATAATTTGCAATCTTATTATACACTAGGGCCTTGGTAATCATTTTGTGTTTTTATGATTTTGGCACATCTACTGCAAATATCAAAAAATAATTCATATTTTGTCTCTTCCAAAACATTATTTATACAAACCACCTGTAGACTTTTTGCTATATTACATGAATAGTAACTTATGCAATAATCATTTTTAATCCAGAAATTCGTAAGAAATATCCTGACGATATTATTATTAAATAAAGTCTTAAGTAACCTCATGCTTTTTGCGGTCGCAGTGTACATAAAATTCACTAAAACATGTAAATATTTAAATAGAATTAATATTTTGAGCATTTGGCAACACCGCACAGGCGCATTAATTTTTACTTTTAATGTTCTCATGAAATAGGTCCAGCCAATAACGCATGTACATATTAATACCAGCATGTTAATAGCTGGACGTCCAGCTATTGCACGGTTGGTCCAGCTATTATACACTTGGTATACGAAATGGTCCAGCTACTTCCGCATAGGCATAAGTATATATATATATATATATATATATATATATATATATATATATATATATATATATATATATATATATATATATTTCCATATCTTGTATAATAACAGATATATTGAGCTTTATTGATTTTTTACTAAAATTCGACAAAAAATATATACCATTAAACGATAAACTCTATAGCTAAGACTACTGCCAAGCATCAGAGAAAGGGTCTATTTGAAATGAATTTTCTGGAAATATTTTAGTAAAATGAAGGACAATGACCGTTGAAACTAAGACTTCAGGGTTTGTAAAACATTCTTCTTAAGACATTTTATTTCCATAGTCCGTATTAGATTCAAGTTCTTTGCCTAAATGTTGCCAATTTTGACGTTTTAAATCGCAACTTTGACGTTTTGAGGAAAACCCCAATTTATTTTTCTTTAAATGCCTATAACTTTTTTGTCTTTTAACCTACAGAGCTAAATTTTGATAGGTAACTTACCTATAATGATATAGACCCGCGTGGTTGCCCTTACTTTGTTATTTCCGGAGATATAAATTTTTTTAGAAAGAAAACACAAAATTTTCCGGGAAAACCTGGGCCAATTTTCCTGACTAACGAACTTATGCAAGCCATTTGCAAAAGGAAGATATTTTTCAAAATTCAAAAGTCGGGATCTCCTCATTAGTGATTTTTTTAAAAGAAAATTCAATAATAAAAGGTAAACTATACATCCAAATTTAGATCTCCAAGTAAAAGAAAAAAGTTATAAACATTTAAAGAAATAAAATTTGGCTGTCACTGGTGTTCAGAGAAACGTACAAGACCAAAATATTTTTTTGTGGATAACAAATATACAAATCTATTGTACAGGCTGGCCCACCACATACGCCACGGGCTCTCACGCCTATATTTTTCGTTATTTCGAATTTTTTTCAAACGGGGGTTGTGTAGGTTGAAAAGGACTACAACCTAAAATGATTATCAAATATACAGGCTGATCCAAAAAGTGTGACACCTCAAAGTTATGTTTTTTATGGAACACCCAGTATTTGACAACGTTTTTGAATGATATGGGAAAAATAAGGTTCACTTACTCCAAGGCTCTCTATACCTAGCTATTACGATTTCCCAGATACCTTGATTTTTCGAGGAAAGTGAGGGTTTCGAAAAAAATCTTACCTCCATTGTCAGATGATATCGTAAAAAAATCACTAGCTTTTTATGGCGGATTTGATACTTCATCAACAACTATAGTTAATATTCAGCAATACTCTACAGGGCGTTTAAAAATTCAAGTTTTATTATCGGCACATTCCAAACAGATTATCTCATTAATTTCAAATAGAACACCTATATTTTTTGTTTCATTTCATAGAGAAAATAATTCCCTTTTATATGATACTAGGGTTCCCCATACCCAAGTGTAGCGGTTTTGGCGCATTTCACACTTTAATTATTGTTTACACATGCCAAGTTGATTATTGCCTTCATTTTAAATGGAACAGCCTGTATTTTATGGGCTAATCTAAAGCGATATTCGATTGCCTTAAAAACTACATGGGGGATTTCTTACGACTAAGCGCCTCCGTGGCCGTGCGGGAAAGTCGATTCAGACTTTCCAATACGGACTCGGGGGACGACGGTTCGAGACTCACCGGCGGCGGATGATTTTATAAATCACTGTCGTCGTTGAGATCGAGCTCAAGGTGGAGGGTAGGTTAGTTTAGATGAGCAAAAAGGGTCAGCAATGGCCTAATTGCCAGTAAGCATCTTACCTTTACCTTTTTTTTTCTTATGACTAACTGTAACCGTTTTTGTATAGATAAGACTTTTCTCTTGATAAAAAATTATCTGCATCGGATATTGAAATGAATGTAACGTACCTATATGGTTACTTGATTGTTCATATGCCTGTTATATCTGTCAATTCTTGTTTGTGATTATCTACTGCACAACTTCTAATTCCTCAATTATAGCGCTACTCTCTTTTCTAATTTTATCATTTCTAAAATTCTTGTGTTGGAAATGAAAACGTATCCAACACAACGAATCGATATGATTTTAAGTATTGGTGAATGTCATGAAAATTGTTTACAGGCGTCACGAGTTTACGCACAAAAATATCCAGCACGGAATCATGCATCCAGAAGAAGTTTTGAAAGATTGTTAGTATTTTTCGACGAACTGGAAGCGTAGAATATGAAAAGACCAATAAACACGGTCCAATTACTGGAATTGAAGAAAATGTGTTTGCGGTCATTAGACCCTTCTAGAAAATCCCCAATTAAGCCAGCGCAAATTCAGGCAGGAACGAATCGATATGATTTTAACTATTGGTGAAGGTCATGAAAATTGATTACAGGCGTCGCGAGTTTACGCACAAAAATATCCAGCACGGAATCATGCATCCAGAAGAAGTTTTGAAAGATTGTTAGTATTTTTCGACGAACTGGAATCGTAGATAATGAAAAGACCAATAAACACGGTCCAATTACTGGAATTGAAGAAAATGTGTTTGTGGTCATTAGACCCTTCTAGAAAATCCCCAATTAAGCCAGCGCAAATTCAGGCAGGAAACAGCGCTGACCAAGCGGAGCATTGGCAGAATAATTAGAAAACACAAATTTCATCCCTACCATATCCAGTTAAATCAAGAACTTTCAGATGCTGACTTCAAGCCACGACTTGATTTCTGTATGTGTGTATTAGAGATGTTGGGTGAGGATGAACACTTTTTCGCTTATATGCTGGTTACAGACGAATCGACTTTCCATAGTAACGGCTTGGTAAACAGACATAATTTTCATTACTACGCTGATGAAAATCCACATTTTTGCCGCAGTACTGTCAGAATCGTTGGTCTATTAATGTGTGGGGTGAAATATTAGAGTCAAGAATAATAGGTCTTCACTTTTTCAATTGGCACCTAAATGGAGATATGTTTCATAGGTTTCTTCGTCAAAGTTTCCTGAACTTTTGGAAGACGTCCCACTATCTATTTATTCTAAGGCGGATGTGGCTACAACCGGATGGTGCTCCGGCACATTTTCGAATCAGAGTGCGACAAGAACTTAGTAGACATTTTCCCAATAAATGGTTAGGACGAGGAGGTCCACAAAACTGGCCAGCTAGATCGCCAGACCTAATATATCTTGATTTTTTCTTGTGGGGACATGTTAAGAATATCGTATATGACATGCCTCCGACCACACAAGATGACATGAAACAACGCATACGGAATGCTTTCAATACATTATCACCGCAAATGTTGCTTAATGTCAACCGGTCCTTTGAACAAAAGCTACAATTATGCATTGAACAGGATAGACGTCAGTTTGAACATTTATAGAACTATGTTTAAAGTCGGCGCATTATTTTTTGAGTTATCTGTGTATTACGAAAATTTACTGATACTAATTTTCATTTAATTTGTGGGGATATAAATATTGATCTGTTTTCTGGTGACAGACATTCTGATGAATATCTTAACATAAAATAGTGAACCGTCTAAAAATATGAAGCGAAATGGGCACGAATTTTGCCGTTAGATGTGCTGTTCTATGACATCAATGTCTACTCTAAATCAAGAGTGTTCTCGTAACAATGATAAGGTAACCTGTATACCTGTCGTGAACTTTTGGTGCTATATGAGTATTATCTGATTCTCTGAACGAAACCGTAATCAAGTAGATTATGTGTATATACATAAAAACTTCATTAATAACTCTAATATTAAAAGGTCTACTTCAAAGAACTCAAAAAAAAGAAGGAATAAAATTAAAAATTATACACCTATGCCAGTCGGAATTCCTCACAACTCCCCTCATAAATTCATTATGTTCCAGGGCTATTTTCATGTTACCATCCGGTTAGTTTTATTCTTATTTTTGTACACAGTGCCGCACCTCGCTTTCATTGATGCATAGAAAAGATACCGAGGACTTTCAGTGAAGAGGATAAGTTATTTACAGCGTTGTAAGATTTATAATTACTCAAAATTATCATCAGACATTAAAGTAAGAACCTTTTACTTTACTCAAGCTTAGTGTATCCGGTGAAAAGAGAGTATAGATGTCAGATTTTAAATTATAAAACGCTTACGTATCTGGAAGTCAACACAAGGGCTTCATACGTCATAAAAAATCTTAAAGTTAATCAGAACCAGGCGTCTAAGGAGCAGCATAAGATTTCTTGTTTGATTTTGAAACAAAATAGAGGACATTTTCATACCTCTCTACCTCATCCAAAAAATATATATTTTTAAGGCTTAATTCCAGTGATTTCAATCAAGTTTTAATAGAAAAAAATTCTTTGTTCGCGATCGTCTTTTAAAACTTGAAAAAAAATTATTCAAACTGCTGCAAATCAGCTCCCTTGGAACCCACACCTGCGGTCAGCATCATATTTTATATATTTAACTTTATGTCACCAGGATAACTAAAAAACAGTGGAACTATTTTCATGAAACTTGGCACGTGCGTTCTTAAATAAATTTCTTGGATAAGCTCGTTAGCCAGAGAAATCTGATCAAGTTTATTTGGGTTTTTCTTTTTGAAAGTTTTGTATCTTTGGACATGGTGTGGTAAATTTGCAGATTAGCTCCCGAACGCTTTTAAAATTTTTTGTTCAGAAACATGCCTAGGACTTCCCTGCATGCACAAACCACAAGAAAAATTTCTTGTTCTCACCCTCCAAGCAAGTTACGGGACCAAGAGTGAAGAGGGGTGCTGAGCGGGGTAGGTAGTAAAAAGGAAATATGAGCAGAAAATGTAAAGAAAATGGCTTGAAAGCTGTCTTTTTCACATCTTGCAGCCACATACCCCTTAAACCTTGCACACCCCGTACAGCACCCCAATTCGCCCCAGGTCCCGTAACTTCCTTTGGGGGGGGGGGGTATGAACAAGCAATTTTCTTGTGGTTTACGCAAGGAGGGTGGTTGTAGTTGTATGCACGTGAGAGGGGAAGGAAAATCCCCACGACGAAGCATCTCCACCTGCGACAAGGGGGCCGGGGGGATGGCTGGTGGGGGGGTGGTCCTGCTTCGTCGTGGGGATTTTCCTTCCCATCTCGCTTGCATACAACCACGCTCGTTGCACAAATCACAAGAAAATTTCTTGTTCATACCCCCCAAGGGAGTTACGGGACCTGGGGCGAATAGGGATGCTGTACGGGGTAGACAGGATTTAACGGGTATTTGACTGCAACATGTGAAAAAGACAGCTTTCAAGCCATTTTCTACTCATATGTCCTTTTTACTACCTACCCCACCCAGTACGTCTCTTCACTCCTGGTCCCGTAACTTCCTTGGAGGGTGAGAACAAGAAATTTTTCTTGTTTCTTGTACATCCAGGAACGGTCCTAGGCATGTTTCTGGCAACAGTTTTTTGAAAAGCGTTCAGGAGCTAATCTGCCAATTTACCCATGGTGTAACCCAAATTTTAGAGGATTTTATCGATTAGGGATGAAATTGAAAGTTTTATAATAAACAAACTCTCAAACGTTATTTTACTTGAGCTTTAACGAAGAAATGTCAATTTTTACCAAAGCACCACGCATTTCTCCCCTACCCTCTGGAGCGATTTCACTCAAAAACAATCCGAACCGTCTGTTTGTCGGCTGCTAACTGTATACCAAATTTAAAAACGACATCTCAGTTCGTTCGAACTAACAGACAGACGTACACACCGACAAAAAAAATTTGTCTGAAATCGCGCTTTATATGTGTTTTGAGACTTTTTACGCCGTTTTGACAAGAAATTAATTTCGAAATTTCGAAATGCGCGTTTTGCGAGAAAGTTAGGAGGAAAATTTGCTGACAGCAACGTAGTCGAATGATATATCAACAAAATATCAAAAAATTCTGGACGCAGCAAGTGCGTTATGGTAGTGAATTTTCATTAAATGCTTCAAATTTGAATAACTCAATTTTATACAAACTCAGAAAGTTGCCATAAGGTCTTTCAAAGGCAACATATCCACAAAATTTCATTAAAATAGCTTTGTAATTTTCGGAAATGAACATTTTTATCGAAAAAAAACCTCAAAATTTCCCGGAAAACCTTGTTCGATTTCCCTGGCTAACGAACTCATCCAAGCTATCAATAAAATAAAGGTACTTGTCGAGTTTCATCAAAGTCGGTTAATTACTTTTTGAGGTATCGGTTGGATACATATATATATATATATATATATATATATATATATATATATATATATATATATATATATATATATATATATATATATATATATATATATATATATCTTTACCCACAAAAACAAAATGTAAAGTATGATGGGCATAGTCTCTCTTCGTAAATTATTATTGGTTTACATGAAGTAAAGAAAATTTGAGGGTTTGTTTGCTGAGCTTGGTAGACGATAGCATAGAGAATCCTTTTTTTTTATGTAGAACATCATATTATAGTAGGGAGCTGTAGCACTAGGTGTTGGCCTGGAGTGACAGTGGCTAAAAGAGCTTTGCTCATGGCCAAAACAAGTTAATATATATATATATATATATATATATATATATATATATATATATATATATATATATATATATATATATATATATATATATATATATATATATATATACATGCATATTCCTCAATATGGAATATCAAAAATGTACGTAAACCTCTCCGTCGACCAATGATAAAAAACAAAACAAAAAAGATCGATGATATAAACGTAGTGGGCTGCGATATTAATAAGATCTCGGAAATGCCCCGGGGTGTTGTTCCGAATTGCATACCAAAAATTTACCACAATTCCTAGATAATTGTGCGCGTTTTGAGAAAAAAAACAATGTGGTTAACGGTCAAATTTGACCTCAAAAACGAAGTTGATGACAGCAATGTTGTGGAACGCGATATTAACAAAATCTCAAAAAGGTATTAGGTGCGGTATTAAGATTAATACAAAGCGCCTCCGTGGCCGTGCGGGAAAGTCGATTCAGACTTTCCAATACGGACTCGGGGGTCGACGGTTCGAGACTCACCGGCGGCGGATGATTTTTCAAAATCACTGCCGTCGTTGAGATCGAGCTCAAGGTGGAGGGTAGGTTAGTTTAGATGAGCAAAAAGGTTCAGCAATGGCCTAATTGCCAGTAAGCATCTTACCTTTAAGATTAATACAATCTCGAAAACGTCGCGAGGAATCAAGGTATGCAATTAGCCATTTTTCAAAAAGAAAATAACATTTTTATCTCGGAAAACAACAAAATTATTCTGATGAAATGTGGTAGACACGTCCCTGATGGAGACTTTACTGTAGGTATGCGAAAGTTAATGAGGGTAATGGAAATTATGATATTTAAAATAAATGAACCGTCACTACCATAACACACTTGCTGTGTTACTAATGTTCCTCTAAAACTTCATTGTCAGTTAAATAAATAAAAAACAACAAAACATTTTTGTAAATGCGTATAGATACATTCATGTAAACTAAAAGAGAAATTCCTATTGATGGCAACACTGGATGATTAGTTCTTCAGTGGAACTAAAAGCATTCCTTTCTTTTTTGCCGACAAGATGAAAAGAGACAGAAATTTTAACGTGGGTGAAATGAACGAGGCAGTGGATAGGGTTTGTCTTGAATCTTGAAATGCGGCTAGACTAGATGAGTTCCAGATTTAAAATTAACCATCAGGTTTTGTGGGAAGGAAGACTTTACAAGCTTTGAATGCCGTAAAGCTGTAGCTTCCCTGATGAGAGAGCCTCTGAAACATAAACCGCTAACTAATATACCAGCAGATAAAAAGACAGGTCATCATTTTAAGTTAATTAGTTCTACAAGATTAAGTTACAAAAATAGAGTTATGGCTTTTTTGTTGATGTTTTTTTATGTACTGTAACGCTTCAATGTGCGGTTATAATAAGCTCGAGCAATACTACTTAATGAACTCTTCGAAAATTATTTAAAATTTTTACACTTTTTGTACCTACAGTGTTAATAAGTACACTTGGAGAACTCCCAAATCACCACAACACATATTTCAGAGACCTTACGATCGTTTCGTTGACCATGTCAACATCTTCAGGGGAAGAAAAATTCAGAATTCAGAATTTCAGAATTTTTCTTCCTCTAAAGATGTTGACATGGTCAACGAAACGATCGTAAGGTCTCTGAAATATGTGTTGTGGTGATTTGGGTGTTCTCCAAGTGTACTTATTAGTGCTCATCACAGGTTCCAGTTTTCACATAGTACCTACAGTGTGATGATAAATAAAGTTCGGAACATAATTCATAAATGCTTTATTTCCGGGTTTTTTTTCAGAAAAAAAAAACACTCGGACAGGTCAATTTTATCTTTTCAATTGCCAACTTATGACGTAAAAATTACATTTATGACGTCACCTATTTTTGAATGATGATGTCATCATAACTTTTTTAAATGACAACCATATTTTTTTTGTTGTTTTTCGATATACCTGCGTACTAGGTACTTTTTTTTTCTCCTTCGGGGCTCGACCGCGGCTTCGCCGCCCCGATAGCTCTGCAGCCCTTGGCCTATTGTTCAGTGCTTACTACTTAAACGATCATGAAAAAAATTCTTTTTGGAAATAAGTAGCATTATTTACTTTAAAAAAATGGAAACTGAAGTTGAATGGAAAACATTATTGAACAAAGGAAAACAAACAAAATGTAGCGCAAATGTTCAAATTGTTCTCCACCTACCATTTGACATTGACCGATACGAGTGTAAACACTTTGTGCACTGCCAAATTTAAAGACATAATTTTTTGATAGAACAAAATTAATTTTTGTCCATATTGTTATCATTTTTTATCAGAAACCAAACAGAGTAGTATAGAAAATTTCATTGCAGTTAGACGTCCCCCACTGGACGTTCTGATGTCTTGGAAAGTCTATATATATATATATATATATATATATATATATATATATATATATATATATATATATATATATATATATACAGTGCGTGCCAAATGTATGGACCGGGACTTATAAAATCTAAAGTAAGTGGCCAAAAAAATTGATATTTGATGTGCGCATATTGGACGTATTTTCGCATATGACGTGATTTCCAAGTATTTGCCCCTTTTATTACAGAATATACAGGGTGTAGGTCTTTTTTAAAATGGCAACAGGGCCAGTAATTGTTAATTTCTGAAAGTCCAATCTTTTCTGCTTCTAACAATGTATCACAAGATAGGGGTTGCATAAGAAAAAATTACAGAAAAAAATAAAATGTGAAGTAAGACACCAATACGAACTGCTCGACTCGTATTAATAAATTCCAACCTTATCAGTTTGTACTTTTTTGGCCATTGTCCCGTTTTTTGTCTTTTATACCAGAAAAGAAATGTAAAGTAACACACGAATACGAACTGGTCGACAGGTCTTAATAAATTACAAGCTTTTCAGCTTGTACAATGTTCCGTTTTTTGTCTTACTGAGGATGGCTTATAAATGATATTTTTTTACCTTAATAAGATAATAAAAACTTTAATTTACTGTCACAGTCAAGTTGACAATGAGTGCTTCCACCTTTACTGGTCAAGTAATATTTGAGTAAAGTGACACACGAATACGCACTGTTCGAATGGTCTTAATAAATTCCAAGCTTATCTGCTTGTACATTGTCCCGTTTTTTGTCTTACTGAGGATGGTTTATAAATTATAAATTTTTTCACCTTAATAATAACAATTCTAAGGTACTGTCACAGTCAAGCTGACAGCGTGTGCTTCCGCCTTTATTGGTCAAGTAATATTTGAGTGTTTCTGAAGTAATTTTTCAATTTGTCATATAAAATATGGATCAATTAAGTGAAACGCAGAGAATGCAAATTTTAATTATACGAGTATATGGAGACAGACAAAGACCTCACGAGGAAGTTTGTCGGATATTTAATGAATTGTATCCCGAAAGACTCCCTATTAGTAGGAGAACTGTGGGCAAAACTATCCAGATATTTGAAGAGATGGGCATTGTTAAAAATAAACCAAAATTAGGTAGACCAAAATCTGCAAAAACTGAGGAGAAACAGCTAGATACACTATTGGCTATTGCCGAATCTCCCCATGTCTCAACTAGGCAAGTTGTCCGAGATCTTGAAATCTCGCAAACGTCGGTTCGTAGGATGTTGAAAAAAGAAAAATACCATCCCTATAAAATTCAACTTGTACAGGAATTATCTGATGATGATTTTGATAGAAGGTCAGAATTTTGTAGTGCCATGATGGATAGGTGTGTAAATGATCGCCAGTTTGTTTATAACATTTGTTTCTTTGTTGATGCAACGTTCTGTTTAAATGTAACTGTCAGTCGCCAAAACTGTTGGTATTGGTTCGATAATAATCCTCACTGGATGAGGGGAAAGTCATACTCAACACCCTCAAAAGGTTAGTGTTTGGTGTGGCCTTATTAAGCGACATATTGTTCGGCCTTTCTTCATAGATGGAAATTTAAATGGCGACAAATATTTAGCACTTCTAAATAACTCCATATTACCATTTCTTGCAAGATTATATCAAGGAAACAATGGAAACATTCACGAAATAATTTGGTTCCAACAAGACGGTGCACCACCACATTATGCGAGAAATGTGCGTGAATTGTCAAATGATACCTTTTCTGGACGATGTATTAGTAGAAGAGGTCCATTGGAGTGGCCTGCTAGATCTAACTCCGTTAGATTTTTTCTTGTGGGGGATACCTCAAGACCAAGGTTTACAAAAGTAAGCCAAATGATCTTGATGATTTGAAAAATCGAATTTCCGAGGAAATACATGATATTAATACCAACAAGCAAAATTTAAAAAAAAAATTATTGCATTCTTTTATGGACAGAATAGCCCATTGGGTTGCAGCAGAAGGCCAACATTTCGAACATTTGGTATAAGAATTATCTGATGCGATTGTTTGAAACTAACTAGAGATGATTACTTTTTTTTACATTTATGTATGTTTCGATAAAAATAAAAGTTTGGAAACTTAGTTTTTTGTTTTTATACCCCAACAATTAATGTTTGTAGACAACAACAAAAAATTTAAAAGTTAAAATATTAGGGGAAAATACCGATAATTATTGTCCATTTCGTATTCGTGTCTTACTTCACATTTAATATTTTTTTTTCTGTAATTTTTTCTTATGCAACCCCCATCTTGTGAATACACTCTTAGAAGCAGAAAAGATTGTACTTTCACACATTGACAAGTACTGGCCATATTACCATTAAAAAAGACCTACACCCTATATATTCTGTAATAGAAGGGGTAAATCCTTGGAAATCACGTCATAATATGCGAATATACGTCCAATATGCGCATATCAAATTTCAATTTTTTTGGCCGCTTACTTTAGATTTTATAAGTCCCGGTCCATACATTTGGCGCGCACTGTATATATATATATATATATATATATATATATATATATATATATATATATATATATATATATATATATATATATATGTATATATATGTATATATATATATATATATATATATATATATATATATATATATATATATATATATATATATATAAAGTAGAAAATGTGTCCACTGATAATGTTCAATCACTAAAGTTATAAAAACAAGCAATTTAAATAGGGATTTTATTACCAGACTACAAACATTAGGTTATAATCTTATGTTTTTTTTTTGTTCCCTCAGAGCTCGTCCGCGGCCTTGCCGCCCCGATAGCACCGCAACCCTTGGTTGATTGTGCATACACTTAGTCTTACTCCACCCATTCCAAAATCACTGTGCCTTGAACTAGTCTGCACAGCGATTGGTAGGGTGAAGTTTTATATTGCTCTGTCTCCGGTCTAGAGTGACCGTAGATCAGTTGTCTTTTTCGGTCCAGAGCTATACACTCACACAAGATGTGCTGGGCTGATTCCTCCCCCTCGCCGCAGAGTCTGCATGCGAGGTCCCCTTCGAACCGTCCCATTTTATGCAGGTGTTTCTTGACGGCCATGTGTCCCGTCAAAAGACCTGTTGTGTTTCTGAGCTGTCCTCTGCTAAGGTTTAGCAGCTCCACAGCTCTCTTTGAACTGGGTCCGTCAATTATTGACTTCCCATGTCTGAGCCCTGGACAGTCCGCCCAGTACACCTTGTGTTGGTTTCTGACCCAGGACTTAATGGCTCCCCTGGCAGTGCTCTTTGACACGCCCAGAGCCGGTTCTGGTCCCATAAATGGTTCTGCTGACCCTCTCTTCACGAGACTGTCAGCTTCTTCATTGCCTTTGACCCCCGAGTGACCCGGCACCCAGATGAGGGTCACCTCATTCTGCCCAGCCAGGTCGCTCGTCTCGTCTCGGCACTCACTCACCAGCCAGGAATTTACCCGTGGGCTACTTAGTGCCTTAAGGGCTGCCTGGCTGTCTGTGGCTATGAGGATCCGCTTGTTGTTGTAGCCCCTCCGCTTGTTCTCCCGCACACAGTGCAGGATGGCGTACATCTCGGCCTGAAACACCGTTGCATGGGCTCCGAGGGAAATACTATGACTTACCCTCGGTCCTTCCGAGTAAATAATCTTATGTTACACAAGTAAATGTAAAGTGTACTACTTTGTAGTAAACGAATGAGGTGAATTGACACTTAAGAACAGAAAAGAATATTCAGACAATACAACACAAATAGCTTTTAGAGAATTGGCCAATAAAAGCTATAAAGCATGTTTGTAATGTTTATATTAAGTAACGAAACTTTAACAGCAGGTTTATAATGTTTTAAATGTGAGAAATGTCAAACGACGACGTGAAATTAAGACAATAGATACTTTGAAACAACCAGTATACCTGTACTGTGCCAAAGAAATATTCTTACTAACCTTGTAATGATAATGTAAATGTGTAATACCCTCTAAGGTATGTTTTTTTTTATTTTAATATGTGTACATTAGATGGTATGTGCAGTTATAGACAGTTTAAATCTTCTAAATCATAGACCATAAAAGCAAATATAAAGAATGTCACATCATCAGAAATCCCAGAATGTCAGCTTTAGACTGGCATATATTATAAAGAACAATTTACAATGTGTAGACTTGCTGGCTTTCGAGAACGTATAGTCACAGCATAATAAGACAGTCTTATTATGCTGTGGTATAGGTATAGTGATACCAAAAGGCATAAATACAACATTGACATTACAGTTTTGAGAGGTTAAAGATGCTTTAACAGAAAGGACGTTCCTAGGCTAATAGAGAATGTAATAGAGAAAATAGTTTTGTCATAGGACAAATAAAAAACAAGGTAGCAGGTTGTCAAGGGAACACAGTCAATAAGAAAAAAAAATTGGAATTGAGGGAGAAATAATCAGAAAGCATCAGAACTTACAATTATCAAGGGCTTATAAATAAATGGGTAAACGGAGAGAATGTTACAGAAGGTGAATACAACAAAAATCAAGTTTCATTTAATAGGTAGAAAGGAGAAATTAAACGTGTTAGTTATAGGATTTTAAGTTAAAAAAAAATTAATTTTTCATTCTTTTACCACTAGGAATAGTATATAAAAATTTTTGTTTCAAATACTCTTTTGTTTTAATTTAATTTTAATAAATTTTAAAATAAAACAACCAGTTTCTTTCCATATTAAAAAAAAAACATCAAAGTAATTTCCACTATAAGAATTAAGTACCTCGGTTCTACGGGCTCTAATTTCTCTCATTTGAAAACAATTTTTGAAAATTGCTCAAAAGGGGTTGTAGTGAATTTGATTCTCCAAAGTGCGCCTATGCTTAACATTTTTATTTAATCATTAATTTGTAGCGCTTTTAGTGAATTTTTAATCAAAAAAATTCAGTACTAGAGAGGTATCGAAGGTGAGACTTTGCAAAAATTTTTCAAATGAGCGCGAACTAGGACCTCTAGAACCCATATCCGGGGTCAGTTTGAATTTTTATATGTTTATATATATATATATATATATATATATATATATATATATATATATATATATATATATATATATATATATATATATATATATATATATATATATATATATATATATATATATATATATATATATATATAGATATCCATCGGATAACTCAAAAAATAATTAACCGATTTAGATAAAACTCGGCAAGTGCCTTTCTTTTATTAATGGCTTGGATGAGTTCGTTGGCCAGGAAAATCGGACGGGGTTTACCGGGGAAATTTTGAGTTTTCTTTTGAAAACATTTTTTTCCACCCAGAATTACAAAGCTGTTTTAATGAAATATAATGGATATATTGCCTTAGGAGAGACCTTACAACGTACCAAAATTCAACTTTTTAAGTTTATAGAAAATTGAGTTATACAAATTTTGAATTTTCTTTTGAAAAAATTTTTCTCCGAAAATTACAAAGTTATTTTAATGAAATTTGGTGGATATCTTGCCTTAGGAAAGACCTTACTACATACAAAATTAAACTTTCAATAGAAAATTTAGTTATTCAAATTTGAGGCATTAAAACAAATTCACTGCCATAACGCACTTGCTGCGTCCCGAACTTTTCATTTTGTATTTAACGCTGAAATTTATTTCATAGCCAAAAATTCTTTGCATAGTCATAGACTATTCATTCACATATTTAAATAGCATTAGGGTTTAATTTGCAAATAATTTATTATGTCAAACTTTTTTTGAAAATAACCTCAATTCACTCTACATTCAAATTAGACAAAAGGGCTTCCATCACATCTGCCAAGGTACTTCCTATCTTTTGCTTTTGTCACAACAGATCCAAAGGTTACTCAATTCAGGCCGGTGGTTATAAATCACTGTTTCTAAAAGACAACGACGTAGACAGATGCAGGCCTCTTATATTCCTCGTTTTTCTGTTAATACGGGGTTTATCTGGATGAGAATGTGGGCGAAAGTCACCCCTAAAGTTGCGTACACACAAGCTTGACAAAAACTGGTATTTAAATGGCATTCTAGTTTATTATAATAATGTCAAACTTCCGTTTTCTGTAAAGAGAAGTCTTGAAGCAAGATCAAGAGCAGAAAGCTTAAAAAAAAGATCAATAGACATTTTCCGTTTAACACATTATATTGTCTTAATAAATGCCATGGCCAACAGTGACTATTATTTATTGTCCCCGTTATTACATTACAAACTCAATATTTTCAAAGTTTTAAAGTGCTATTTTCAGTGCTGTTAAAATATAACATAGCACAGTACTAAAAAACAAAGTGTCAAATGAGGAAAACGGTAAATATGTAAAGTATGAGACAGAGAAAGTGAAAGGTTGACAAACAACTAATCCGTATGGCGTACAGCCGGGTCTAAACAAATCGAGGGAGCGGGACTGGCAATAAGACTCACTAAGTCCCTAGGAAAAACTTTTCTTTGTCACCCATTATTGGAGCAAGTCTATGGAACTACACGGTGAATTCCAGATTGTCGCTCTAGACATATCCAAAACATTCGACCAGGTCTGGCACGCAGCGCTGCATAATAAACTTCCGGCCTATGGCCTACCATCAAAACTCTGTACCTGGACATTAAATAAAAAAAGAACCAATTTCTAAGCACAAAAGCAAGATATAAATCCCTGTAAGTATCATTATCACTTTTGTAAATCATGTAAGTTGTTAATATGATAATTTAGTGCAGAAAAAACAATTTGACACAAAGACGAACACAATTTTATGTTTGGTTCGGTCACTAAGCTCAGTACTCGAAATATCTAAGATGGCAGCGGTTTTTCCAAGACGCCAGATTTTCCCCAGGTGGAATTGTTTACGATTTTGGGGTTCGAACTAGGACATAATCTTCGACGTTTGTTAAGGCGATTTTTGGTCTAAATTGACTGGACTGTTAAGAAAAAACGTGTACAGTCACCTGACATTGGGAATAGTTGCCTAATATTTAAAATATTTGTCTCAAATTTAAAAAAAAAAGTTAAACAAACAATAGACGAAAATGTGCACAACAATTTATAATTTGGTCAACCCCTCTGTATAACTTTAAGTGTCATTGAGTTGAAATCGCTTTTGGGCACGTCTTTTACTCTTTACTTACACGTGTGTACCAACTTTTCTCAACTTTTTTGTATTGCTATTAATAATATATCCAACTATCGTAATAAAATTTGGTACATAAGCTGCCCTACTAGAGAGGCGATTAAATATGAAAACTGAAGTTTCTAAATTAACGCTAACACTTAGTGGTTTGTCGGTAACCCCAGACAAAATTAAAAACTTGGTAACCTTTTTACGGTGCAGTTCTGCGGTTGGCAGTTCTGCCAGCTATGTTTATTTAAGGTTATATTTTCTGTCGCACGTGCGTTAAGCTTTCGCTCCAGTGCTTTCTTATTAGTTCATAATGTTTTTGGCGTGACGTATAACCCCAGGTTAGCATAATGTTTAAATTATATTCCACGTGTAGCCCACTTGTTTTGAATCATAGATGGCAGTGAAACCTAGTCATCCTAAATCTGAAGAAACGGTGTTGCGGTGGTCTGATGAAATATAATCAAAATATGATTCTAATGGTAATTACAAAGAAGATAATATATCAGAGCAATCTGAAGCCGAAAGTGAAATTGCAGTTTTGGACGATGAAGATGAGACTGCAGAAACATCAGATCAAAATACACGCATATCGAGGGTAAAGACGGACTTCGATGGAGCTCTGATCTCTCTTCTTGTACTCGGACACCCAAGCGAAATATAGTGTTACATATCCCTGGCCCAAGAGGTAAGGCAAAAAAATATGTATACCGAATTGGAAGGTTGGAAATTGCTAGTTTTTGATAAAATTATAAACAAAATTGTTTTGCATACTAATTCGGAAATGAAAAGTGTAATGATAATGAAAATTATGGCCATGTTGGCGACACTGATACAACTGAAATGCTTCCTCTTTTTGGGTTTTTTTATATATCAGGATGTAGGAACGATAACCACCTAACAACGTCCGAAATGTCGTGAAAGTATGTGCTTGAAATATATCTCTGTATTATGAGTGAAACAGGTTTTCGCTTTTTGATACCATGTATAAGATTTGATAATAGAATTGTTAGCGACCGCAAAGATAAATTTTCGCCCATTCCAAAAATATGCGAATATTTTGAATCAAATCGTAGACAATATTATACTCCTCACAAATATGTTACAATCCCTTTTGAGTTTTCGCGGAAACTGTCCATTTTGAGTTTATATATCATCGAAACCAAACAAAATGGATTGAAGATCGTTACAATGTGCGACTCACGAACCTTTTACATGGTACGAGTAAGTGCCAGTCTATATATTGGGAAAGCGAATAGATGAATCAAGAGCCCCTACCAAATTATTATGTCAAAAGGCGTTTAGAATCTATCCACACAATTAGAATTTATTTTTATGAACATTTGCTACCATAACGTACTTCCTGCGTTAAGGCTTTTAGAAAAAATATCTGCTTGTATTTATGCCTCACGAATTACGTTTCGAATACAGATACATGTTAGATTTTCAAGTTGGGTAATTATTTTTGTTTTGCAAAGTGTGCTAGCACTTATGGATATACCTACGTCTTTTTTTGGTAATGTTTACGCGGCTTAACGCTATCTAAAAGAAACGGAGGGTGGAAGTCGGTCGTCTGTTGTTTAACTCCGGCTTGGTTTCGCTCTTCAGAACATCGGTGGTTCGATGTTTCTGCAATGTGATGCATTGAAAAATGCTAAACAGATGTTCAACATGCCTGAAGAGAGAAAACAAAAACCATGAGAATTTCAAATGGTATTTTAGTTTATGCAGGATATCGTGCTGTTGCTGTTGCGGTTGTCGAGAGTTTTATTTTGTATACAGTGAGAGGCGGCGGCTTGTATGTTAAAAATTATAGGGGAATGTTAACAAGAACCAGAACAGTAGTAACATGACCTGTAAACAGAATGTTAAGTGGATAGTAACCCAAAAATAAAATCAAACTTTATAATAGATTATTTTATAGCGTAAGACAAAATAACATTTTAAATTCTTTTGCGTTTTGCATATCGTAACTTTCCTCATAGTTAACAAACTAAGTATTCATTACAATCCCCAACTAAAGGTTGCATATGGTGTTGGCCAATTTTAATCATGGACGCACTGACAATTTAAGAATTAATGTGGCAACGCCGCGGTGTCAAAAATATTTTCAAAATGAACATAATGAACACAACCCAAATTTCAGATTTCTATCATTTTTGGCTTACTATATACGCCATAGAATTTGGCCCACCCTTTATATACATACATACATACATATATATATATATATATATATATATATATATATATATATATATATATATATATATATATATATATATATATATATATATATATATATATATATATATATATATATATATATATACTAAGTGAGGATTGGAACCAGTGATGAGCACATTTGGAGAACCCAAATCACCACAATACACTAAGTGAGTGGTGAGCGTGTCGCCACCTAGTTGCGAACCCAAGAAGTATGTTGTCACGTCAGCTCCAAATAACACAAAGTGTTAAAAAAAAAGAGACTGTATACAACCAACTAACAATTTAATAAATTGTCAGCCCTGGCCCATTTCTACCCTAATATAGGGACAAAGTATGTAAGGCTAGATGCATTCTCAAAACAATTAGAACTGCGACCGGTGTCGATCTAGTTAAGGCTCGTCAGTACGGCATACTAATTGCTGTAAAAATATACCTATAAAGTAATACGGCTATAGTAGCCAGCCTTTCAACACTAAGTGAGTGGTGAGCGTGTCGCCACCTAGTTGCGGAACCAAGTCGTATGTTGTCACGTCAGCTCCAAATAATACAGTGTTAAAAAAATAGAGACTGTATACAACCAACTAACAATTTAATTATTACGGTAGAAATGGGCCAGGGCTGGATAACGCACTTGCTGCGTCCCGAATTTTTTTCTTACAAACATGCATTATATTTCGATGGTAAACGCAAAAATGCAATAACATAAGGCGTGTTCGATTAAAAAAAAATTGTATCGCCAACGACTCATGGGCCACCATATGATTGTAGAAATAATTGTTTAAGATGTAGCTCAAGACACCCTATAATTAATGTATACGATTTTTTTCGTACCTTGTATAATAATGGATATATTGAGCTTTATTGATTTTTTACGAAAATTCGACAAAAATTATATACCACTAAACGATAAACTCCATAGCCAAGACTACTGCCAAAGCATCAGAGTAAGGGTCTATTTGAAATGAATTTTCTGGAAACATTTTAGTGAAATGAAGGACAATGACGGTTGAAGCTAAGACTTCGGGGTTTGTAAAACATTCTTCTTGAGATATTTTTTTTCCATAGCCCGTATTGGTTTCAAGTTCTTTGCCTGAATGTTGCCAATTTTGACGTTTTAAATCGCGACATTGACGTTTTTAGGAAAACCTCAATTTATTTTTCTTTAAATGCCTCCAGCTTTTTTGTCTTTTAACTTCGGAGCTGAATTTTGGTAGCTAATTTACCTATAATGATATAGACCCGCGTACCAAATTTGGTTGCCCTTACTTTATTATTTCCGGAGATATAAATTTTTTTAGAAAGAAAACACAAAATTTTCTGGGAAAACCTGCGACCATTTTTCTGGCTAACGAACTTAACCAAGCCACTTGCAAAAGGAAGGCATTCACCAAACTTAATCAAAATCGGCCCATTATTTTTTGAGTTATCGGTGTGATACATACATATATATATATATATATATATATATATATATATATATATATATATATATATATATATATATATATATATATATATGTATATATATAAATTAAAACTGGCCCCGGATATGTGTTCTAGGGGGCTTAATTAGCGCTCATTTGAAGAAATTTTTTTAATATTCAAAAGTCGGGATCTCCTCATTAGTGATTTTTTTTTAAAGAAAATTCACTAAAACGCTATACGTAGCCCAATACACCAGGTTGCTGTAGCAACAATGCAATCAATGTAGCAGGAACATATTTGTTTTAATAAGTGGTCAAAGGTATTTTTATATAGAGATTATTTAATTCGACAGTCTGGCGTTCTTCCTAATGTTTGTTAATTTTTTTTAAAATGTTTATCACAAGTAACATAAGTGGAGACTTAGTATACGTATTTAAAACAGAGTAACACGAGGTTACCTTGTTTTATCCCCATAGAAGCATGCAGTGTGCGCGGAATATACGGGAGTCCACAGTTAAGTAGTGCCAAGCGAACTCTATAGACATTTAAACTACATATTCTTATTTCTTTGTTTTTGTTAAAGTTTGTTATTATATTTGTTACCCTTAAGTATCTGTGTTTTCGGTAAAAATTACCCTGAACCTCTTGTAACAACAACAACCTGTTATACAATATGGTGCCCAACGTGGGACGTGATTTACATCAAGTATCGGCCTATATCAAACTAGATTTTATTACACTAAATTCGGTATTACATACTAAATTTTCAAAAGAAAAACTTGTATTTCGATAAAAAAAACTAATCCTTTTGAACTGACCAAAGGTAAAGGTAAGATGCTTACTGGCCCTGTTTGCTCATCTAAACTAACCTATCCTTCACCTTAAGCTCGATCTCAACGACAGAAGTGATTTGAAAAATCACCCGCTGCTGGTGAGTCTCGAACCGTCGTCCCCCGAGTCCAAATTGGGAAGTTTAACTCGACTTACCAACACGGCCACGGCGGCGCTTTTTGAACTGACCAATGAACTTATTAAAATTTACGAGAATCGAACGCAACTGTTGTATATACGCTCTAAGGCAGGGATTCCCAAAGTGGTCGATATCGACCCCTCGGGGTCAAAATCGGTTTCCCAGGGGTCGACATAACAATGCATTTTTTTTTTAATCTTTGCTTTGCGATTTTAATGCTTTTAAAAAAAAATAATTACATACTTAAGTATTTTGACGTAATTTGTATTAATCAATATTAATTATACTTGATAATTACTGAATTTTATGTCTATTTATTTTGTTAAATTTTGATGAGATAATGATGTCAAGCTACTTAACCAACCGCAAACTTTTTAAATTGGTAAGTATTTTGTATCAATAGGAAAAAAACTAGATATACAATTTTTTAAGTAATTGCGCTATGGGGGTCTGAGGTATCAGTTCATTTTGGAAAAGGGGACTCTGGCCCAAAATAGTTTGGGAATCCCTGCGCTAAGGGGTTTTAGTTTCTAACAAGAAAAGACAAGCCTGACAACAACCGGAGCATTTCTGTTGTCGTGGATGGCCATTCCTCTAAACTGTATCCAATTAATGCAGGAGTTTCTCAAGGTTCAGCTTTAGCCCCTACTTTGTTTCTTCTCCACATCAATGACCTCCTCTCTAGCACATCCAACCCAGTTCACAGTTACGCGGACGACAGCACCCTCCACTCCAATATACAATATGCTAAGCCTGTCTCTTTAGCCCAACTAGATGAGGATCGGAGACTCATGGAGGGTTCTATCTCCGTGGATCTCCAAAAAATATTAGACTGGGGAAGCAGAAATCTTGTACAATTCAACCCCACCAAATCACAGTCTTGCTTTCTTTCTCATAAGAGATACACCAGCCCTAGACCCATCACAATAAACAACCAAGTTATTCAAACTAATGAGTCCTTTTCACTTGTTGGCATCTCTGTGGATCGAAATATCAATTGGCACCAACATGTCACATCAATTGCAAAAGCGGCTGCTAAGAAATTAGGTTTCCTCTTCCGGGCTCGCAAATACTTGTCACCAGCTAATCTCTATACTTTAGATACTTCACAAATAAGACCAAACCTCGAATGCTGCTCCCACATCTGGGGTGCTGCTGCCGCTTCTACACTCGCTATCCTGGAATCCATTCAGAAGAGAGCTATACGTCTCATCGTTGACCCTATTCTCACCCAAAGACTTCCATCCCTTGCCCACCAACATGCCGTTGGTGACCTCTCTCTCTCTCTTTTATAGATATCTACACGAGCACTGCTCAGAGGAGCTTTCTTCCATAGTTCCTCCACCTGCTGCCCCCAACAGATCTACCAAGGGAACAGAGCGAATGCACCCTTTTACTGTCCAGGTCACCAGACATAGAACATCTTGTTATGCCCGCTCTTTTGTCCCGAACACTACCATGTTGTGGAATTCCTTGCCGGCACATGTTTTTCCTTCTCCCCCGAACCTCCAAACCTTCAAGTCCAGAATAAACAAGTTGCCTCTTTCCTCCTTGTCGACACCCACGGTACGATAGTATTAGGCTGTAAGCCCTCGTGGTGTGTTGTTGAAATAAAAAATTTAAAAAAATGGCCAGCTCAAAATGGAACGCTGTGAGAAACAGCCTCAGTGCGTATAAAAAGCTTATGCACTTTATATTTATCGTAATATAAATAATAGTATTGTATAGAACTCCAGCAGCACAGTTATAATAAAAAGTTATGCTAATTCATCAAGGTCGAAAGATCGACTAAAAATATGTAACCTTCTTTTTTGTCGCCCTCAGATTGTGCCACTTTTAACTTCATTATCCTATTTCTCTATTGTATCAGTTACTAGAACTCAAAATCAACTGTCCACCCACATTAGAACTAACCTTAAGACTATCGCATTTCAAATAACTGCTATAATCGATCACGTTACCTGGTAGAATATATGACAAAACAACACACTTCACCGGCAACTTGATCTTGACGTAGGAGATTCTATTTAATATGCGAGACGTGAAAGGCATTTACTATGTTTTATCTAATGGGTTTATGCGGTATACAGGTAGAATAGACAAGGATTAATTTATTTTATGCTAGATATAAACGTCAATTTTATCTTATAGTTCAGTATTTAATTTGTTTTGTGCTCGGCGGTATCGAGTTTTAAGTACGAACCTTTACCATTCGCGATTGTATTTAATAACTGTTTAAAAAAATTGGCCACCCAAAATTTTGTAACCTTTTGGGGGACTTTTGCAAACCGAAAAAGGTCGTTACATGTTAAACTACGAGTTAGTTATCAACGGGCGATTTCGATGACGTAAATCGTTTTGCAATTGTCTTAGTCGACCTGGACGTGAGACATTACATACCTTACGCAAAAATAGGGAGCCCTTAGCGTTAATATCTTGGTCGACTTAGCCAATCATATAACAGCTTACATGATCTAAATCAGGTATGGGCAACCTTTGCTTAGCTGAGGGTCTAATTTCGGGACTCAATACGTCGCGGGCCGTAGGCAAGAAATTAGTAGGTTGTAGTGAATAAAAAAGTCTGGACGCAGCAAATGCGTTTGTCATAAAAATGTTTTAAATAGCAAATATGTGTTTCTTTAAGAAAGCAGACATCAAATTTGGGTGCTAGTATAACCTATATAGTAGAAACAATGTACCATATTTCATCAAAATAACTTTATGTTTGAAGATGTACAAAAATGTGTCGAAAATAAACTTAAAATATTCCCGAAAAAATACTAGTTTTCTGGCCAGCGAACCTTATAGGTTACTAGCAAATTGAGTTATTCAAATTTAAGGCGTTCAATAAAAATTCGCTAATGTAACGCACTTGCTGAGCCCGGAATTTATTTTCTTACAAAACATGCATTATAATTTCGTGGTCGAAATTCCATACATTTAAGGTCAGTTTAGAACTGATACTGACCGGGGGAATCCGTCTGTCGAATAAAAAACAAATCATTATTTAATGTATTTCAACTGAGCAGATTTTCCTGGCTAACGAACTTATCCAAGCTACTGGCAAAAGAAAGGTACTCACCAAATTTTATCAAAATCGGCCGATTATTTTTTGAGTTATCGGTGTGATACATACATATATATATATATATATATATATATATATATATATATATATATATATATAAAAACATATAACAATTGAAACTGACCCTGGATATGTGTTCTCGGGGGCCTAATTAGTGCTCATTTGAAGTAATTTTTTCAAAATTCAAAAGTCGCGATCTCCTCATTAGTGATTTTTTCACTAAAAAAGAGAGAATTCACTAATACCCTTTGAGCTGTGGGAGTCAGAAAGCCGGGGAATTTGAATATCGATATATATATATTAAAATATCGTATGCAACTAGTTATACATTTATTAGGAGATAACCTATATAGTAAAAACAATGTGCCATGTTTCATCAAAATAACTTTATTGTTTGAGTATGTACAAAAATTTTCGAAAGTAAACTTAAAGTGTTCCCGAAAAACTCGTTTCTTGATAACCTTATAGGTTAATAGCAAATTGAGCTATCCAAATATGAAGCAAAATGTAAAGTATGATGGGCATAGTATCTCTTAGTAAATTATTGGTTTATATGAAGTAAAGGAAATTTGAGGGTTTGTTTGCTGAGCTTTGTAGACGATAGCATAGAGAATCGCTTTTGTTTTTTTTTAATCTAAAACACCGTATTATAGTAGGGACCTGAAGCACTAGTTGTTGACCTGAAGTGACTGTGGCTAAAAGAGCTTTGCTCGAGGCCAAAACCAGTTAAAAAATAAAAAATAAATGAAGCATTTGATTAAAATTCGCTACCCTAACGCACTTGCTGCGTTCAGAATTTCTTTTCTTACAAACATGCATTCTATTTCGATGAAAAATGCAATAACATAAAGCGTGTTTGATTAAAAAAAAAGAGAATTTGTATCAGCAACGACTTATGGGCCAGCCTGTGATTGTAGAAATATATTTTTTAAATGTAGCTCAAGACACGCTATAATTAATGTATACAACTTTTTTCATATCTTGTATAATAACGGATATATTGAGCTTTTTTTTACGAAAATTCGACAAAAATTATATATCATTAAACAATAAACTCTATAAAGGCTACTGCCAAACATCAGAGAACGGGTCTATTTGAAATGAATTTTCTGGAAATATTTTAGTAAAATAAAGGACAATGACGGTTGAAACTAAGACTTCAGGGTTTGTAAAACATTCTTCTTGAGACATTTTCTTTCTATAGCCCGTATTAGATTCAAGTTCTTTGCCTAAATGTTGCCAATTTTGACGTTTTAAATCGCAACTTTGACGTTTTGAGGAAAACCCCAATTTATTTTTATTTAAATGCCTATAACTTTTTTGTCTTTCGACCTACAGAGCTAAATTTTGGTAGGTAACTTACCTATAATGATATAAACCCGTGTTGTTGTCCTTACTTTGTTAATTCGGGAGATATAATTTTTTTAGAAAGAAAACACAAAATTTTCCCGGAAAACCTGGGCCGCTTTTCCTGGATAACGAACTTATCCAAGACATTTGCAAAAGAAAGGTATTTACCAAATTTAATCAAAATCGGCCCATTATATATATATATATATATATATATACATATATATATATATATATATATATATATATATATATATATATATATATATATATATATATATATATATATATATATATAAACATATAAAAATTGAAACTGACCCCGGATATGTGTTCTAGGGGGCCTAATTAGCGCTCATTTGAAGAAATTTTTTGAAAATTCAAAAATCGGAATCTCCTCATTAGTGAATTTTTTTAAAGAAAATATACTAAAAAGCCAAAAAAATTCACACATTTTTTTATTTATTAATTATAATAGCATAATCAAACATATGAAAATATAAAAAAACACATTAATAAAAAAGATATAAAAATCAAATTACAATTAATGAGATACTCGAATTTGAAGCTGATACACAAGATGATCAATATTGGGGTCAATATCAGTAGTACATAGGCGCAAAGTGTTTTCTAAATTAACATCTGTTAGCCGAGTACGATTCTTACTTTTATTAATTTTCATGATTGAAAAAGCTGCTCGTATTTATAGGTGCCTCCGAATGTGCAAATTATTTTTCGTTGGAAAACTCTCAGCTGTGGATAGTTTTCTTCGGAAAGGAATGTTCTGTAAAATTCGCTTCCTTCCACATCATCAAATTTAGACTTCAAATATGATTCTTCTTGAAGCTCGATCAACTCCATTTGTAGGTGAAGCGGAGCATCTTCCACATTACACTTACAGGGATTTGCAAAAATATTGAACGTGCTATCCATATTCTTAAAATCGGACAATCGATCAGTGAATGCTCTGACAGTAATTCTAGTTCTTCAGCATAGCGAGCGTATTCAATGTTTTCGTGACTGGATAATGTTAAAAAGGGAAAACAGTTTTTACTTCTCATTTGTGTTTCATACAAGCGAATTTTGTTTTGAAAAGCTTTAATATAACTGAACAGCTAACTTACCAATTGCCCTTGTTTTTGAAGCATAAAGTTCAGGTCGTTTAAGTGTCCTGTGATGTCTACCAGGAATGCCAAGTCACAAAGCCAAGTTGGATCACAAATTTGCGGCAATGTTTTCTCTTTCATTTATATAAAATCAGATATTTCTTTTCTAAGCTCATAAAACCTTTTTAGCATTTTACCTTTGCTTAGTCACCTTACTTTGCAATAATATGTCACGTCATCGTGTTCTGAAGAGAATTCATCCAAAAATGGTTTAAACTGGTGATGATTAAGACAGCGCGATCTATGAAATTAATGGTATTTACTACCTCATCCATAACATTCTTCAGTCAAATGGACTTAGAGCACAAGTTTTGTTGGTGAATAATGCAATGCAGAATTATTAAATCACATTCTTGCACATTCATAGCGGTTGCTCTTTCCTTCAGAATTCCGATAAAACCGTTTCGTGAAACGACCGTTGAACGCACACCATCTGTGCACACTCCAACTAATTCACGCCACTCCAAACTATATTGCTCAAAAGTACTTTGCAACCCGGCAAAAATATATTTTCCGGTAGTGGGCCCTTGTAGCGGCTGTAAAGCCAGTAATTCCTCTGTCACTGCAAATTCTTCATCAACACCTCGTATAAAATAGCTAACTGGGCTATGTCAGGTAAATTTGTACTCTCATCCAAAGCAATCGAAAATGCTTGAAAACCAGCCAGTCTATCGGTAAATGTTTTTTTCTTATATCACTAGCCATCATATCTATACGTCGAACAACAGTACGTCGCGATAAGCTCACTTTCTCAAACTCTTTATTCTTTTCTGGGCACAAAAGTTCTGCAGCATCTACTAGGCACTCTTTAACAAACTGTCCCTCAGAAAATGACATTGATGTTTTTGCTATTTTGGAACTAATTATAAAACTAGCTTTAACAACACTGTCTAGATTTAATTTTTGTGAATGGAATATTTGTTGCTGTTTCCCTAAATCGGTAATGAGTTTTTTAATTTTGTCCTTTCTTAACTGGCCCGTGAGTAAATTATATTGAGCAAAATGCTTGCTGGAGTAGTGCTGCTTCATCTTGTATTCTTTTAAAACAGAAATTGTTTCATTGCACAACAAACACATAGGTTTATCACTGTGCAAGATATAAAAGTATTCATCAGTCCATTTGTCTTGGAATTGGCGACATTCTGTGTCCACTTTCCGCTTTTTTAAACCAGACATGTTGATAGAATTTGCTTAAATACTTCCCGCGTCGTACTCTCGACCGTACGCGAATATGCGATGCAAACTTTATCAGTTGTTAAGGAGTACTGATATGACACGCGCGCTGAGCGGTTTATATAGTACCCACAATAAGCAACTAGAATCCTCTCGATCGTACGCGAGTGCTTCAAGCTCATCGGGCGGCTTACCGAATGTTTATCTGTTTGTCTCTTTCTAACGACTATTTCTGACTCGATCTGTGGCGTTTCACTGCGTATGCTTAATAATATTATTTATCGATTTGAATTGATATCGTTATTTGAATGTTCTGAATTTCTCGGGGTTGCCCATATATGATCTAAATCGTCGGTTGCTAAGTAATTCAATCTTACGATTTGCAAAAACTCTCTACTATTATAGCAGCCTTAATGATAAAATCTCCAAGCGTCCTACTGCCAGTAGGTTTTTTTTTAATGTCAACAACACACCACGAGGGCTTACAGCCTAAATACTATCGTACCGTGGGTGTTGACAAGGAGGAAAGAGGCAGCTTGTTAATTCTGGACTTGAAGGTTTGGAGGTTCGGAGGAGAAGGAAAAACATGTGCCGGCAAGGAATTCCACAACTTGGAAGTCCTCGGGACAAAAGAGCGGGCATAACAAGATGTTCTATGTCTGGTGACCTGGACATTAAAAGGGTGCATTTGCTCTGTTCCCCTGGTAGATCTGCTGGGGGCAGCAGGTGGGGGAATTATGGAGGAAAGCTCCTCTGAGCAGTGCCCGTGCAGATATCTATAAAAGAGAGAGAGATCACCAACGGCACGTCGGTGGGCAAGGGATGGAAGCCTTTGGGTGAGGGTAGGGTCACCGATGAGACGTATAGCTCTCTTTTGAATGGAGTCCAGGATAGCGAGTGTAGAAGCGGCTGCTGCACCCCAGATGTGGGAGCAGTATTCGAGGTTTGGCCTTATTTGTGAAGTGTATAAGGTATAGAGATTAGTTGGTGAAAAGTATTTGCGAGCCCGGAAGAGGAAACCCAATTTCTTAGCAGCCCCTTCTGCAATTGATGTAACATGTTGGTGCCAATTAAGATTTCGATCCACAGAAATGCCAACAAGAGAAAAGGACTCATTACTTTGAATAACTTGGTTGTTCATTGTGATGGGTCTAGGGCTGCTGTATCTCTTGTGAGAAAGAAAGCAAGACTTAGTTTTGGTGGGGTTGAATTGTACAAGATTTCTACTTCCCCAGTCTAATATTTTTTGGAGGTCTACGGAGACAGAACCCTCCATGAGTCTGCGATCCTCATCTAATTGGGCTAAAGAGACAGGCTTAGAATATTGTATGTTTGAGTGGAGGGTGCTGTCGTCCGCGTAACTGTGAACTGGGTTGGATGTGCTAGAGAGGAGGTCATTGATGTGGAGAAGAAACAAAGTAGGGGCTAAAGCTGAACCTTGAGGAACTCCTGCATTAATTGGATACAGTTTAGAGGAATGGCCATCCACAACAACAGATATGCTCCTGTTGGAGAGGAAATTTGCTGTCCAGGTACAAAGTTTTGGTGGTAGGCCATAGGCCGGAAGTTTATTAAGCAGCGCTGCGTGCCAGACCTGGTCGAATGCTTTGGATATGTCTAGAGCAACAATCTGGGATTCACCGTGTTGTTCCATAGACTTGTTCCAAGAATGGGTGACAAAGGAAAGGAGGTCGGCAGTCGATCTGCGCTGACGGAATCCATACTGCCTGTCGTGGATTAGACTGTGTTTTTCAAGGAATTTTAGTAGTTCGGTGTTTATATACTTTTCCATCACTTTAGAGATGACTGAAAGGAGAGAAATAGGCCTGTAGTTGCTAGGAAGCGCTTTGGATCCTTTCTTGGGGATGGGTTGTACTCGAGCAGTTTTCCAGTTACTAGGGAATATGCCTTTATTGTAAGATATCTGAAACAGGCGAGTCAGGACAGGAGCAAGTTCTGGTGCGCATTTTTTGAGAACAATTGCTGGGATCTCGTCAAGGCCAGAGGCTTTCCTGGTATTAAGAGAAGAGAGCATCTTTCGTACCTTTTTAGTTTTGAAAATGATATCAGTCATTTTATGCGCGACATTGGGGACTGTTGGTGGTTGAACATTTGGAGGTGGGTTGAGAGTAGAATTTCCGGCGAACAACGAAGCAAAAAGTTCAGCCTTCCCCAGGGCGGTAGAAACAATTTCATCACCTGAGACGAGAGGTGGGAACGTGCTCTTGCAGAAATTATTCCCAATAGACTTAGCAAGAGTCCAGAAGGGTTTGCCGCCGTTGGAGCTTGAGAGGACTTTGTTTTTGATGTGGTTATTAAACGAGTTTTTTGCCTCAGAAAGAATGCGGACATAGCGGTTTCTTGCGTCGTTGAATGCTTGACGATTTTCTTGACTGGGATTGTGTAGAAGCGTTTTGTGAGCCTTGACCTTTTCAAGTCTGGCCTTGTCACAGGATTTAGAGAACCAGGGCTTTTGAGTGGCTGAAGAGGTTTTCTGTGTACGTGGAATAAATAATTCCATGCCAGCTTGGATTATTTCGGTGACGTTTTGTGAGATATCAGAGGGGTCAGGATGAGAGAAGCAGACAGACGCCCATGGAAATGAGGAAAAGTAATCCCGCATTTCGTCCCAGTTTGCGGAGTTGTAGTGCCAAACGATACGTGGGTGTGATGACTGTGTGACCTCGGGTTGCATTGCACAGGAAGCAGTGACCATGCCGTGGTCTGAGCGACCAAGGGGGGCGGTGACTGATATCTTATAGCATTCAGGATTTGTAGTAAGAAGGAGATCCAAGGGATTTGAGCTGTGTGTTGGGATACGAGGAAAGTAAGTAGGTTGCTGAACCATATTGGCCAAAGAATTGCTGACTGCAAAGGCCTCCGCTGCTCTCCCTTGTGGATCGGTTTTTGAAGATCCTAGCCATTCCTTATTATGGACATTGAAGTCGCCAAGAATAGTGACCTCGGAGGAAGGATATTCAGAAATCAGATAGTCGGTTTTTTCAGAAAGGTAGTCAAAGAGCTGGACAAAGTTGTTGTCAGAAGGTGACCGGTAAATGCAACAGATGAATTTAGTTGTAGCCCTGAGAGAGAGTTTTATCCATAGTATGTCTTTTCTTCCAGCTTCTAAATTGGGAAGTCTGGTGCAGGGTAGATTGCTACGGACGTATGCGCACACGCCTCCATGCAATCTAAAGGCAGTAAGGAGCTCATACCCCGGGAAATTAAGGTGATTAGTGGCTGTTTTGGCACTGATTTGGGTTTCGGTGAGGAAGAGGAGTTGGGGCCTGTTAGCCTGGAGGAAATGGTGGACGGAGTTCAGGTTAGCATTTAGGCCACATATATTCGAAAAGGATATGTTAAATCTTGATGTTGGCGCCCCCTGTACACCCCTCTCCCGGAGATCCGAATGGAGGGGTATTTTGCCTCCGGAATATTTTATACAAGAGGAGCCATCATCATTTTTGCTTATAAGGGAAACCGACTCATACACCAGAACCGGAAACGTCCGTTGGGACTTCACCGGCCCCTTGATGTATGGGGTGGTACCTCCTCGGGCGTGAAAAAATCCTTTACTATTACATAAAGGAAAATTCCACTACCACCTGCTATGGATTGGATTGGATCAATGTCTACCCCTTTAAAAATAAGATTAATAAAGGGACTATCAATTGTCCAGTAGTTATGATTTTCGACATAGTAGGAGGATACAAAACATTTTCACCATTTTGCATCCATGCCTATTGTCGGTGCTGTCTTTCTATACCTAATTTCGACACTGTTATTTCCACAGTGTTGTTCCTGTCATCAGATTATAAGTGTTGAGTTTAGGGACGTTTCGGTGTTAAATCTACGGTTTGAGTGCTAAAATATCCCCAGATTTAATTGGAACCAAAATTAAGAGTAACTGTAACTCTTTGTTTTAAGGCTAGAAGATCTCATGGAAGAGGGGAAAATTATGAATAATTATGAGAATAAAACGATAATTAACCCGAAAAGTAAAAATTTCATTTTTTTTGAAAATTTACAAAAGAAATAAGTGTCTTTGAAATAAATAAAAACAAATATATTCGCTTACAAAATAAAATAAAAATCCATAAACATTTGAGGATTTGACATTTACAGTTGACAGTACGCAATAGTAGAAAAGGTATGCCAACCTATAATAATGAATCTAACCATCGAGTAACGGGTAGACGGGGTAGGTCATGCGCATGATATAATGACAGTCATTATATCATGGGTAATGCGCATGCGGACAACGGAAACTACGAATGCCGTGCATAAATGTGTTATGTTGTATATTTTATATCTGTGTCTGACTTGAGAATGGCGCGAAGTTTTAAAAAATTTAAACGTGCCAGAAAAGTGTAAAGGGATGCTAGAGTGCCAAATCTGAAGACACAGTGCTAAATCTGTCACGATCGTGCCTGCAGGAACAACACTGTATTTTCAATGGGATCCCGTCCTCTATAGGAGACGAAACGTGCAAGTTTCAACTTGTTGAGACTATTAGTAACAAAGGTACGAGGTAAAGTACGTTTTCGTCATCAGTCTATGCAATGTCAATGGCGTGTATAGTATATATAAATATATCTCCGGACAACTGTTATTGTGTTAACGATCGAATCAGCACAAAAGCAACTAATTTTGACAGGACACATAATCATAATCATACAACGAAACGACTATCTAGGAAAATACCCAATTTCGCTTTTAAGATATCTTTCAACTCTATATCTATTTCCATTTAAAGAAAAATTAATTTACATGCTTACTAAAAAATTATAAAACAGATCTTAAAAGTGAAACTGAGTAGTTTCCTAGAGTACGCTTTCATTATGTGGATGATATTTTCGCAGTGTTTAACACAAACATTTGCAAAATAGACGATTTTATTGCCAAATTAAATAATAAATTTGATTCTATCAAATTTACCCACGAATTAGAAATTAATAATAAATTACGCTTTCTAGATTTACTTGTCAAAAATAAAGACACTTCAGAATTCTATGTCCATTGCGAGCAAACCTCCACTAAGTCACATTCCGAATGACTCACATCATACGTACGCACAAAAAATGGCCGGTCTGAATTGTATGGTAACAGGTTAATTAATTTTCTTTTAAATAAAAATAGATATGCCAAAGAATTAGGATATATTAAGGACGTGGCCGAATATAACGAATACACCGCTTGTCTAGTGAAGAAATTAATTAACAAACAGAAAACAAAGAAAATCAACGACTTCTAGAAGACATCTTTGGGACAATAATCACCACGTATCTAAAATTGATTAAAAATGTTAGACAACTGAGGCAGCTAAGCGCTTTCAAAAGTATATATATATATATATATATATATATATATATATATATATATATATATATATATATATATATATATATATATATATATATATGTATGTGTGTGTGAGAGATATACTTGGTTCTCTGGTTGTACCGCGTCCAGAATTCGACGTTTCAGCTCCTGTTTCGGAGCTATTTTCAAGAGGTAAACGAAATATGTAAGGACATGAACTCTAAGGCCTCAATCTGCCTACCCCTTAGAGCGGTGGACAAAGGTGGGTTGGGTTGTCGTAGCTCGATTACGAGGCCTCAATCTGCCTACTCCCCAAATCTCGCCGGAGATCGTCTCTAGGGTCTCAGTGTGTACAACCCCAGGCCTAAGAGAGATCTGGCAGTTCGTTGCAAGTCTTGTATTGTTTGTATCGTTTCGTCTACCTGATTTGTTATCAGTGAAAGTAGTCTGGTCACGTTCAGGGGCTTTAGTCACGGTACTTGAAGGATTTAGAGGATTAAGAGGATTAAATGGATTAAGAGGATTACAGGCATTTGTTGAGACATATAATGGGGCAATGAAATTTTCTATTAAATTTATTGTCTTTTTGTGTGGTTGTAATGAAGATATAATAGGTTTCCAAGTAATCCTCTTAATCTTCTTAATCCTAATAATCCTTTAAGTACTGTGACTAAAGCCCCTGACCGTGACCCGACTACTTTCACTGATAACGAAGCAGGTAGACGAAACGATACATACAATACAAAACTTGCAACGACCTGCCAGATCTCTCTTAGGCCTAGAGTTAAACACACTGAGACCCTAGAGACCGGCAAGATTTGGAGAGTAGGCAGATTGACGCCCCGTAATCGAACTACAACAACCCAACCCACCTTTTCCCCAAAACTATAAGTGGTAGACAGACTGGGGCCTTAGAGTTCATATCCTTACATATTTCCTTTACCGCTTGAAAATGGCTCCAAAACAGGAGCCTAAACGTCGAGTTGTAATAAATTCTGGACGCGGTTCAACCCGAGAACCCAGTATATCTCACATTAAAGACCGCGGAAATCTTTCCGAATATATATGTAGTAATAATAAAAAGTGTATGAACCTCGCACCGCCGCCTATGGTAAGTCGGTTGATTGATCACTTCACAAGAAAGACTGGCAAAAGGAAGTTCGATAGAAAATAAAATAACTTAGGTATTTCCGCCAAATAAAATATGTTAATTTTTGTGTTGTTGGACCACCTTCTATTGTTGTGGACCGACTACCTGCACAATAATTATAAACAGAGCTGTAGATATAAGATATTGTTACAAAGCACTTCAATAGATGTAGGTGCGGTGTTGCCACATCTCCAGAACTTCCCCAACATCTGGGAATTTTTGCACAATCTGGCAACACCGCCTCCCCGCCCCCTGGGGGTGCCGGGGGTGATCCCCCTCAGGCGAAGTCTCAACCCTCTAGGACCAGAAATAACGACGTTACCAACTTGTACCCCGTCGGAACGGATAACTGAGGTCTGCACATTCCGAACACCCTGTATATACACCCTGTACGCGCAGAGAACCCTTACACCCTGTATACGCAGAGAGATCTTATATTACGAGAAACACCTCTTGTGTAACATAGGAGTGATGACTACATTTGGATCACCTGTATATACATCCCCCTGTATACACACGGGACCGATCTGTATTCACAGAACCTTCTAGTAAAATAAGGTTCTGGAAAATTCTGGAATGGAACGCTCCAGAAAGTGGTGGAAGGTACGGCGAGTATATAAAGACGAAAGCAAGCCAGGACAGTTCAGTTCAGTTAGAGAATGTTGTAGTGACTCGAAGAAGCAGTAACTAGTGTGAAGTGTTATAGAGTAGCGACTGTAGTTTCAGTGTATTAGCGACTTTTGTACAAATTAGTGATTGTAAGGCCAGATAAACTAAGTGTTTTGTGAGAGAGACATTCTAGAACTTTTATTGTATCCATATTTAGAGAGTAAATAAAGTTGTTTTGTTAAAATTAAAAGTCTCACTTATCCAGAACCCGGAGAAAACGCAACAATATTTAAAATTGTTCATCCTCTTATGACGCTAACTTGGTTAGTGAAACGATCGTCTGGCTTTTTTAAATGTGTTGTTGTGATTTGGGTTCTACAAGTGTACTTAAGCCTGTGCAGACTTCTAATTCAGGAAACCATCACATTTTAGAGTATTCTTAATCCATCTTGATAATAATTACCTAATTACTGACGGCATTGTTAATTGATATTTAATGTACTGAGTGAAACAGTTACCATTATGATAACAACTCTAGGTATAAATTTTTACCTGAGATGGAATGATTCACATTTATGTAACCGAAATTTATCTTGCATCAAAGAACCCACCTATTTACAAACAAAAGTTCTCTCCTTACCTAATTTTTTGTATACAATTTTAAACGGCTATCTCTCAGGGGTCTATTGTTAGTGGTTTCGAATGATAGACATTTTAAATCGACGGAGGAGGGTCAGATTATAGATAGGTCTTTTCATTTTATACCTGTACTCCTGGACCAACTTTTCTTTAGAAGCACATGTAACACGCCATTATGGTTTTGAGATTCTGGCTCAGTTGATATTATCAGAGGGGAGTCAAATACGGGCTCCAACAAAAGATATGACCACGTCACTGAAATAACATAAAGAACCAGACTTTTAAAAGAGAATGGACGCTAGGGTTGTCTTCATTGAAGTATTTGTGGTTTTAATGTATGTACTTTTTTTTAATCCTTAAAAGATCCTTTTGTTTTCGAACAAAACTACCCTTTTTGATAAGGGGAGATATCTTGTGTTTTGGTAAAAATAATTTCACTTTTCCCTCTGCACTCTGAAACTTAGAAAAAATACGGTGCATTTTAATTCATTACTTCACTAATTATAACATATACCAATCCAAGTTTTCTTTATGACATAGTTTATGAAGGATAAAGCCTGTGTCTCTACGATATCACGAACTTGATTGTTGTGCTACAAGAAGCTTACTCGCTGCTTAAATTGTGGGAGATTAAATGCATTCAAAAATATTCCGGGAGGGCACCCCAAAGATTAGACGCTTCAGGAAAGAACGCGAAATCCCAGCGAACTGTTATAGAAGTGGGTAATTTGATACCAAAAACATGCGCTTGTCCATTAAAACCAGTTTATCGATTAAATATCAGAAGCGGAGTCACTAAAAAAGCAATTTCTAACGAGGAATGTCGATTACAGTATCGATAGAAGAGGCAAATATCTCCACCCTTTCTTATGTGGTCTAACAACAAGGCGAATAATTATTCCTGTTTGAATATTACCTAGGAGGGATAAGGTTATCTTTGGGGCAGCAACCCAGCCATGGGAAAGATATTCCGAAGGTGGATATACCTAAACCGGTTACGCATTGCATAATTTTAAATTAGAAATTATGAGTATTCTAAAAACTTGTATTCATTAAAATAACTTAACTTAATCAATAATCTATAATTCAAAGATAGCCAAAAAATAAAAACTTATTTGCTACGTGGAACAGCCAAATAGAATGAATTCAGTATCTCAATTATTATATTATATATATATATATATATATATATATATATATATATATATATATATATATATATATATATATATATATATATATATAATGTCACAGTGACAACTTGCAATTTTAGATCCTAAAATGTTTGAAAATCTTATTAAACTAAAGTTGAAAGAAAACTATTTTGGAGTGTAAAATGGTTGAAAAGTTCAAAGGATGTAGAGGAAATATTGGAGGTGCTAATAACGGAAGATTGGTTAAATAAATTGTAAATTTGAAATACAGAAATTTTATAGCAAGAAATGTCAGTGTCAATAGGATTTTGATATGTTTCAGTTTAATATTTTAACCAAATCGCATCAATTACAGTCACAAGTTTGTAACTTTTATGTAAGATGCACTGTATAATTTTAATGCATATATATATATATATATATATATATATATATATATATATATATATATATATATATATATATATATATATATATATATATATATATATATATATTGCTTTCATTTCAAAACTAGCCACCCTTCATAATTTCTTTATCAAGGAAATCTGGTTAAAAAAAAACAGGTCAATTGGGATTTCAAGGGGCGCGTTCAAAAACAGTATTTTCGGAATTTTACTTTTCACCCCCTAAGCCCCGTCACCCCAACTTTATAATTTTAAATGACACCCCCAGCTTGAAGTACATCATTTTAAAGGTATTTAAAATCCTAATCCAACGGCGTTCACAAAATGTGAATCCATCGCCAACTTTTGAATTTAGAAGAAAAAAACCTCATCAAATTCGGAATATACTTTATTGGTTTGCTGTACGTTTGTGATTTCTTATTGGTTTGCGTAGACTGCAGTTTCAAACCGTCCCGGTTCATCATCAGCACGCTACTGACTGTTATCACTCCTGTGTGATCTCCGTCTGAGATTGTACGTGGCGCATGCGCCGTGAGCTTCTATTGGTCGGTTTCAAGTTCTCTGATTGGTTGTGGCTTCGGACTGTGTCGTATGTATCGGTCTCATGTCTTGATCACTGTGGTTTGATAATTTGTCTATTTACCTTTATTAAGTTTTGTTTAAATGTTTGTACTTGGATTCGTTCTGGCATTAATTGTGTTTTATTGTTTGTTTGTTGAATGTAGTATTGTTCATAGATTTCCATTTCCAAAAAAGAAATGGAAATCTGGGAAAAATACTACATTCAACAAACAAAAAATAAGAAACAAATATTGCCAGAACAAATCCAATACAAACATTTAAACAAAACTTAATAAAGGCCATACAAATACACAAATTATCAAACCATAGTGATCAAGACAGGAGACCGATACATACGACACAGACCGAAGCCACAACCAATCAGAGAACAGGAAACCGACCAATATAAGCTCACGGCGCATGCGCCACGTATAATCTCAGACGTAGATCACACAGGAGCGATAACAGTCAGTATCGTGCTGATGATGAACCGGGACGGTTTGAAACTGCAGTCCGCGCAAACCAATAAGAAATCACAAACGTACAACAAACTAATAAAGTGTATATTTAAAAGTAATTACAGTGTAGTGCAATATTCCAATATATATATATATATATATATATATATATATATATATATATATATATATATATATATATATATATATATATATATATATATATATATATACAAGGTGCGGGATTTTGACCCTGGACATCATTAGGAATTTCGAAACCGTAAGAGATACAAACTTGTTTAAAAAGTAGTGCAATTACAAGGGTAACTCGAAGGTACTTACAGATTACAAAAAAGTTCCATGGCTTCCTAGATGTAAGCGAAATACCGAAAACTGTCATTTTCTTCTTTCTTTAATACCTCCAAAACTATGTTGCCTATCAACTTTCTTTATTCATTTGACAGGCCGAATACCTCAGTTCGCGAGGTGAGTAACCTGTAGAATCGGACTAGGAGGTCACGGGTTCGAGTCCCGTATTCAGACAGTGGGTCTTTTTCACTCGAATGGGGAAAAGCCGGCTTCTGAGGAGTGTCCTTTCTCTATATGTGTATGTGACACACCCCCCCCCCCCACCGCGCACAAGTCTAAGGCTTCGGAGTGCGAGGTTTGTCTACTGTGGTGTTATTATTACTATTGTTATTATTATAATTATTATTATTATAATTATTATTTATTTATTTATCTATCTACTTATTTTGAAACAGTGGAATAGATACAGAAGCACCATTCTTATAAAATACGGCCTGCTATTTCTTTATTATATCTATTTGCATTTTTTGGCAGGAGGTTTGAAAACTTCTGACATTATATTCCTCTGTTGAACAATGCTGGATAGATGCTCGAGGTTCTCCTCCATTAAAAAGCATCTTTAAGCGTCGTAAGACAAGAATATATCGATGAAATAAAAGCAGACGAACTAATTTAATCATCCCTTTTATAGGGCAATGGCATGCGAAATGGCCGTAACGTAAATTTAGTAGGCGTAAGATTAAATTATCTAATCAGATAAAATACCATTAACCTTGGATCAGGATACCCTTTTATTGTTTTAACGAGTTTCGTACTTTTTAATGTTGTCAAGTAAGATTAGAACCAGCATTAGGTAAAGATTCCAGGCACAGTAAGCAATCAAGAGCAGCAACATCTTGTATAAAACAAATGGTCTTGCAGATACAGATTATAAAATAAGAATAATAATGATGATCAAATACTAATCTACAGTGAAACCTGGTTAGGTGGGTCCTGGATATGCGAGAAGCCTCTGTTATTGATAATTACAATGAGCTCCCAACACTTTTGCGTTGAAACACCTCTGTTACTGGGAATTTTCAAATCTTGTTAACTGAGATTAGATTTCATAGATTTATTCGATGTTTACCTATATAATTGGGACTTCGTAGCTCATTAACTCATATAAGTGAGACAACTATCAGGTTTAGAGAAGTTATGACACGCTTGTTTACAAATACGTAGTCTAATTTCTTCCATACTAACTTTGTTTTTTACTACCTAAGGTTTTGTACGAGAAACGAGTGACTAACAGTGCACAAAATGTCGAAACGATAGTGTAATTCTCTAACAGCCGCTGCTGAGTTAAAGTTATTATTGGATTATGATAGTGGAAAGTCGCGTGACGAACTGTGCATGGAGTTTAATTTACCAAAGTCAACTCTTTACAGAATTATACAAAATATCTTTGGACAGAAGTCTTACTGATATTTAAATTCGAAGCTAATTGTCGCTGGCTGATATGTGGATTTCCAATGACTGAGGCTATGATGTTTACAGCCGTACCTTCATTTAGAACAGTTTTGTTTCTTACTGGAGCCCCATACTGTTCACTGCCGTCTGCATCAAAACGAGCTTTCACCAATCTAAATGCTTTCAACTGAGGTTGTTGTCGATTAGGGTATTTCTGCCTATAGATTATTTTTGCTAAGGCAACATTTTCATTACTTTTAGCAATCACATACAGCATCGACATAAGTTCTTCAGTAAAAAACATGCTGATATCAAGAAAAAGCGGGTAAGTAAGAAAGCTACGTTTCAATAATTTAGTTAGTTTTTCAAATGTCAAGTGGTGTTGTCAAAGCCGCCCTTAGATTTTGAGAAGTTTCATAAATATTGGAAAATAATAAATGTTGTAATTAATGCTTTAAAATTTTGAAACCGTTGAAAATAATGTCATCAAACGAAGTATTGTTGAAAAGGTCATGTAAATGCGCATCGAATAACGTTCTAATATACAGGGCGTTCTATTTGAAATTTTCGAGAAAATTTATGTTTTGCGAAATTTAACACTCTGTATAGGCAGATTACATTAAGAATTACCATGTTGCATTTTGTTATAGTGAGGAGTGTATAAAATTAACTCCAGTGAATATGCAGTCAAAACATTGTGCAGAATCGAAGTATTTACGCACCAAACTAGACCAATATGTTTAACAAACAAGTGAATAATTCTGAAACGGTTGGGCCTAGACCCATCATATGGGGTATCAATTTGCTTGCCGCGATAACATCTTTTTAAAAATGATATAAAATACAGGTGTTCTATTTAAAGAAAGGTATGTTTGGTCTGCCACGGAGAAAATTAACACCCTGTGTAAAGTAAAATATTTTTGAATTACGCAGCTGATTGATTGAAACAACTTTCAGTTGAAACTTTTTTGATAAAACTTAGTTTAATATGGAAAACTGGGCTCTTTCCGGAAGTGGACCACCCTGTATATATATGTGTGTGAGTGTAGGTATGTATCACACCGATAACCTTATAAAATAATGGTCGATTTTGATCAAATTTGGCACGTACCTTTCTTTTGTAAGTGGCTTGGATAAGTTAGTTAGCCAGGAAAATCGGACCAGGTTTTCCGGAAAAATTCTGAGTTTTGTTTCGAAAAAATGTTTATCTTAAAAATTAAAAAGTTTGGATGCAGCAAGTGCGGTATGGTAGTGAATTTTCATAGAAATGATCTGGTACAAAATATTTTATTATAACTTTTTTCTTGTAACATAGAAATATAAATTTTGGTGTATAGTTTACTTTTTATATCGTAAACCTACCTACCAAATTTGTCTATCATAGCTCTTTTATTTTATTTTTTAAATTTTTTCGAAAGAAAACTCAACATTTTTCTGGAAAACCGTGTCCAATTTTTCTGCATAACGAACTTGTCCAAGCCACTTACAAAATGAAGGTACATGCCAAATTTAATCAAAATCGGCCCATTATTTTTTGAGTTATTGGTGTGATACGTATATATATATATATATATATATATATATATATATATATATATATATATATATATATATATATATATATATATATATAGTATAACAGGATTTATAACATGGTATTTCTGTACTATAAAAGGAAAAGGGTTAAGGGCAAAGCCGCAAGGAGACAACCACATACACGGGTTTCAAGCTTATTAGCCATCATCAGTACGGTATAGCCAGGTGAAGATGGGAACACTCTGGATGAAGATGCAAATATACACGGAGTCACAACAGGCAACCAGTGCACATTTGCAGCAACATCCAGAGTGTTCGCATCTTCACCTGGCTATACCGTACTGATGATGGCTAATAAACTTGAAACCCGTGTATGCGGTTGTCACCTTGCGGCTTTGTCCTTAACCCTTTCCCTTATATATATATATATATATATATATATATATATATATATATATATATATATATATATATATATATATATATATATATATATATATATATATATATATATATATATATATATATATATATATATATATATATATATATATATATATATATATATAAATTGAAACCGACCCCGGATATGGGTTCTAGGGGTCCTAGTTCGCGCTCATTTGCAACTTTTCAAAATTCAAAGTTCACTAAAAAAGCTACGGTAACCAAATTTGGTGGGTAGGTTTACGATATAAATAGTATTGGTGCCAGATCATTTCTATGAAAATTCACTGCCATAACGCACTTGCTGCGTCCAGACTTTTTTATGCTAGGCAGTATACGAAAGCAAATTAACTAACTACAAAGTCGACGTGAAAAGTAATCGATCGGTAACGTCTTTTTGCAATTCTGAACGTGAAAGAGTTAATGTATTGTTTTGAAGTTAGGGAAGTGGCCATTTGGAATTCGACTCTCTGGTGTAATGTATCTGTCGTCTAGCTCTAATGCAAGATAAATGTTCCTTTGCATTTCAGGAAAAAGGAAACAAGCATAATGTCGAAGTTACATTTCCTAAAGTGATGTCGCGCCTCTTAGCTATACACGGGTTTACAAAAACACGTTGCTACTAGCAAATTTTCATCAAAAAAGATCGCTTACGAAATATGTCTCGACTTTCAAAAATATCTTCATGTGAATGTGTATTAAATTAAAGCTTGTAGATTTTATGTTGCAGGTTATTATCTTATGGGGTAGAGAATAAATGAGGGGTGATTTGGTGAAAATTGACATATTCTCATTAAAACTGGAGTAACATTTCAGAATTTTATGGGTACGGGAATGTGAATATTTTCTTTGTTACGAAGTCATGGACCCTAAATTCATTGTATGAGAATGTCTTTCTACGGAGAGTAGATTATCACAGCTATGTGGAAGTTATAATTCAGTTTGCAGCACTATCTTTATATCAGCTACAGTTGGTTAACATGTTCAACCTTAAACTGTTGTAAATGTGTGTTCTAACATAATTTTTCTAAGGTTTTTAAGTCTTGGACAATATTGAACCTAACTTTATATCCTTGATAGAAGAATCACAATTCCGAGAGCGCGGCAATATAATACAGAGTTTTATCTTGGAACTGACGGCTAATCCACAATGTACCATATTTTATCAAAATAACTTATTGTTTGCATACACAAATTTTTCAAATAAAATAAAATGTTTCTGAGAAAACTGGTTACCTAGCCAACAAACTTTAGGTTAATAGCGAATTAGGTTATTGAAATTTTAAGCATTTAAGAAACATTTGCTACCAAAACGCACTTTTTTTCTTACAAACGCATCATATTTCGATAAGACAATGCAAAATGCGATCAAATAAGGGTGTTCGAAAAAAAAGTGTAGGGATCAGCAACGACTTATGGGACAGCCTGTGATTGTCAAAAATTTTAAGATGCACCTCAAGACACCCTATAATTACCGTGTTGTGTTCTAATATTGTTTGATCCCCACGCCCAATTTCTCCGAATCCGACCCTGTACATTCCCATCCTGAAAACTTCCCTCGGTGCCTACGACCGTCACCAGAGGCAGTTACGACACAGTTAGCAAGAACAGCAACCTCCGGCGTACAACATTGGTGTCCCTGTGACAGGTGTCATCAAGCATCAGCAGCTACGAGAGATCTCAAGATCAACCACTTCCATGTCATCCAGCGTCCAGTAAGGTCATCCCGACCGGCTGAACCGTGACTGTTAGTCAGACACGGCATAATAGCTGATTATGCTGTCGTCATACCAGAGTTAACTGCGTCGTCGTTCCACACACACACAAGTATATATATATATATATATATATATATATATATATATATATATATATATATATATATATATGATGGAAAATTATATAAACACTGAATTACTAAAATTTCTTGAAAAACACAGTCTAATCCACGACAGGCAGTATGGATTCCGTCAGCGCATATCAACTGCCGACCTTCTTTTCTTTTTCACCCATTTTTGGAACAAGTCTATGGAACTACACGGTGAATCCCAGATTGTCGCTCTGGACATATCCAAAGCATTCGACCAGGTCTGGCACGCAGCGCTGCTTAATAAACTGTACCTGGACAGCTCTCCAACCGGAACATTTCTGTTGTCGTGGATTGCCATTCCTCTAAACTGCATCCAATTAATGCAGGGGTCCCTCAAGGTTCAGCTTTAACCCCTACTTTGTTTCTTCTCCACATCAGTCACCTTCTCTCTAGCACATCCAACTCAGTTCACAGTTACGCGGACGACAGCACCCCCCACTCAAATATACAATATTCTAAGCCTGTCTCTTTAGCCCAATTAGATGAGGATCGCAGACTCATGGAGGGTTCTGTCTCTGTGGATCTCCAAAAAATATTGGACTGGGGAAGTAGAAATATTGTACAATTCAACTCCATCAAAGCTCAGTCTTGCCTTATATATCATAAGAGATACTCCAGCCCTAGACCCACCACAAGGAACAACCAAGTTATTCAAAGTAATGAGTCCTTTTCACTTGTTGCCATTTCTGTGAATCGAAATCTCAATTGGCACCAACATGTCACATGAATTGCAAAAGCTGCTGCTAAGAAATTATGTTTCCTCTTCCGGGCTCGCAAATATTTTTCATCAGCTAATCTCTATACCTTATATACTTCACAAATATGGCCAAACCTCGAATACTGCTCCCAAATTTGGGCTGCCGCTGCCGCTTCTACGCTCGCTATCCTGGACTCCATTCAGAAGAGAGCTATACGTCTCATCGCTGACCGCACCCTCACCCAAAGGCTGCCACCCCTTGCCCACCGACGTACCGTTGGTGACCTCTCTCTCTCTCTCTTTTACAGATATCTGCACGGGCACTGCTCGGAGGAGCTTTCTTTCATAGTTCTTCCACCTGCTGCCCCCAACAGATCTACCAGGGAAACAGAGCGAATACACCCTTTTACTGTCCAGGTCACCAGACATAGAACATCTTGTTACGCCCGCTCTTTTGTCCCGAGGACTTCCAAGTTGTGGAATTCCTTCCCGGCACACGTTTTCCTTTCTCCTCCGAACCTCCAATCCTCAAGTCTAGAATTAACAGTTGCCTCTTTCCTCCTTCCTGTCGACACCCACGGTACGATAATATTTAGGCTGTGAGCCCTCGTGGTGTGTTGTTGAAATTATATATATATATATATATATATATATATATATATATATATATATATATATATATATATATATATATATATATATATATATATATATATATATATATATATACATAAAAACATATAAAATTGAAAAGACCTTGGATATAGGGGGTGAGTTCATTTGAAGAAATTTTTTTAAATTCAATTTTTTAAAAGAAAATTCACCAAAAATAAATCTGACCCTGGATATGTGTTCTAGGAACATTAGTTGGGCTTCATTCAAACAGATTTTTTTAAACCTTATAACTTGTGGTCTCTTAATAAGCGGCTTTTTGCCCCGAAAATTTCCCAAAAAGTAAATATCCACAAAGTTAAATTAGAATAACAAACAATAATTGTGTGTCTACATTTCATTGTATTTCGCAGTTTGAAAAGCCGCAAAGAACAGACTAATATTCCAGATCCAATTTTCCCTAATTTCCCTTCCAGATTAAAGTATAATTGGTTCTAATTATGCCAGAACAGGTACTCTAAATATAGATTTTCACGTGGCAATTATACAGCAATAACAATAACTCTTATTTTATCTCCCTCCATTAGAGCTTTTTCCTTGTTACTTTGTGTACACTGACCTTCTACGAGGCCTGGCTATTTTAAAAGGGAGTTTATTGTAAGATATTGAAAACTAAGATCTAAACACTGATAAATTGAATAAAGTCAAAACTTTAATTCCAATGTTTGCGACGTAACCCAGATCTCGGACCATAACCCATAAATGACTCCAAAACACACTAACCACCCGCTTTTTTTTACGATCTATGAGGTATATACTATTTTTAAATTGTAACACTTCACCTCATTTATAGAAAGACACAATAAAAAAACGCATTAACTCGAGGCATTAAAAATGTATGCCTCCATGACTAAATGAAAGAATTTCACACTTCGCTTCATTCATAAAGAGAAAAAAAGAAGAAAAAACGCATTAACTCGGGCTCGGTGTTCACCTCACTCGCGCGAAATTCTCTGCTGGCAGGGGTCGCGGCGGTGTATCCGCAGGGGAGCGGTCTGTCTCCCTTGCTCTGGTGCTTCGTCGTGGACCGCCTTCTGGGGAGGGGGGTATGGGGTACAGGACTATGCGGACGACATCGCCATCATAGTCCGAGGAAAGGTGGCACAGTCAGTGTGGGAGCGCATACAGACAACACTGAAAGTGGTGGAAAGGTAAATGGTTGGTCAAGAGCTCGGGGTGTGCCCCGAGAAAGCAACCGTCATACCGTTTACGAGGAAGTGGAAGTGGGAGAGCCACGGAACTCCCACTCTATACGGTAGGAACATTTCAATGGCCAGGGAGGTAAAATATCTTGGGGTCGTATTGGACTCTAAGCTAACCTGGAATGGTGACAGTGAAAAAATACTGCGTAAGGCAGTCATAACCTTAGCCGTTAATAGGCGGCTATATGAAAAAACGTGGGGACTAAGACCTAGTATGGCCCACTGGCTTTACACAAGAGTGGTCAGACCATCGTTAACATACGCGACACTGGTCTGGTGGCTTAAGGTGACACAATCCAGTGCCAAACAAAAACTAGGCAAGATCCAAAGGGTGGCTTACCTAGGCATCACAGGGGCCATGTCTTCAACCCCAACAACCGCCATGGAGGTGTTGCTGAATCTGCCCCACCTACCCTTAGTTATTATGGGGGAGGTCAGACTAGTACTATACAGACTAGCCTGCAATGGCAGACTGAAGATCAAACCAGGCTTCAGAGGCCACTGAAAAATTCAGGAGATCGTGAAGGAGCCCATGCATGAAATGAGGCCAGACTTCGTGAGCCCGCGGATCTGCAGGGAAAACTTTACAGTGGAAATCCCCGACTGAGAAGGATGGTGGGAGGTGACGCCGGGAATACCACGGGACGCGCTCGTCTGGTTCACGGACGGATCCGGCGGGTGGCGTGGGACGGGGGCAGCTGTTTATACGGAAGGGCCGAGGGTAAGTCATAGTATTTCACTCGGAGCCCATGCAACGGTCCTCTAGGCCGAAATGTACGCCTGCACTGCACTGTGTGCGGGAAAACAAGAGGCGGGGCTACACCAATAAGCGGATCCTTATAGCCACAGGCAGCCAGGCAGCCCTAAGTAGCCCACGGGTAAATTCCTGGTTAGTGAGTGAGTGCCGAGACGAGACGATCGACCTGGCTGTGCAGAATGAGGTCACCCTCATCTGGGTGTCGGGTCACTGGGGGGTCAAAGGCAATAAAGAAGCTGACAGTCTCGCGAAGAGAGGGTCAGCAGAACCATTTATGGGACCAGAACCGGCTCTGGGCGTGAGAAATAGCACTGCCAGGGGAACCATTAAGTCCTGGGTCAGAAACCAACACAAGGGGTACTGGACAGACTGTCCAGGGCTCAGACATGGGAAGTCAATAATTGAGGAACCCAGTTCAAAGATACATGTGGAGCTGCTAAATCTTAGCAGAGGACAGCTCAGAAACATAACAGGTCTCTTGACGGGAGACATGGCCGTCAAGAAACACCTGCATAAAATGTGGCGGTTCGAGGGGGACCTCGAATGCAAACTCTGCGGCGAGGGTGAGGAATCAGCCCAGCACATCTTGTGCGAGTGTAAAGCTCTGGACCGCAAAAGACAACTGATCTATGGTCAGTCTAGACCGGAGACAGAGCATTACAAAAATTCACCCTACCAATCGCTGTGCAGACTAGTTCAAGGCACAGTGATTTTGGAATAGGTGCAGTAAAAAGACTAAGTGCACGCACAATAAGCCAATGGTTGCAGTGCTATCAAGGCGGCAATGCCGCGGACGAGCCCTGAGGGAGAAAAAAAACGTGGACTGTACCCACGCGAAATAAATTATATAAATTAATGATATAACTTGTTTACAGGACGAATATCGATTGAAGAGTGACCGTTCCTAAAGTCAATTCAGATAAAGGAGCTGGTAAAAGAGTTTATCGTACCGATAATATTTTAATTAAAGCAACCCAGTTTATTATTTTATACAGGTGGGCGCTTGAAAACGGTTTAAGCGAGTTTTAGTGCAATCGTATCTGTCATGCGTGAGAAATTGTTCGAAATATCCCTCTTCAACTTCCAAACACGTTCCCACTCGTTTTCTAAACGAATCCCGTACATACGGCCATATTTCACGTGCAGGCAAAGCGGATTCTGTTTTTCATATCATCTAAAGTTGTAGGTGCAATCGCCATCACTTCGTCCTTAATAAAACACAACAAGAGATAATCAAGAGGGGTCAAATCCAGCGATCTAGCAGGCCAGTTGACTGGACCTGCTGGACCAATCCACCTGTTTTCCAATATTCCTTTCAAAAGATTGTGGGCCTGTATTGCATGATGGACGGAGCTTCATCCTGTGGAAACCAAATTTTTTATTTTATGTTTTGGTTTACTAATTGAGATCTGGTTTCTTAAACAATTTGTGTACATTTCTCCATGTAAATGCCCTTCTATTAAATGCGGATCAATAACATTATTCTCGATTATACCACAGCATACATTAATTAACCATGTATGTTGACTTGGCAGAGTTCTTTAGTGGGGACTTTCTGCCGCCCAGTGGTGCATATTGTGCCGAATTAACTAAAAAAAAGTAAGAAAATCTGATTTCTGAACAAAATTGGCTGCTTTAATAATAAATTAAATTATACTGGACTCTCCGATGAACTCAGATTTACTGACGGAACTATCGTCTGCTTTAAAAATATGATGTGATTAAGTACGGTTAACCAACATATACTTATTAGTGCATAGCCAAGTTTTCAAATGTTAGTAGTAAAAACTACAAAACGCTTATATCAGTTTCTAAATAAAGCTTTAGGTATTTACTTATATATTTTAATTTCTTGTTTGTTTATACGTAGCTTGTCAAGAAAAAACATATTACGGAATATGTATTTAAAAGATCAGTTACCTACATACAGATATATGATCTTCCTGATAGATGTTCAACAGGTAGATCTACATAAAACTAATTCATTGCCTTTTTGTCACACGATTAATGATTCATCCATGGATTCTCCTTGTTAGTTTCATTCATTTTATCATTTTATATGAAAGACCGGATTTATCTCAGCTGTAGGTACGTACTAACTTAATGTCAACCAGGATGCGGGTTGACATAACCTAATTGTAACACCATACAAATTTAATAGCTGCCTTTAAAATGTCACTTGTATTATTAAGCCAGAACGACTTTAAATTAAACTGTGTTATAAAACTAATATAACACCCTGTATTATCACAGTCTAAAGGTTATTAAAACAGCAACTAATAACATCAAGGCGCAATTTACCCAACAAGGGAGTCGTAGATTTGTATATGATAGACGCCTACTATGAAGCATATGATCTAAAAACTATTACGAAGAATGTGTTGCAGATACTTCTAAAATCGCCAATATATAGAACATAGTAGGCTTGAGCGTTACTTAACAACCCTTTCTCATTAATTGTCGTTGCCCTTAACGTTCTCCTGGCTTTAGATGCCGTTAACGTCGAGACCGCTTGCAGAGAAAAAACAAGCACTTATGAAGCCAGATAGAATGTCTCTACATCTCTGTATGTATACTTTTTTATTAAGAAAATACAGGACAATACTATTTTATGAACAAAAATTTCCTAATGCTACTTACAAAAAGGTGTGAATATTTTAAGACCTAAAGAACATCGTAAGCAGCGCCCTCTACCCGCTAGAGCCAAATTGGAAATGAATTATTCTTTATTTAAAAATTCAGCTGTGCCAATCTTCAAGACAATACGTCAAATACTTTTCTAAATATCAAGCAAAATTGAAATTTAGTTTCTCACTTTAACATTATGTATCTTTTTTAATTTTTACTTGTTAACTGGGGTAGGTTTCTTCTCCTGTGTGATGATGCTGTCATGAAGCGAAACCGGTTAAAGAGAAGAACACAATTATCTGTGAAGCCAGAGAAATGGTCTCAACGTCTGTATTAAGTATGAAACGGTTTCCCCAAGTAAGGACAACAAGAATTAAATAATCAAATCTACTAGGTTTATTAGCGAATTTTTATTTTAAAATATTCGCTAATAGAGAGGAATCGATGGTGAGTGAGGCTTTGCAAAAAATAATAATTTAAAAGCAGTCAGTTGCAAAATAAAACTCTTTATTATAGGCCGAGCTTTCGGAAAATTTTATTCTATTCTCAAGGATATAACGTGAGTTCTACTAAACTAATTATTCAATGACAAACATAAAAAAACCTTTTTATAAATTTGACTTCAGTTGGTTACTTCAACAGATGTTGAAAATGACCACCATGGACCTCCTGACTAATAAATATTCTACCGGTAAATTCTCCTCTCTATGAAGCATCTGTGGCGTTATTCTTGAACAAAAATCTGTAATTCGTTGTCTAAGTTCATCTAATGAGCCGGGAGCCGTTTTATAAACCTCAGATTTAACGTATCCCCAAAGAAAAAAAATTAGAGGCGTGAGGTCTGGGGATCCAGCTGTCCATTTTGTAGGACCTCGACGACCAATCCACCTATTTTTATAACTCTCATCCAGGTAATTTCTGACTTGCCTAAAATAGTGAGATGGGGCTCCGTCTTGTTGAAAAATAACCTCTTGAAACTCATGTGGCTTTTGGGCAACAACATCATCAATAAGTGGAGTAATTGTATTTTGCAATATATCCAGATAACTGGGGCCATTAAGATTTTCTTCCTGAAAAATGGGACCTATGATGTGATTACCCAAAATGCCTGCCCAAACATTTATTTTCTGGGGGAACTGTGTGTGTCCCTCCCGGAAAACATGAGGGTTTTCCTCACTCCAGTACTTAAAGTTTTGGGTATTAACTTTTCCATGTAAAAAAAATTACTCTCGTCCATCAAACAGATATTCTGCAAGTAGTAATAATTCCCCACGATTCTTCCTGACATAATTACCCAAAATTCGAGTCGTCTATCAGGATCGTCTTCTGCTATTTCGTGTATAATTTTCATTTTATATGGGTGAAACTTGTGGTTTTTCAAAATTCTTTTGTCAGAAGTACGCGAAATATTACATGCCTCAGCCACGTGCTTCGTTGGCTGTAGGGGATTAACAATCATTTCAGCTAAGAACTGGACTTTTACATCTTCCACAATTTTAGGCCTCCCAGACCTTGGAGCGTCTTTCACCGTACCCATTTCTTGAAATTTTGAAATTAGTTTTCGTAAAAATTTTCTGCATATTTGGCGTTCCGGATAGCGTACATTGAACATACGAACAGCATCTTGGTAATTTCGCTTAGTTTCGCCAAAAATAATAACCACTTCAAATTTATCTTGTAAAGAAGGAGCCATTTCAAACAATTTAGAACTAATACTTTTCTGTAAATACTAAATCGAGATATTAAAAAACAGTATGACAGGAACAATTAATTATGACATGTAATAGGTAGAAAAGTGTAGAAAATGGAGAAACCACAGATGAGCTGAATAGCCTGTGTGGTTCTCCAAACAACATGTAAATGATGAATAGTAGTAATCTTTTTTAGAAAAAGTGTGTAAACAATGGTAGTCATAACGTAGAAACCGATATTATTGATTCTTATTTGGAAAATACTGAACCAAATGTTTTCAAAACTGGATAATCTTCTGAGCATAAAAAGACCTTCAAAATGAGGTATCACACGACCACAATTTCCATTTAAAATATATTCTATAAACTATCGTGGAGATTTAGACTCCACCGGTGAGATTTGCCTAATTAGGTTTATCAGGAAGTCTCTTAAAAGGGAAGTCGTGTGTTCAGTTTAAAAGAAATATTGGTTTATTTTAATGACTTTTATACACATATATACAACTTTATATACAAACAATAATAATTAAAATGTTATATAGGTAAATTAGTCTGTGGATATCACCAGGGCAGACTGGTGAATCGGATTTTGTCTCAATTTTGACCAAACACCAAGTTTCCCATAAAATCTAGTCACGGTATTACCCTTGTTTCCAGCTGATTCGTTCCCCAATCCTTAGGAGACGGTTTACCAGGTTAGGGCAACAAATATATACCGACATTTTACAATTCCAACCACTCGGGCCACACCTGGGAACCAGTGAGTAGTAAAACATCGAAGAAGATTTATAGACTTACAAAGTTTTTTCCACGGGTATGGCCACATAACGGGCTTCTACTAATGTTCTTTAACTCGAAGGCTGAAGTCCCCCGGTGACACAATACGGTATTTATTATAACATATCACAGAATACAGCTAGAAATGAGGTGCAATTTGAATTTGATAAACTCTCTCGGTTATTCGATGAGCGTATGAACAAATTAGAGAAACAAAATAACAATTGGACGAACAAAACTCTGTCAGTTTTCCTAAGTAAACCCCTTAATGACGGGAACACCTGTATATCCACATTGCGGACGGTTATAAAGACAAAATGGTAAATAAAACAATTCAGCAATTTTAGGACAGCTATATAAGTATAAAAAATTAATAGAAAATTGAAATAGTAATATTTCTAGGCCTTTTCCGACTGTAAAAGGAGCTTAGTTAAACGGGTTGCAAAAAGATTAGATGAAAACAATACTTTACTTGAATTCGGATTCTTAATTAATTGTCTCAGCCGGTGGATCGACTTATATAATATGGTACAAAATATTTCTCCTTATTTACTTCTAGAAGCGTGTGCTTCTTTATTTATTTTTCTACCGGTAAAATTTTACGATCGAAAATTTGCAAATTTACACATTTTTACGTAACGGTATCAAAGCGACAACATTCCGAAGTTTGTTTTATTTACCTTATTCGATTAAGAATATATTTTATGGGGCTTCCTCATTATATACAGATGCCTTAAAAAATGTTATTTAGTCAAATATATGAATTATGAACATTGTCAGTGTCTGTTTAACGGGAAAAAAGCTTTGTTGCAACAAAACGGGAGCTTCCTTACAATTTTTTTAGTCTGGCCGACTGCACTATTTATTGATTTATGTCTGGATGACCAATAACTCATTTTCAGATTCTAATATCAACGAACGAGTGTTAACTTTACTTTTTTTTTGTTTCAGGTAAGCAGAGGAAAGATTAAATACCTATTTTCGTATTTATTTGCTTTGCTGTATGTAATGGTAAGCAATATATTCATACTTCCTAAAATCGTAAATTGATTGGTAATAAGAGAGCTACATGCTGACGTAATTTCGTATATTAGACCAGAAATAGAATCTTAAACAAATAATATCGGGCGTTTTACATCTGAAAAAAAGTTTACCATTGTGTAAAAATGACAAATTATGTAAAAAAACACTGGTTTATATCCCTCACTAATTAACTCAGTATCGGTGGAGAAACTTTTGGTTAACTGAACGTGTCCAAGGAAGTACCACAGCATAAGAAGACCTCACTATGCTGTGGAAGTACTACGAGAATTGTGTATCGACAATGTTAAAACGCATCCTGGCTTAGTTGATGTGTACCTGTGACAGATTCCACCACTAGAAGAAATTTCAGAAACTGGTTCTGAGTCTTTTTATTTCGTTTTGAATGTTGCTCTAAAGCTCTCCACCTCTCTAAAGAGGTGAATCATGCTACTAATGCTACACAGTTTATGTGTACGCTGTTCCGAAGTATTCCCACACTATATTGAGGCATTGAATTAAACCTTTCAAAATCTTATACTAGTATTTATTACACTAACGATATCTAATTATAGGGTGTGTTTATTATTATTACTCAATAAGTTTTATGTACTGCAATTACCCAACAAGCCAAGTAGTTATGGTTGATTTCACATGTAATAGTTTTTTCTAAAATTTTGGTAAATCAATAAGCCTGCATTTTATAAATGATTGGTAATTGTTTTAGATACAGATATGACACTTTTTTGACTTCACACGTGTTTGTTTTCTTCTCTGTAACCGGTTTCACCCTTTTACGGCATCGTCGGATAGGATTGAAATTGAATTTATTTATAGGCATTCATCACAACTATAAATAAAAATCTGTAAATTTGCAGATGAGCTCGTGGAGGACTTTCAGAAAAAAATTTCATAAATATGCTTGTAACCTATCTTGGATACATAAACCACAAAAACATTTCTTGCAAACAACCCTCAAGAAAGTTACGTAATCAGGAGTAACTAGCGATGCTGGACGGGGAAGGAGATAAAAAGGAAGTATAAACGAAAACTGCGAAAAAACAAATTAGCCGGACCTACATAAGTCGCCTTGCACCATGCACAGAACGCCATTTCCGTCCAGTATCAGAGAAATGATACTCGAAAAGAAACGCGTGCGTAGACTAGCTCAGCGCACCGGAAACCCCACCGACAAACGTGACGCAAACAGACTCATCAAACAAGTACGATCCGCCCTACAAGAACTCCGCAATAATCGTTGGGAGGAGCGCATGCAAAATCTGTCTACCCAAGACAATTCCATTTGGCAAATGGCTAAAGCCCTTCGCTCCCAAAAACTTCCCATATCCCCACTTCACGGCCGTAACGTATACACGGATACGGAGAAAGCTACTGACATCGCAGATCATCTGGAGTTGCAATTTAGCCCCAATTATAACAACGTTGATCTGTCGCACGTAGCAAGAACGCACCGCTATGTCAGGAGTGCGCTTAGCGCCACCCCAGACACAACTATCGAGCCCACAACTTTCGAAGAAGTTTCCCAAATAATCAAATCATTAAAAAATAGGAAAACTCCGGGATACGATGGAATCTCCAACGTAGCCTCCAACGTTCCCTCAGAACTACAGGCCCATTAGCCTACTACCAGTCATCGGCAAAATCGCCGAAAAACTTATTCAGAAAAGGCTAGCTTCATTCCCTCAGAAAATCATATCCTCCCGGATGAGCAATTCGGTTTCAGACACCAGCACTCCACCACAGACCAAGTCCTTCGTGTGGTGTAAAACATCACCGAATGATTTAATGAAAACAAGTCAACTGGTGCAATATTTCTTGACATTGCACAAGCCTTCGATAGGGTTTGGCATGCGGGCCTCCTAAACAAACTTATATCATTTAATTATCCTCTCCCTCTGATTATGCAAATCAGGTCATACCTGCAATAAAGGAAGTACCAGGTCAAACCTCTGGGAGCCAGATCTAGAACGTACACAGCCACGGCTGGTCTCCCGCAGGGTTCTGCTATCCCCCCTCTTCTGTAGAATATATTTGTAGCAGACATTCCGACAGCCCCCTAAACATGACATACGCACTGTACGCAGACGATATTACCATCCTCAGCAGCTCCACTCAGCCGAGGATAATAACCGAACGACTTCAGACCGCCGTAGTCGAGCTGCAAGAATGGTATAGGAAATCCGTTCTAGACATAAACCCCGATAAATGCTCAGCAGTCCTATTTTCCAAGAGGAGACACACACCTGACGAAAACGTATCATTAGGCAACCGTCTAATTCCCTGGCAAGATTCTGCCAAATACCTCGGGGTTTTCCTCAACAAACACTTAACATGGCGCCCCCATGTCGATCACGCCCGAAAAAGCCTCGATGTTCATCTCGAATCTATTCCCACTTCTAAATAGAAATTTCAAATTGTCCATGAACAATAAGTTGATCATGTACAAAGTCATCATCCGGCCAGCCTTGACCTATGCATCACCTGCATGGGCCACCGCGGCCGGAACACACATCAAGCCCTTAAAATCATCCAGAATAAAATTCTGAGAATGGTTACCGGAGCGCCATAGTTTGTCAGAAACAGTCAGATTCACTCTGATCTGGAAATGCCTTCGATACTTGAGTTTATAAGTTAACTATCCACAACTCAGTTCGCAAAAGCCGCTTCTCACCCAAATGCTCTTCTCCGTAGTGCCACCGACTACGATGAGCAACTTCCACATAAGCATAAGCGTCCAAAGCTTATACTAACCCGCTAACGCCCCCGCGGCAAAAACAGAATGGAAACATTCAAACCCGAACGTCATTGTGTGAAATCTTTCCGACGGAGGTATGAACTAAGGTCCGGTACTCCTAAGGAGAGGGTTTTAGTGAGTACAGTCTCACAGTACCTCGATATCCCACGGCACTACGGTGTCGTGAATGGGGTCTGCATGAGCATTTCCCCCTCCTGTATCAAAAAAAGCACAGAACGCTCATTCGACCCAGGTCCCGTGGCTTTCTTGAGGGTTGTTCCCAATAAAAGTTTGTTTTGGTTGTATGCAAGGAGAAGGGGAAGACCCCCCCCCCCGGAGGAATCCCCTTTCCCTCACCCAATAGAACGGGGTTCTCGCTCTCTTCTGCATGCCTACGCAAAATTACAAGAAAAAATATTGGGAACAACCCCTAAGAAAGTTACGAGACCTGGGGCGAATAGGGGTTCTGTGCGGAGTAAACAGGATTTTAAGGACGCATAGCTACAAAATGGGATAAAGGCAGCTTATATATGTCCTTTTTATCTTCTTACTCGTCCAGCACACCTATTCGCTCCTTGGTCCTCTAACTTTCTGGGGGTGGGGGGTTGTTTGCAAGAATTTTTTATTGTCGCTAATGCATCCAAGGGGGGTTCTATGCACAGTTCTGAAAATATTTTTCTAAAAGTCCTCCGTGAGCTCATCTGCAAATTTACGAAAAATTAGTTGCTACGTTGGAATATGCTAATCAAAAAAAAACTTTAATAAAATAAATAAAGTAAAAATTTATTGAATTGTTAGTTGGCTGTTGAGAAAAATTCTAAATGAGGTATGAATGTTCGAAAAATCACACACAGAAAAACTCAAAATGACTCACCGGAGCTGGATTATATGTGGGATTTCAAAGGTCCCAATTTACCTTTTGATTTGTCACAGATGTTACACATGGGCTATCAGTGCCCACCATAGACTCTTAGTTCCTCCCAAGAGAAAAGTCAGGAAGTGATGAAAGACATTTTCGTGGGTGATGACCAGACAAACTGTTAGATACCAAGTATTAAGAAGAGGGGGTAAACCTGCAGTTGAGACCGATGCTCTTGAAATGAGATCGCAAGCAGGTACTTTAACTGAAGGTTCTGCGGCCATAATATACTTAAAAGTATGCGGAATCTACTGACATTAAAGCTTGATTTGCTTTAGAGATCGGAAACTTAGGTTGTGCACTCGAAATTACATTGGGAACTTTCACTGTACCGGAAAAACAAAGGTTCGCTGTTTAAGTCACGTTTTCTTCAAAACTGGCTATTAATTTTAACTTAAATCGAGATGAAAACACTTGTAGCACCCACTGATAACTATATTAAGGAATATTAGCGGTAAAAGATAGGATTTTAGACCCTTTTTGGCTGATGAAGAGCTCAGACAGTTCCCGCGATGTTGACTGTCTGCTCGTCGAAACAAGCACTTACGTCACGATCTTACTGACTTTCGCGCCATTTTCCCGGCGAGCGTTGAAACTTGATTCCCATTTGGCCTATATGTCTGAGAAAGACAGATAGCGTTCGAACTCCCCTCGATACGACAATGGACGCGGTCCGACTTTTCAACCGTCGTTGATGAGATCATGATGACATCACTTTGGGATTATACCGAGAATTTTGTGAAACAACAACCTCTATCTCTACAAGGAAACATTCCGCCTCTGATATTTCAATTTCAACTCATATCTAAGGGAATGCAGTACGGGCATTACGATCTAAAATTCATTAGCGACTTTTCAATAGATAATTTTGAAACCAAAACTTGAATTGCTTTTCAGAGATAGAGTCACCTGTTACTATTTAAGCTTCTTGGGGGTTTTCTTTATGTCAGTAACGTAGTAACGGTGGTGAATAAAAACACAATCGTTACAAGCTGCCTTGAAAACATACTACTTGGTTCCGCAACGGGATGGCTACACATGTAAAAAGCTTGTCTTACATTTCACTTAGTTTTGTCAGGCTGGCTACTATAGCAGTATTACTTTATATGTGTATTTTCGCTACCATTAGTATGCCGTACTGACAAGCTCTAATGAGAGCGAAACCGGTCTGCTGTTCTAATTGTGGTGAGAATACATCTAGCCTTATATGTCACTTTTTATAATGCGAGAGGGACATTCTCTGACATCCTTTCCGCCACAGACTAAACTTGAGTTTAAACAGGTTCAGTGATATGCTTAAGAGACAAAATAAGTAGCGTTATGTATTACAAAACTTATGAAAATTCTCTAATATAATTGCTGCGTCCCCACTTCCTGTAAACTCAACGTAAAAGGATCAATGAGGTAATATCTTACGTGAATCACCCTATATATTACCTTACGGTGTTGCAGAGTATGCCAGACAGAATAATTAATACACGGGATTTAGACAGAGGATGACGTTCCATGTTTATATCAAATTGCACGTGCATAGTCAATTATGATCGAAGGATGCGATTTAATACATAGCTGTAATATGCTGGTGAACTGTCTGTATGTATCTAGCAGAAGATTATTATTAATCTCGACAATAGGCTGCCTGTTTATCTATCTTAAGATAGCTAGCTCACGATGATATTTTATGCTGTACATACCTATATTCTCCTTGACCAAAAAACACATTTTCTAGATCTCTATCTAAATTGTATTTAATTTGTTATTTAATCAAGGTAACAGTTATGTTGTCTGGATAGAAATTAAAAAAAATATGCATATTTTAAATTTATAATTGCAGTATTGTCATATGAAAAAGTCTGGACGCAGAGAGTGCGTTATGAATTTTCTTTAATATATTTCAAAAAGGTAGCAGAACAATTTCGAAAAAACCGATTTCAGGTAACACTATGTTGTCTGCATAGAAATTATATAAATATGCATTTTTTTCTTTTACTTTACCGTCGGCCTATTTCCGCAACTATGGCCAATCACAGACGCCAGAGAGCAGTTTCGCCTCACTATCTTAGAAATTTTGCCGAACCCCTGCCTTTCTGTAAGGAGGGTAGGGATCTTAGTAGTAGTGGCAGTGGTGGGGAGGCCAACGCCAAGCAAGTAGTCCACAATGGGCCCTTTTTGCCAAACTCAGCAACCATGCTCTACTTTTCCTCGGTTCCGTCACCAAACCGCCTCGACATCGAGATGAAGGCCGTGACTGTCTTCAGTTGGACGGTACTTACCTGATTACCCTGCAGAGTCCTCAAACCGAACAATTCTGCTCGAAGACTCCCAAAAGCCTCGCATTCACACAGGTAGTGGTAGGACGTTTCTTCATTCTCCCCACATTTCTGGAAAATGGGATCCCTCTCTACGCCTATCAATGTGAGGTGTCTTCTAAGGGCTCAGTGGTCTGTCAGTACCCCAAGGATGCGGCGAAGCGTAGGTCGACTCCTATCGAGTAGCCATACAGTTTTATCTCTGTCCGGCCCCTCCAGGAAGTCCGTCGCCTGCCTGCAGCCACCAACCGACACCCAGTGCCTCTCCATGGCCTCCTCAGTCCACCTGTCTAAGGCGGCAGAGACCGTCTTCCTACTTATGCCTATCGCAGACTCCGGGCACAGAACGGCCGCCGGGAATCAAGCCTTGCCCGATCATTCGCTACCTCATTCCCCGCTACGCCACAGTGTCCCGGAACCCACACCAGTTGCACCTCCTTTGCCCTGGCTAGTCCGTTAAGGGCGTCAGCTCACTCATGAACCAGTGTTGACCTGATTCTGGCCGCGCAGACTGCCTGGAGGACCGCCTGGCTATCCGCGCAAATGTATACACATTTCTCGGGGCTCATCCTCACATTCTGTCTATTAGCCACAGACATGATAGCGTACACCTCCGTTTCGAATGCCGTGGTATATGCACCCAGGGCATAACTCTCGCGCACCACCACTCTATATATATATTTCTGCCCCGGAAGATTGTTGATCCTTCAGCCGCGGTCTGTCAGTAAAACAGACCAGGCTTGAGGGCTGGAATGCAACTTCATTTTCCCTCCACTGGTCCCTACTGGGGATCCTGAGGGTATATGGCCTAGTCAACCTAATATCGTCCTATGCATTCCGTACCTTGATGGCGGAAATCAAAATTTCCTTTTCCACCTCCTTGGCGACTCTTGCATGTCCTATTATTGCTCCCTCTCCGCACCAGGTTCCAGAGTCTCGCATTCTAAGATGCGACGCCATAGCCTCCCTTCTGATACAAATGGGAAGCAGTGGCAGTATCAGCAAGACCTCTAACGCGGCTGAGGGTGTCGTCCTCTTAGCGCCTGTGATACCCAGGATTGTCAGCCTTTGGAGTTTGGCCAGCTTCCTGGTAGTGGTTTGGTTCACACCACACCACCAGACCAACGCCCCATAGAGGATCATCGGCCACCGATCTCAGTGTAAATCCAATGAAAGATCCGAGGGTTAAGTTTCCAGTTCTTCCCTATCACTCGACGCTGGTTTTTGGTGTTTTCTGTTGTGAATGTGTGTAGCTACGTTTGATTTGTAGCTAGGTATGTGGATTTTAGCGAATGCTGTTATATGTTCCTTGAATCTTGTTTCTATTGATTTTTTTTGTCATTCCTATATATTTTTTATTGCATGTGTTACGTTCTATTTGAAATATTCCGTTTAATTCATGTGGGTTGTGTTCTTGTTTTTTATTTATTTTGTTTATTATTTTGTTATTGGTTTTGTAGCTCTTTTTAAGTCATATTGTTTGAGTGTTTCTGTTTTGTTTTCATGTGATTTTATTCTTCAGTATCACACCGATAACTCAAAAAATAATGGGCCGATTTTGTTTAAATTTGATGAATAAATTCCTTTTGCAAATGGCTTAGATAAGTTCGTTAGCCAGAAAAATCTGCCAAGGTTTTCCCGGAAAATTTTGTGTTTTCTGTCGAAAAAAATTTATATCTCCAGAAGTAACAAAGTAAGGGCAACCAAATTGTTGGTACACGGGTTTATGTTCTTATATGTAAGTTACCTACCAAAATTTGGCCCTGTAGCTCAAAATACAAAAAAGTTATAGGCAATTAAAGAAAAATAAATTGGGGTTTTCCTCAAAACGTCAAAGTTGCGATTTAAAACGTCAAAATCAGCCACATTTAGGCAAAGAACTTGAATCTAATACGAGCTATGGAAATAAAATGTCTCAAGAAGAATGTTTTACAAACCCTGAAGTCTTAGTTTCAACCGTCATTGTCCTTCATTTTACTAAAATATTTCCAGAAGATTCATTTCAAATAGACCCTTTCTCTGATGCTTGGCAGTAGCCTTAGCTATAGAGTTTATCGTTTAATGTATATAATTTTTGTCGAATTTTCGTAAAAAATCAATAAAGCTCAATATAGCCGTAATTATAAAAGATATGAAAAAAATTTGTACATATTAATTATAGGGTGTCTTCAGCTACATCTGAAAAAAATACTTCTACAATCACAGGGTGGCCCATAAGTCGTTGGTGATACATTTTTTTTTAATCAAACACGCCTTATGTTATTGCATTTTCCATCGAAATATAATGCATGTTTGTAAGAAAAAAATTCTGGACGCAGGAAGTGCGTTATGGTAGCGAACTTTATTTGTTTATGTAGAAATCATTGTTTGTGAAATTTTTGTAAAATTTTGGTAATTAGTACCTAATGTTTAATGAGTTATTGTAAAAAAGATGTTTTTGGATTTTCGCAAAAAAGTTGTTTACAATTTTTTTTGTAAGTTTTCTCGAAAAGCTTTTTGTAAATAATTATATCTTGGTAGGTGGCTAAATACCTTGAAGAAGTTTGTTGGCCAGGAAAATCGGGTCAGTTTGTCGGATATAGTTTAAGTTAGTTTTTGAAAAATATTTGCCCTTTTCCAACAACAAAGTTATTTTGATAAAATGTGGTACATTGTTCCCACTATAGAGGTTATACTGGTTATAAAAACCATTTTTATGAAAATTCACTACCATAACGCATTTGCTGCGTCCCGAGTTTTTTTATTACTATATGGATAACCAGGTGTAGCATTCTTGTTTGTCCAGCAGTCTTTTAAACTGAAGCATTGTAGAAAGGAGTTCAATGTATTACAAAAGTTGTACGAACTTGAATTTAATGTTTCGTTTTTGTTTATAGTACAATTAAAATATCCCCTAATTAATATATTTTCTCCTTTATCTGTCAGTAATGTTGGCAATTCATTTGCAAGAAAGTGATGCCTCTCCTCTATGTTTTTATCTCCGCTTGCTGCATATATATTAACTATTTTGAAGCTTCCTACATTTCGGCTAAGTCCTCTTGAATGTTCTAAATATTTCGCATGTGAAACATGAATGTGTTCTTTTTAAATAATTGCAGTGCCCCTATTGTTTTCATCTACATTTGTCAGAGCTTTGTAGCCTTGAATAAAACTAGTATCTAAGATAGAGACTTGCTGTAACAGCATGATATCTATGCTGTGCCAGTGTATAAACTGTTTGAGCATATGCAGTTTTTTAAGGTGGAAGAAATTGTACATAAATTTCATGTTCCTATGACATAACTAATAGCTGGTAGTGATATTAATTTTACCTTTTATTCGTCTTGTGACTCGGACGAAACCGTAGTTTCTTCCATATCATGATGAAGTGTCGCTTCCTTTCCAAAATATTGGATGATTTTCATTCTGGACGATCATCCATCCATTAGATGTAACCAGGATGTGGCTACTTTTTTCTTCGCAACCCGCGCATTTTCAGCTGCCTCACTTATTTATTCACTAGATAACCTTTCCAGGGCTTTCGTCTTTCGATTTTCCTCCTCTTATTGATATGATATTGCGGGTCCAGCGTTGCTTTTTGGATTGCTTACTTCTGCTTGTTCCAATTTGGTTTTTCTGTCATTGTTATTTTTACCAGTTTCATTTTCCTTTCTAACAATTTCTCCAGAACCACAATTGACATTGTCTATTTTTATGTTTTCTAAAATAAGCAACTTTTTGGACGTTTCTTCACTAGTTTGTTTTTGTAGGGGGTTCGTTACAATAGTAGATTTTTTTCTCGGTGCTATGGTATCACTTTCTTGTCTGTCACCTCTCAAGGCTCCAGAGTAATTTCGACATAGTCTTGAATTTATTTGAAAAGTACAGTCTTCGTGCCTCATGTCCGAGAGAGTAACACTTTCTGCATGTTCTTTGTTGACCTACATATATTATCCAATACTAACGTGAGCCTATAAATATATATGATGGGATAGGCCTTTTTATCTACATTTTAACCGATTTAATCTCGTTATCGCATTTGTAATGTAGATTACTCCATATATTATTCTTTCTACAGCACCATATTGCAACAGTGTTTTCTTTGTATCATAATCTGACACTTCCATCGGGATTCTATATATTCTTACAATATGTTTGTTGCTTTCATTTAGAAGTTTTACTTTGTTGTTTTATCTTCTTTAGTATCAGTATACAGAAGTTTATCTTCAAAATTTTCAATACATTATTCTTTATACTCTCTACAGCACCATATTGCAACAGTGTTTACTTTGTATCATAATCTGACACTTCGATCGGGATTCTATGTATTCTTACAATCTGTTTGTTGCTTTTATTTAGAAGTTTTACTTTGTAAGTTTTATCTTCTTCAGTGTCAGTATGCAGAAGTTTATCTTCAAAAATTTCAAAGATCCTTTCAAATGCTCAATCGAATTAAATTTTATCAATACTTTTTCGTTTTGTATACCGATCGATACAACATTTTCTGGTCTTGATTTTAATGAAATCATAATATATGTATGATATTTCTCAGCTGACAGTTTTCTGTTTACTTCCGAAAAATCGAGGCCAATCTCATTTTGATACTGCACTTTATATCGACAATAAAATATTGCACTTGTCACCTGCAAATACCGCACACGTCCGATGCATGGTACGTCCCACGCCTGACTCCCAATCTAGGAGACAGAATTGTCTTCTGCTTGCTTGAGCGCAACCGTCTTTGCACTTTTTTTAAGTAGTAACGTATACTGATTGTATTGTAAAACCGATTTAGTATGGAATTAAACATAAATTTATGTTATTATTACTGTTACAAAGCACTTCAATAGATGTAGGTGCGGTATTGCCTCATCTTCAAAACTTCCTCAACAACTGGGAATTCTTGCACAATCTGGCAACACCGCCTCCCCACCTCCCGTGGGTGTGCCTGGGGTGACCCCCCACAGGCGAAATCTCAACCTCTAGGACCAAAAATAACGAAGTTACCAACTTATACCCCGTCGGAATGGATAAATGAGATCATAGCATTCCAAACATCCTGTATATACACGCTGTATACGCAGAGAACCCTTACACCCTGTATACGCAGAGAGCTCTTATGGTCCGAGAATCACCTCTTGTGTAACAAAGGAGTGATGGCCACATTTGGATCACCTGTATATACAGCCCCTGTATACATACGGGGCCGATCTGTATCCACAGAACCTTCTAGCAAAAGAAGGTCCTGGAACATTCTGGAATGGAACGCTCCCAAAACTAGGTGAAAGGTACGACGGGTATATAAAGGCGAAAGCAAGCCAGCTCAGGCAGTTCAGTTCAATTAGATAATGTTGAAGTGACTCGAAGAAGCAGTAAGCAGTGTGAAGTGTTAGAGAGTAGCGACTGTAGTTCCAGTGTAGTGACTTGTGTGCAGATTAGTGATTGTAAGGCCAGATAAACTAAGTGTTTTGTGAGAGAGACATTCTATAACTTTTATTGTATCCAAATTTAGAGAGTAAATAAAGTTGTTTTCTTAACATTTAGAGTCTCACTTATCCAGAACACGGCAAAAATGCAACATCATTATTATTATTATTATTATTATTATTATTATTATTATTATTATTATTATTATTATTATTATTATTATTATTATTATTATTATTATTATTATTATTATTATTATTATTATTATTATTATTATTATTATTATTATTATTATTATTATTATTATTATTATTATTATTATTATTATTATTATTATTATTATTATTATTATTATTATTAATATTATTATTATTATTATTATTATTATTTGATATAAGCGTTACACTTTCTCAGTATTACTACTGCAAACCTTTTGACCGACCCCCCGCGTGCGACGTTGGGGCTCGGCTCGGTGGATGGGGATGAAATTCATCATATCCCATTATGCCGATATTATCATTACAGTCTGACTTCCGGTGTTTCAACACAGCAGACGTATTTGAGGTCGCCACTTAACTGAGGAATTTTCGGACTGTGTGACATGTCTGTAGCAGAACCACCCTCTGTCCCATATTTAGGATGTCATTTGGTAATCCGAGTTCCTTTAGATTTCCCATGAAATTTTTGGTGACTATTCTTTCCGCCGACATTATGAAAGGATATATAGCCACCTTCTGGAGTTTCCATACGTTTTTTATTTCATATGCCAAGTTTTCATACTTGGTGATCTTTTCAATTTCAGTTTTCTGAATGTTATGGGACAGCAGTACAGCAATATCTATGATCAAAGCAAGCCTCATCTGTTTGTTTATCAGGACAATGTCTGGCCTATTCAAGTCCACAGGGCGGTCCTTCATCATGGGTCGGTCCCAGTACAGGAGAAAGTCCGCCGACTCCAGCACCGCCTTCGGAGAATACTTGTAGTAAGCTGGTGTTGTTGATGGGTTCAGGAGGCTGTATTTCAAAGCGGTTTGTTGATGGATGATCTTGGCGAGCTGGTTATGCCTGCCTAAGTAAGCCGAGTCTGAGAGGGCAGGACATGCTGCCATGACGTGTTCAATGGTCTCTCAAACAGCTGCACATTTTCGACATTTATCCACCACGTCTAATTTTAGACAATACTTCTCGTAGTTTTTAGTTTTTATAATCCTGAATGGCCATCACAAAACCCTCTGCCTCTGGGTAGAGTTGCCCCCCGACCAACCAAATAAGCGAAGAGGTTTTATCAACACTATCTGCCTGCAGGTGTTTGGGGTACCTTCCATGCATAGCCTGGACTACACCGTCCTGGTCAGCTGGGGCGTCCAACTCATAGTTGCGATGACCCAGCCTAAGTGGAGTATAATCCTTATCCTCGCACACCACCAACTTCATCACTTCATCCTGCGATGCAAAAAAAAAATTATTATTATTATTATTATTTACAAGCTATACAATTATTATTTTGGTAGTTGTAAAAAAGTGAAATATCTTAGCGCATTTTTCAATGCGGTTAAACTTTTTTTAAGCTATTATATTATCTAATCTTCAAGCAATACACCTACGTTAGTGGTTGTTTTTGATTTAAGATGACGAAACAAGTAAACATACACGACCCCTTTCAATTAAACACGATAGTAGAGATTAATTTTATGAATAATTCAATTCTTGTCATAGTGACGAGAACGTATTTTACCGTGTTTCTATTTTGTGAAGGAAGAGACACATTAATTACAGGATTTTAATTACAGAGCTCTTTGAATATGATCAATTGCCTGCCTTTCTGACGCGTCTATTGTCGCCAACGCCCTCTGAATTTAATAAAGGTGAAAAATTAATTGCACGCTACTTTGTAGCTCAGACTATGCGATAAAGTGGAGCAGCGAAATTTAATTTTAATTTCTTCAAATATTATGAAATATCATTTTATATATTGTTTTAGCGTTACAAAAAAGTCGACAGTATTCACTTACAGACTACCTTCAAATAGGTGCCTATACTCAAGAGGTAAGGGAATTTAAATATCCATCTAAAATGCTGTTTCTGCATTATTCATTAAAGTGCTAAAATTAGATGTAAATAAGAGTGACATTGTTTGTGTTTTGTTTCTCTAACGTCGGCCTATTTCCGCGAGTATGGCCAATCACCGGAACCGGGGAACAGTTTCACCTCATTATCCTGAAAATTTTGCCGAACCCACGCCTTTCTGTAAGGAGGGTAGATATATTTAACGTGCCCAACAGTACATGGGCACGGGACCGACGGCTTTACGCCGCCTCCAAAGGGCGGAACGTGCAGACATTCAAATTGCTCAAATACAATGCCAGAACCTCGGTTAATGTAAGGTTAGTTTGTACTGAAAAAGTGAAAGGAAAACCCTGGAATCGAACCCAGTACCCTTCGGTTCAGAGGCACACGTTCTTACCCCTGAACCACCGAGGCTCTAGGATTGACATTTGATATGGTCAAGTCCTTGCCCCGATCCGCCTTTTCAAAGTAGGTCCCAACTCTAATTACTTTAAAGAAAACCTGCTAATTATTAAGAATTAATTATGAAGATTTTGGAGCGGGTTTTATGGTATTTTTACGGTTACTCAGCTAGTTAAAAACAATGATAACATACATTCAGCGTCTGTCTTTTTGTCAAGGTTTCGCAGCTGGCCATTTCCTCGCTTCTTATTGGTTCAAGCAACTTTGTCTTGGAAATCGCGGGAATTTTTAGTATAACGTCGCAGATGAGAATTTGATTTAGAGAAGCAAAATTGTGTTTTTCCTATTCCAATAATTTATAAATGAATGAGCTCTTTGTATTAGATGCGTTGTAAAGGAATCCATTGGCCTCGCTCATTTGTTTTTTAAGGAACTAAAATATTTTTAGTATCTGATTTTCTGCCTCAACCAATGGTTCTTTGTTAGCAGCTAAATCTTATTACTGTCGGTTAACAATATTCCTCTTAAAAATCTTTAACAAGAAGGCAGAACGGTATTTACCAAACAGCGAGTTTTCATAACTTTGTATGACGATATTTTGTTTGCTCAATTTTAATTTAAAAAAAAGTAGTCATTAAAAACTTTCAGACAATTTGTAAGATTATCAAAATGTACGCTGACTTAAAAACATTCTTTAAAACAAAGCTTTAGGCGAATTTTTCAAAAAAGAAAAATGCATATAGTGTGATTTTTGTATGATCATATAATTTTTTTAACCGGCAAAATGGATTTCGAGATGTTTGAACGCTGGTTAGAAGCGCGTTAGTTTGACAATGCTTAAGGCATTGTGGCAACATTTTAAAGAATATTCCTCGAACTTTGTGGATCACTGTGCCACTATGGACAAAACATGGCCCCTTTGATATGATCTAGAGACGAGATCAATTGAAATAGTGGAAGCAATCTGGTTCTACACAACTCAAAAAATCCCGTGGTTGAAAGTCGACTGGCAAGGTTCTGGAACAGAGTAGAACTGCCTCGGAAGCATACCATAGTAAGTTGCTAACTAAATTAGGCGGAACATTGTGGAAAAACGCTACGGAAAACTGGCCAAAGGTGTACTCTTTTTCTACGACAGCGCCGCTGCTCACAAGCCGTCAATTGCAATGCAAACAATTGAAGAAATTGGTTTTGAATTGGTTAACCACCCGCCCTAATTTCCGAATTTGTCACCAACAGACTGTTATGTATTCCAAAGCTGAAACAGCATTTTAAAGGTAAGGGACTTTGTGGTTCGGAGACAAAGGTAATAATTTACGTTACAAGTCCGGAAAATATTGTTTTTGTGGACGAGTCGACAATATTCTAGGACGAGCCGTAGGCGAGTCCTGGAAGTCTGCGAGTCCAAAAAAACTGTCTTCGGACGTGTTGCCTACACTCTTTTTTCGGCAACCGTGTAGAACAACAAATCAATGAGACATATTTATTTATTATATTTCTATGTAGAACAAAATTTCGAACGTTTTAATTCTTATTTGTATTAAATATTGAAATTCGAACAGAAGATATGTACTAACAGAAACATTCTAATTCTTATTTATATTAATATTTATATTACAATTCGAGCAATTACTAATATTGAAAGGATTGAATTTGTTTGAAATGCTTGGTATATTTAAATGCCTTTTGTAGTCAGAACAAGAAGGTAAAGTTTCCGTTTCATATTGATTGTTTTCATCTGATAATTTTTGAATGGTATTGGCAATTTTAATTTTGTTTGTTAGTGAATTGTCTATATATCCTTCAGCGACATTGGTAGACTTCCAGCCACCGTGTCTCTTCAAATTTGTGATGTTTCCACCATTATCAGCAAATATTGTCGCTGAAGTTCGACGCATGCTATGGCCTGTGTAATTTTTAGGATTGGGTAAATTTAAAAATTCTGCAATTCTTAATCCGAGATTTCCAAAACTGTGGATACCAACGGGCTGAATCGAACATTTTCCTTTTTTGTAATTCACGAATAATCTGTTATGTGGAGTATGGGATGGCCGTAAAGATAAATATTGCCTATACAACAGCAGGTTTTCTTGCCCAATTACAACAAGAGTTCTCTCAATATGTGTTTTAGAATCTGGTATTTTCACAAGCAACATGTCTTCTTTGTCGTTTATTAGATCAATTGACATTTTTGTTAGTTCTTCCCGTCTACACGCACCGGATAACCCAATAATTGTTGCTACCTGAAAATGAAGCGAATTAAGTTGATACTTTTATATCCTACAATCGTAATATTTTGTTAAAATTACCTTTAACATTAGATATGTTTCATTATCTGCTTCTCTAATGAATTTGTTGATTTGCTCGCAGCTGAAGACTTCTGATTTCTTTGCTTTATAACCAACATTCTTCCTGTTAAGTAATGAGATTACCTTTGGGAAAGTGGCTATGTTTACATTTTTCTTCACTAAAATGGCACTTTTCAACATAGAGTACATGCTTCACAGGGTAGAGGATTTGACAGTTTCAGATTTTTGCGCCAAGTAAGCTAAAATTACATCCTCTGTAATAGTTTTGCATTTCTTCATATCCATCCATCTCGTGAACAAATCATAAACGTTTTCATACCTGTACTTTGATTTTTCAGGCAATAATTGTGCTGTAGCAGCAGCTGCTGCATTGGAAATTTCATAAGGCACATTTTCAAACTCACTATCGCTGTTGCTTTCCATAGTTTATTGCGACAATTGCGACCAAAAACCATGCAAACTTTCGAAAATTAAAATGTCAACTAATTTCATTTCAGATAGCTGTCAGTCGTTATTTCGTTGCTATGGTAATGTTTAACTGTTTTTATCAAAATCATACCTACCAAGATTTTCATATTCACAATGACAACAACGATGTGATTCTTCCCGGACTAGGCCGGAGAAATGCTACTTTCTCAAAGAAAAAGCGTTCGGGAAGTGGGTACTTCCCGGACGGTTGCCGAAAAATAATTTTTTGAGATTTGCTTTATCGACGTTCTCCTGAATGTGTAAGTCTAAGAGAAGATTATGTCAAATAAATACAATTTTGTTTTTAAAAATTGAGTTCTCTATTCTAGGCTAAGTGGTTTTTAATACATCCTGGTATAACAGAGAAAAACATTTTCAAGTAAACATGCGAAAGATGATTTTAAGTGCCACACGAAATATTTGACAACAATTTTTTAAACAAATTTATAAATTATCTACTATTTGCTCTCACACTTAACTAAAATAATTGCCATGTATTATAGTGCAGTCAATGACCGCAAAATAAAAAAAACCATTTTTTGATAATTATTTTTACCGTTTGGTTACGTAAATGTAAACGTGATGGATTATCATCTGCCATTAATAAAGGATTTCTGAAAGTTCAACCTTAATATTTATATAGCATTCGCTTAAAAACTTGTTTTGTTATACGTATTGGTAGTTTCTTTGTAGTAACATTGGTTTAATCTAAAGCTAATTAATTGCTATCTGTAATTTTTGGATAAGCATAACATATGATGGTTGAAAAGGCACTTGCAACTAATTGATTTTTAAATAGACGTTCCCGAAAAGTTACAATAATATAATTGCTTAAAACTAGATCGGCCTTGCATTTAGCGTTACCAAATGTTACATACTGAAGCCTTTAGCCAATGTTACCCGAACTACTCATATTTAATCCATTTTAATCGAGTCCTAACTAATTTAATATCGATGATAAAAATGTGCCAATGTTCTGACAGCCGCAGGAAGACGACAACATACACACACACACATATCGATGATACTATTTTTATTTTATTTTGAAAGAAGGATTGCTTAATTACAGATTGATACGGGCTTAACGCTCATCACCTTGCGTATTTACAGTAAAGGTTAGTTGGGCTAATAAAATAAAATATGCTCTTGTCAATAATCTAAAGAGACACGCGTTGTAACATTGCTGATTTCTAACGAATGACTAATTGAATACTAAAGTTCCATGTAGAATTACCTGCGATGTAATTGCCTGTAGCAAATTGTCAGGTTGTTATATATATATATATATATATATATATATATATATATATATATATATATATATATATATATATATATATATATATATATATATATATATATATATATATATATATATATATATATATATATATATATATATATATATATATATATATATATATATATATATATATATATATATATATATATATATGCACAATAAGTCAAAGGCTGCGGTGCTATCGGGGCGGTAAAGACGCGGACGAGCCCTGAGGGAGAATATATATATATCTATTTAGACACCCTGTGTTTACAAAGTAGTGCATAAATTCAGTAAGATTGAAAGCGACCATTATTAATAAAATTCAAAAACAGGTCGATTTTTATTTAAAAAAACAACTTTTTTGATTTAAAAATTTCACCACTATCGTTATACCTCTTCAAGGGGTAGCTACCCTTTCAAAATTTTGAAATCGGATGGTAGGTAGTGTGATACATCCTTTTATAGCTAATCCAATTCTCTATTCAGCAACACCAACTTTTTTTGTAGGAATAAAATAAAGTAAGTAATGCCATTTTAGTGAATTTTCTTAAAAAATTCACTAAAGAGGAGATCCCGACTTTTGAAAATAGAAAAAATTTCTTCAAATGAGCGCTAATTAGGCCACCCAGAACACATATCCGGGGTCAGTTTCAATTTTGTAAGTGGCTTGGATAAGTTCGTTAGCCAGGAAAATCGGCCCAGGTTTTCCCGGAAAATTTTGCATTTTCTTTCGGAAAAAATTTATATCTCCGGAATTAACAAAGTAAGGGCAACCAAATTTAATGCGCGGGTTTATGACGTTATCGGTAAGTTACCTACCAAAATTTAGCTCTACAGGTCAAAAGAAAAAAAAGTTATAGGAATTTAATGAAAAATATATTGGGGTTTTCCTCAAAACGTTAAAGTTGCGATTTAAAACGTCAAAATTGGCAACATTTAGGCGATTAACTTGAATCTAATACGGGCTATGGAAAGAAAATGTCTCAAGAAGAATGTTTTACAAACCCTGAAGTCTTAGTTTCAACCGTCATTGTCCTTCATTTTCTAAAATGAAAATTCATTTCAAATAGACCCTTTCTCTGATGCTTGGCAGTAGCCTTAACTATAGAGTTTATCATTTAATGGTATATAATTTTTGTCTAATTTTCGTAAAAAATCAATAAAGCTCAATATATCCGCTTTTATACAAGATATGAAAAAAATTGTATACATTAATTATCTTGAGCTACATCTAAAAAATTGGTTCTAGAATCACAGGCTGGCCCATAAGACGTTGGTGATAAAAATTTTCTTTTTTTTTTATCAAACGCCTTATGTTATTGAATTTTTGCATTTTCCATCGAAATATAATATATGTTTGTAAGAAAAGAAATTCTGGACGCAACAAGTGCGTTATGGTAGCGAATTTTGAACAAATGCTTTATATTTGAATAGCTTAATTTGCTATTAACCTATAAGGTTGACCAAGGAACGAGTTTTTTCGGGAACACTTTAAGTTTACTTTCGGAAATTTTTGTACATTTTCAAACAATAAAATTATTTTGATGAAACATGGCACATTGTTTTTACTATATAGGTTATACTGCTAACCAAATTTGATGCCTGCTTTCTTAAAAAACACACATATTTGCTATTAAAAACATTTTAATGAAAATTCACTACCATAACGCACTTGCTGCGTCCCGAACTTTTTATTATCAGTAATACCTAACACAAGTAAAGCCTATAAAGAATTACATAGGTAAGTCTTATCTAATCAAATGTTCGAGGTGCCCGCCTTCTTGTGTCTGACAGTATCCCAAACGATCAACAAATTCTTGTTGGACTCTATAATCTGTGGAGAAATGTTGGTCAATTAAGTTCTAATTCGTGTTTTTAATTCGTCGATTATATTTGGTTTAACTTTGAATAACATATTCTCCAAATGACGCCACAGAAAAAAATCTAAGAGAGTTTGGTCAGGTGATCTTGCTGGCCACTGGATTGCACCACGCGTGCCAATCCATCTGTTGGGAAATTGTTGATCCAGATAGCGTCAAACATTAACGTCATAATGCGCAGAGGCACCATCTTGTTGATACCACAAGTTATAATTTACCACACCAGAATTGTGTCCATCTGGAAATAAGTTTAATAACGCCGGAATGAAATATTGCTGTAAAAATTGTAGATATCGTGGTCAATTTATAGTTCCATCAAAAAAGTATGGACCAATAATCCTACTCCTAACAAGTCCCGCCCAAAGATTCTTAAATAAATAAAAATATTCTTATATGCGCGACCTATTTATCTGTTTGAAGTTTGAAATGTTTTTCTGGAAAATAACAGGTCGCCATGTTATAAATGTGTGATAGAATTGCATCAAATTTTAGGAGCATACTGTGCGAGATAAGAGCTTTCGAATCATCACAAGCCGCATACTGCAACTAAAAAAAATGTCGATGACGTCATACCTTTGACGGCCGTAAATAAAAAAACAAATGAATTAGATGTAAAAGTAGGCTAATTAAAAACCAAATTGACGAGCTCGAGCGTTTTGAATATAATATATATATATATATATATATATATATATATATATATATATATATATATATATATATATATATATATATATATATATATATATATATATATATAGGTAGTACACACTTTTTTCCACACTGTATATGTGAATTTTTTCAGACGCCTTTCTTTTGATTTACTTCTAAATGGCATCAACATAACAAACTGCAGAACTGAGCGGTTCTAACCTGTAGAAGTTATGCATGTTACAAGGTTCTCTGCTTCTCTAATTTAAATAACACAAGAGTGAAAGGATCTGAACTTTCGTCTTGAAAAAATGTCGTTCCCACATAGCACGAGATACCCAAGTTTCTCTCTCGAGTCGAGTCCGCAGTTCATAACATAAAGATTTATATTTATCCTGGTTTTATTTAAATTTCAAATCAGTTGCGAAGTTACATTCGCAAAGTATAGAACAAGATTTACACATTATTACATTCAACTTTCTGCAAAACTTTACTGTCAGCTGAAGACAATATAGTCCAATGTGCGTTCTAGATTTTGGATGTTTTATATGCAGAAAGATTCAAGGCTTAGATAAGATAGGAAAGTTTATGGTTATTCCTAGTTTTTTTGTCATTTAAATGTACAGATTTATCCTACTTTGCCTGCATTTAAATGGAGCGCTTACAAATAACAGTTTTTATTAAAAAAAGTAGGAAACAGTATTAATCTCATGTACGAGGGCGGGTCAATAAGTCCGTGCCTTTTTGAATTTCCCGCTTCTTCACAGGAAGGGCAACACTGCTCCTGTCAACAAGCATCTGTTGTCAGTTGACTCCTGTCAAATGTTGAACATTTAGTTTGTGTTAGATGGCCATTGAAAGCAGACAACCTCTTGAGTTATAACGAAAATGGAAAAAAGTGAATTTTATGTGCTCATCAAACATTATTTTCTGCGGAAAAAAAAACAAGACTAAGCTTGGTAAATACTATGGGGACTCTGCACCATCAATTTCCATGGTAAAAAAATGGTTTACTGAATTTCGTTGCGGCCGTACAATTACAAATTACGCCGAACGTTCTGGACGCCCAGTTGAGGTCGCTAACCCGAAACATTTGAAAAAATTCACGATATATGGGTGCCGCGTTTGCTCACAATCGATCACAAACGCAATCGTGTGACAACTCCGAAGGAGTGTTTGGCGTTGTTCAACCGCAATAGGGACGAGTTTTTGCGTCGTTTCGTAACTGTGGACGAAACATGGATTCACCACAACACACCAGAGACCAAGCAGCAGTCAAAACAGTGGGTTTCTCCGTGCGAATCGGTGCCGAAGAAGGCCAAGGTGGGTTGGTCAGCCAATAGCGACGGTTTTTTGGAATGCACGCGGTATAATCCATATTGATTACCTTCAAAAGGGAATAACAATCAATGGCGAATATTATACCAACTTATGGGACCTATTCAATGACGATTTGAAGAAAAAACGACCGCATTTGGCCAAGAAAAAAGTTCTTTTCCACCGAGACAATGCAAGAGTGCACACATATGTAGTCTCCATGGCGAAATTGCACAAATTGGACTACAAATTGCTCCACATCCGCCATATTCTCCGGATTTAGCCCCGAATGACTATTTATTGTTTTCAAACTTAAAGAAATGGCTCGGCGGAAAGAGATTTGAGTCCAATGATGAAATCATCTCACAAACAAATACCTGTTTTGAGGACCTCGACAAATCCTATTTTTTGGAAGGGATAAAAAATTGGAGAAACATTGAACGAATTGTAGTAATTGTGTAGTAATTGTGTAATTGGAGACTATGTTGACAAACAAAATTATTTTTTGTGAAAAAACCTGTGTTTCATTCAAAATGTGACGTGTTACTTGCACTATTTCTAGCCAAATGTAAATTATTATTCCAGTTACTCTGATACTTACAAAAATAAAGCGTTTTCAAAAAGTTTTCCCTGATTTTTCACAGGAAAAACTTGAGCATAAAGGCTGATTAACAAACTCGACCTCAGTTTTCGCCCAAACACGATTTTTGCCAAGTTTGTTTGAAATCAGTTTAGTATTTTTTCAGTTATCGCTCGGATACATACATATATATATATATATATATATATATATATATATATATATATATATATATATATATATATATATATATATATATATATATATATATATATATATATATATATATATATATATATATATATATATATATATATATATATATATATATATATATATATATATATATATATAAACATATAAAAATTTTAACGGATCTTGGTTTTGGGTTCTAGGGACCCAAATTCGCGCTCATCTGAAGAATTTTTTTCAAAAGCTTTTCATCGTGACCTCCCTATTTGCGAATTTTTCTGAATGAAAATTCGCTAATTAGAAGTTTAATGTCTGGGGTTGGAATATTATTGACAAAAATTTTCTATTTTTTTTTATACTAAAACTGCTTAAAAAGTCGCAAAACATATAGAAAACTTGATTCTGGAATGAAAAACTCTTTTTGTCTGTCGGTTTGTCGGTCGGTCCGTCAGTCTGTCGTTCGGTCCGTCGGTCTGTCGACATGTCTGTCTGTTAATAGGCGCAATAACTTTCTAAGTGAGTTGAGATATCATCTTCAAATTTGGTATCCAGTTAGCACCCGACAAAGGAACGCTTTGAATTGTTTTTTGGGTAAGATGGCTTCAGGGGGTAGGGGGTAAATAGGAGGTGATCTGGTGAAAATTGACATTTTTTCAATAAAACTCGAGTAATATAATGTTTATAATTGTTGTTGTAATATAAAGTTTATGGGAACAGGAATACAAATGTTTTGTTTGTGATCATGTGGAAGTTATGATTCAATTTGCAGCACTATTTTTATAGTTCTTTATATTTTATTTGGGTGAAGTTCGGCTTATAATGCTTTACATTTTAACCCAAGTAAAATATTTCTTCCACGCGTCTAAGCTGATGTAAGCATTGTTTGTAATGCTAACTTCGCCCAAGAAATAAGTTTCGTTTTTTTTTCTGTCTCAGGGCACGTCCACGTCTCTGGCTCCCCGCAATCACTGCAGCCTTTGGCTTGTTGTGTATGCCATTTGTCTTTTATACTCCACCCATTCCAAAAATCACTGTGCCTTGAACTAGTCTGCACAGCAATTGGTAGGGTGAAGTTTTATATTGCTCTGGTCCTCCCCCTCGTCGCAGAGTCTGCATTCCAAGTCCCCCTCGAACCGCCCCATTTTATGCAGGTGTTTCTTGACGGCCATGTGTCAGAACCCCCCCCCCCCCGTCTATTTGAACTGGGTTCCTCAATTACTGACCATATCTGAACCCTCGCCGCAGAGTCTGCATTCCAAGTCCCCCTCGAACCGTCCCATTTTATGCAGGTGTTTCTTGACGTCCATGCGTCAGCTCCCCCCCCCCCCCCATACTCTCTTTGAACTGGGTTCCTCAATTACTGACTTCCCATATCTGAACCCTGGACAGTCTGTCCAGTACACCTTGTGTTCGTTTCTAACCCAGGACGTAATGGCTCCCCTGGCAGTGCTCTTTGTCACGCCTATAACCGGTTCTGGTCCCATAAATGGTTCTGATGACCCCCTCTTCGCGAGACTGTCAGCTTCTTCATTGCCTTTGACCCCTGGAGTAACCCGGCATCCAGATGTAGGTGACCTCATTCTGCAATGCCAGGCCGCTCGTCTTGTCTCGGCATTCACTTACCAGCCTGAGATTTACCCGTGGGCTACTTAGGGCCTTAAGGGTTGTCTGATTATCTGTGGCTATGAGGATCCGCTTGTTGGTGAAGCCCCTCCTCTTGTTCTCCCGCACACAGTGCAGGGTGGCGTACATTTCGGCCTGAGAGACCGTTGTATGGGCTCCGAGGGAAATCCTATGACTTACCGTCGCTCCTTCCGAATAAACACCTGCCCCCGTCCCACGCTCCCCGCCAGATCCGTCCGTGAATCAGACGAGCGCGCCCCGTGGTAGGCCCGGCGTCTCCTCCCGCCATGCCTCTCCGTCGGGGATTTCGTTTGCTTAGTAATTTATGCTTTAAATAAAGTCGTGTTATCGCTTTAGCCTTAATTACAGATTCCCTTTCCAAGGCCTTTCTCCTTTCCAGAAATCTCTGCACAATGTGGGCAGTTGCAACGGTCATCGCTTTTTTTTATAGCCGTAAAGGTGTTTATCAAGGGCCATCCCGTTTTATCTTGCGTTATTAATATGTTTTATTTATATTAAAATTAGTTGTCATAATATAGAATAGTATGATGATTTTAAACTTTTCCCACTGTGTGAGATTAATGTGACCAAGTAGGTATTTTAACATTAAGGTATTCTCTTAGTTGATAAGTATTCTTTGTTTAATGAAATAGGCAGTCGTCTATTCATAACTAGTTTACAAGTCTGATAATCACTCGGTAATGTCGTTCTCAAAGACCGATAAAATATTTAATGCATTCTAGGACGGTTTCTTTGTGTAACTATATATTGGAATTTTATGACTTACTCGTACTGTTTTATGATCCAATTGGTATTTTCTTATCCTACTAGTTTGGAAATTATAACACAACGAGAAATTACCAGCCACGAACAAAGTAGTACATTTTATCACTTCCTGTTCAAAATCGTTAAATTAAAAATATCCAATCTCCTAATTATTGCTTTTGAATGGCTACTTTTGTTCTTTTGATACCAAAGTCAGTATTATTTTTATACATTTAGAAATGATTTTACTCTCACATCGTTAATACGTGTGGAAGTATGGCATCGGGTGACATTGCCTAAACGTAAAAATTGTCAAAACATAGAAAACATCATTTGGGAAGGATTTTCTTGTCTGCCTGTCTGTATGTCTGTCTGTTTGCAGCCACGATAACTTTAGAAAGAATTGAGATATCGTCTTCAAATTTGGTATACAGTTAGCACCCGATAAACGAACGGTTCGAATTGTTTTTGGGTGAAATCGCTCCAGTGGGTAGGGCATGAATAGGGGGTGATTTGGTGAAAGTTGAAAATTTTTCGTTAAAACTCGAGTAATATAATTTTTTCGGGTTTGTTTATTATAAAACTTCATCAAAAATTTGGTATTCTGTGCTGAAATTAAATTAGGGGATGAATGTGTGTAGGTGGAATATCGGTGAGATAAGCTAAAACGCTGTAAAAAATCTCAAAACATAATGTCATACAATAATAATAAATAATGTCATGCCAACCTTGGCAAACTTATATCCTGATCGAGGAAACCCACAAGTTTCAGCGAATGTGGTATGGTTCCAGCAGGATGGAGTGCCAGCACATTACTAAATCAATGCCCGACAGTACCACGACCTAATATTTCCAAATTGGTAGATAGGTAGGCGAGGATTGCTAGAACGGCCAGCTCGATCACCCGATTTTACCCTATTAGGCTTGTTTTTATGGGCTAATGTAAAAAGTGTAGTATACAAAGGTAAACCACGCGATTTAACTGACTTAAGAAGAAAAATAACGATTGCGATTGGGTCGGTCAAGTTTCAGATGTTATTAACATTAGAATACACTTTTATTCATGACTAGGATGTTGACAGGACGTTTAAGACATGCATTTTGAACGTTCAGTCAAACTTTGTAGCTGCCTCCATCCTGATTTATTACAGGCAAAATCAGCCTCAGGTGGAACTCCACCCATTAACTGTGCTTTCATTCTCACTCTAGGAAAAGATATCATTGGTGGAATGAATGAGCCACCAGCAGACATGCAGACAAAAACTATTGGTAAAACTCCTCTTTCCGCAGATGTTACGCTGCTACTTGTTTTCGCCCCTTTAATGCAAAAATTTTGCTCGATTTAGCCTGCACAGTTGTAAGTCCCGATTCATCTACATTAAAACCCCTCATAGGTTTGTATGTAAATCCACTAATGCATTCATCTAAAAGAGCAAAAACTTATTAACATTAGGCTTATTGAACGCTCTAGCTGGGACCGCACTAGTCGCTTCAGTTGTGTGAAGAGGAATATCTCCATGTCTGTCACGAAACCCCTTTAACCAGTCTTCTCCAGCAATCTGAGTTTCTCTGTGGAAAGTATGCCTCAAGCCGTTTTTCTCAGCTAACTGATATGCAATCGACTTTCCATTTCCTGGATACAATAAACAGAGTGTGAAAGTAACCTAGGATATGAATTCTAGGGGCTCTAACTCGGGCTCCTTGGAATGGATTGGAACCTCTCTTAAATCCAATTATTTTATGAGAATTCGTTAAAACGAGTTAACGCCCATTTGGTGGTAAAACAGTCAAAGGCATGATGTCTTCGGGTTATAAGCTTTCATACAATAATAACTACATCAAAAACAAAGTCCTCTTAAGCTCCAATGGCAGCAAACCCTTCTGGACTCTTGCTAAATCTATTGGGAATAATTTCTGCAAGAGCGCGTTCCCATTTCTTGTTTCAGGGGATGAAGTTGTTTCTATCGCCCTGGGCAAGGCTGAACTTTTTGCCTCGTTGTTCGCCGGCAATTCTACTCTCAACCCACATCCAAATGTCCAACCACAATGTCGCGCATAAAATGACAGATATCATTTCCAAAACTAAAAAGGTACGAAAGATGCTCTCTTCTCTTAATACCAGGAAAGCCTCTGGCCTTGACGAGATTGCAGCAATTGTTCTCAAAAAATGCGCATCAGAACTTGCTCCTGTCCTGACTCGTATGTTTCAGATATCTTACAATAGAGGCATATTCCCTAGTAACTGGAAAACTGATCGAGTACAACCCGTCCCCAAGAAAGGAACCAAGGCGCTTCCTAGCAACTACAGACCTATTTCTCTCCTTTCAGTCGTCTCTAAAGTGATGGAAAAGTATATAAACATCGAATTACTAAAATTTCTTCAATACGGATTCCGTTAGCACAGATCAACTGCCGACGTCCTTTCCTTTGTCACCCATTCTTGGAGCAAGACTATGGAACTACACGGCGAATCCCAGATTGTCGCTCTAGACATATCCAGACCATTCGACCAAGTCTGGCACGCAGCGCTGCTTAATAAACTTCCGGCCTATGGCCTACCACCAAGACTCTGTACCTGGACAGCAAATTTCCTCTCCAACCGGAGCATTTCTGTTGTCCTAGATGATGGCCGTTCCTCTAAACTGTATCCAATTAGTGCAGGAGTCCCTCAAGGTTCAGCTTTAGCCCCTACTTTGTTTCCTCTCCACATGGCCCCCTCTCTAGCACATCTAACCCAGGTAACAGTTACACGGATGACAGCAAACTTCACTCAAATATACAATATTCTAAGCCTGTCTCTTTGGCCCAATTAGATGAGGATCGCAGACTCATGGAGGGGTCTGTCTCTGTGGATCTCCAAAAAAATATTAGACTGCGGAAGTAGAAATCTTGTACAATTCAACTCCACCAAATCTCAGTCTCATAATAGATGCACCAGCCCCAGACCCATCACAATGAACAACCAAGTTATTCAAAGTGATGAGTCCTTTTCACATGTTGGCATTTCTGTGGATCGAAATCTCAATTGGCACCAACATGTCACGTCAATTGTAGAAGTGGCTGCTAAGAAATTAGCAATCTCAATATCTTATATACTTGACAAATAAGGCCAAACCTCGAATACTGCTCCCACATCTGGAGTGCCGCTGCCGCTTCTACACTCGCTATGATTCCATTCAGAAGAGAGCTATACGTCTCATCGGTGACCCTACCCTCGCTCAAAGGCTGCCATCCCTTGCCCACCGACGTGCCGTTGGTGACCTCTCTCTCTTTTATAGATATCTGCACGGGCACTGCTCAGAGTAGCTTTGTTCATAGTTCCTCCACCTGCTGCCCCCAACAGATCTACCAGAGGTACAGAGCGAATGCACCCTTTTACTGTCCAGGTCACCAGACATAGAACATCTTGTTGTGCCCGTCTTTTGTCCCGAGGACTTCCAAGTTGTGGAATTCCTTGCCGGCACATGTTTTTCCTCCTCCTCGAACCTCCAAGCCTTGAAGTCCAGAAATAACAAGTTGCCTCTTTTTCTCCTTGTCGAACACCCACGGTACGATAGTATTTAGGCTGTGAGCCTCGTTGTGTGTGGTTGAAATTTAAAAAAAAAAGAAGAAAAATAGTAGGATAGTCCACGATGCATTCTACCTGTAGAACATAGTAAGAATATGCTTATATGACGGTGATTTTAATTGATATTTTATCTAGATCTAAAAAATTAGGGGGAAATAACCTTATTTAACTAACAATGAATTTAAGTAGTTTGCATAAACAGTGGAAAAATAAACTATGGTGTAATTATGAGCGTAAAAATTAGAAAGATAAAATCTACGACTTACGCCTGTATTGTATTTTCCACTCAAGATTTCTCGCGCTTCAAATTCTCCTTTATTCAAGGTGACTTGTCTCGTATGTCCCTCCATCTGATATATTCTTTTGTAAAAGTAACTGAAGTATATTTTAGTGTTGAATCTAGAAATGCACTGGCTCTGAGAATATCTGACAAACTTTCACGTTATTTTGCACCTCATGATTCTTGTCTACATTCATGTTGTGTAAGATCTTAGTTAAATATAGCGCTTTCACAAATTAATTCAATCTTTTACAGTAATAAAATATAGAAAGTAACTTTAACATTTTTACGACTAGATTTGTGCAATTTGCCAGATTTAAAATTATACGGGGGACATTAAAATTATTATAGTAACTAAAGTACATTTACCCATTTAAACATTGCATTCTCTTTAGCCTTTTCCTTATAGGTGGTGATATTATCACATAAGTCATCTCTTGTAAAGTATCTCTTGAACATTTTGTTACAGGTAATGCAAATGTAAAAAGAGAATGAGGAACTGAACAAAGAGGTGATCATCATCATCAGCGTCACATTCTAAATGCGATGTCGCCCTATCATTGCAACCATGATTCTCTGTCTCTAGCAGCTATCTTCATTTAATGGTAGCTTCCAGACTGCATCACTTGAATACGGTTTTACAGAAAGCTTCATCTAGGTTTACCTCATTCCTTTTTTCCAAATGTGTGTTCTTCAAATAGGTTAAGTTGGATTAGCTCATGATGTGAGTGGACCATTTCAGTGTCTCCACTGCGACCTTAAGGGCTATTGTGGCTCACGCCTAGTTGGCTTATATTACGCCCATCAGGTCCAGCCTTTTACAGAAGTCGACATTTTGGTAATCCTTTACTTAAGCCCTCCCAAACGGCAAAGTCCCAGCGCGTTAGAATTTCGTTATGCGCTGTTGCCACAAAATTTAGCAACTAAAACGGAAAATTTTAAAATATACCTGTATTGATATGTTATGGTAGAGAGTATGATATAATTTAGCAAGTGAACTAAAAATTAAAAAATATACCTATATTGACACAGCAAGTGCGTTACGGTAATGAATACGAATACAATTAATACATGTGCGTTATGGTAGGGAGTATGACATAACGTAGCAAGTAAAACGAAAAAATTTAAAATATACCTATATTGACGCGCAGCAAGTGCGTTACGGTAATGGATACGAATACAATCAATACATGTGCGTTATGGTAGGGACTATGATATATTTTAGCAAGTGAAACGGTAAATTAAAAAATATACCTATATTGACGCAGCAAGTGCGTTACGGTAATGAATACGAATACAATTAACACATGAGCGCTTTCGTAGGGAGTATGACATAACGTAGCAAGTAAAATGAAAAATTTTAAAATATACCTATATTGACGCAGCAAGTGCGTTACGGTAATGGATACGAATACAATTAATATATGTGCGTTATGGTAGGGACTATGTTATAATTTAGCAAGTGGAATGGAAAATTAAAAAATATACCTATATTGACGCAGCAAGCGCGTTACGGTAATGAATACGAATACAATTAATACATGTGCGTTATGGTAGGGAGTATGACATGATAGCAAGTAAAACGGATTTTTTTTAAAAATAGACCTATATTGACGCAGCAGTGCGTTAATGTTATGGTTTAGAGTATCGCATATTTTATCAAGCAAAAGAAGAGAGATTAAGAGAGATGTTTTGTAAGAACATGTATCATTTTCTAAGTGGATTTCCCATGTTGACCTATGTCTGCTAAAATTCAAGTTTCTGGACTAGTGGATAAGAGACTAATATTTTTTTCAACCAGTTTCACCTATTACGGCATCTTGAGGCGTGATAATTAATCTCACGCGTTAATATGACACAAGAAACAAAACCGGTTGCTGCATTTTTCAAAGTGTCACTATTTAAGTGACAGGAGAAACCGTTAATGTATACACTACATACAATGTTAAGTGGGTAAATATATCACCAAATCATCTAATTTTTATGACACTTTAATACATTTGCTTACTCATCTTTGCTTTGTCTTTCATTCTAAAAGATATTATTCGCCGCCACAATAAACTTAATTTCTGTATTTCAATTGACAAAATACTTCATGAATATGTGTCTATCTGCGAAAGACCGAGGATTCGTGCCGAACCTTTTGATAAAAGTTGATGATTACAGCCTCCTATAAGGCGGCCTGCTCGATTCTGAATAGAATCTAGGAGGAACGAGGTTGACTTTGACGCGGCATTCCAGACATGAGAACAATATTCAAACTGCGGTCAAAATTCTTAGCTGTTTTCAGCAATATTGGAAACAATTAATTGTCAGCAAAGATTCTCTGTAACAGTTATAGGCAATGCAGAGGCCGTTGTATTTAGGAAACTCTTTTCGGGTCACATAAGGGTCTGCAAAAATAAGCTTTTAGAAAAACACGCGATAGTCTTTTCTTGACGCAACGATATTAATATTTCTCGTTTTAGTGAATTTCTTAGGAAAATTTCACTATTGGGGATATCCCGCCTTTCGAATTTTGAAAAAATTTTTTCAAATTAGCGCGAACTAGGACCCCGAGAACCCATAACCGGGACCACTTTCAATTATTATATGTTTATATATATATATATATATATATATATATATATATATATATATATATATATATATATATATATATATATATATATATGTATGTATGTATGTGTGTATGTATCACACCGATAACTAAAAAAACGCTCCGATGTTGATGACATTTTCCTTTTGTAAATGGCTTGGGTACGTTCGTAAGCCAGGAAAATCGAACAAAGTTTTTCGGGAAAATTATGGGTTTTCTTTTGGGAAAAAAATTTCTCAAAAATTTGAAAAGCTATGGTAACCACCATAACGCAGTTGCTGCGTCCAGACTTTTACTTTAAAAATTATACCATACTCTCAACCATAACAGTAACGCACTTGCTGCGTCAATATACGTATATTTTTTAATTTTCCGTTTCACTTGCTAAATTGTACCAGGCTCCCTACCATAACACACATGTCTTAATTCTATTCTCATTTATTACCGTAACGCACTTGCTGCGTCAATACAGGTCTATTTTAAAATGTTCCCTTTTACTTGCTGCATTATGTCATACTCCCTACCATAATGCACATGTATTAACGAATTCGTATTCGTATTCATTACCGTAACGCACTTGCTGCGTCAACATAGGTATTTTTTAATTTTCCGTTTCACTTGCAAATTATATCAGACTACCTACCATAACACACATGTCCCAATTATATTCGTATTCATTACCGTTACGCACTTGCTGCGTCAATATACGTATATTTTTTAATTTTACGTTTCACTTGCTAAATTATACCAGACTCCCTACCATAACACACATGTCTTAATTGTATTCGCATTCATTACCGTAACGCACTTCCTGTGTCAATATAGGTATATTTTAAATTTTTCCGTGTAACTTGCTACATTATATCATACTCCCTACCATAACGCACATGGATTAATTGTATTCTCATTTATTACCGTAACGCACTTGCTACGCGTCAATATAGGTAACGTCAATAACGTACTTGATGCGTGCATATTTTTTTCATGAATTCTTTGATCTTTTAAATTGTTTCTACTGTGAGAAGGATGTGGCAACAGCGCGTGAGTTCTATTCACGAAATTCTAGTGCGCGAGGACTTGGCCGTTTGGACGGGCTCAAGTAAAGAATTACCGACATTTTTTGAGGGCGAAAATTAATCCAGATCTTCTGGTGCAAGTTGGGTCTTGCCAAAGAGCAAGTGTCTGGTCCTGTCCGCAGCAGGAATATTTTTCTTATTGATCCCTCATACCCATCATGGTCTACCGAAAGTTACCTAATTGTCTATACTAATGTTTGCAGCCTGGTTGTAGTATAATTTTTCTCTAATTGTTATATCTTGAGTCTCTAATTGTTTTTCTCTTAGGATTTTTATGAGTTTGTCATGTCGGCTTGTATCAAATGCCTTTTCGTAGTCCACTAGGCAAACGTATGCATCCTTGTTGACGTCCAAACAGCGCTGGTTAGTATGTTTATAGCAAATAGTGCCCCTCTCGTGGCCACCCCGTTACGAAACCCGAACCGAGAGTCACTTATGGCGTCGTCTATCTTTCTGTATATCTGGTCATGTATGACTTGTAACAACACTTTCAGTTTGTGGCTCATTAAGTTTATGGTCCTATGATCTTTAGATTTTTTTCGCTTTGCTCTTCTTTAGTATTGCAACAAATGTGGACATTAACCATTCCCTGGGTATAATTCCGGTTTTGTAAATCGTATTGAAGAGTTCTGTAAGTATTAATATGTTGTTTTCTTTGAGCAGTTTAGGCAGTTCGACAGGCAATTCGTCCGCACTAGGCGCTTTCCCATTTTTCTGTTTAAGTGCCTATGTTGTTACTTCTTCATTTGTTATCTCTGTGCTGTTTGTTTCTACATTCTCCACTATCTGAGGTCTGTTTCGATAATCTTGAAACAGTCTTTCAGTATCTTCTTTGCATGTTCTGAGTGTATCTTTTAGGCCTGGAATCATATTTTTATTCTCATCCATCAGCAAGTTGTTCTGGCAATATCCCAAATGGTCAACAAATTCTTGTTGGACGCTATTTAGATCCTCTGGGGAAATGTTGGTACATTCAGTTCTAATTCTTGTTTTTAATTTGCCGTTAGTATCTGGTTTACTTTTGAATATCACAGGTTTAAATGACCCCACAGAAAAAATCTAAGGGAGTTAGGTCAGGTGATATTGTTCGCCACTTGATGGCGCCAATCCATGTGTTGGGGAACTGTTTATCTAGATACTGTCGAACACTAACGTCATAATGCTCGAGGGCACCATCTTGCTGATACCACCAGTTATGATCTACTACACCAGCATTGTGTCCACCAGAAAATATGTCCACTAACGTCGGAATGATACATTGCTGTAAAAATTGTAGATATCGTAAAAGTAGGGACCAGTAATCCTACTTCTGACAATTCTCGCACAAACATTTACCTTTTGTGGATATTGTGTGTCATTCTGTCGCATCCATCTTGGATTTTCCCTTGCCCAATATCTGCAGTTTTGACGGTTAACTTCTCCATGTAGTTTAAAAATAGATTCGTCCGATCACAGAATATTGGGTATTTGCGAAGATTTATCATTTATCCATTAATGTTGCACAAAACTGCTACCTTTGGTCTGGATCTTCATCGGATAACTCCTGCAAAAGCAGTATTTATAGGAATGAAGCTTTTCAAGTTTTAATATTTTATGTGCCGTCTGAAATGGAATTCCATTTTGTCGGCCAATTTGTTGAACACTACTGTGGAGATTTTCTTCCACTGACAATAAGACGTTTAATTTACTTCTTCACTTATAGACCGGCGACCTGTTTTTGGCAAATCTTCCACGCCAGAAGTTTCTAGACATTTCTTATCTATTCGACTCACTATTGATTGATTGATTGATTGATTGATAGACATATCCGGATATTTAATATTAAGGTAAAGGTAAGATGCTTACTGGCAATTAGGCCATTGCTGACCCTTTTTGCTCATCTAAACTAACCTATCCTCCACCTTGAGCTCGATCTCAACGACGACAGTGATTTTTGAAAAATCACCTGGCGCCGGTGAGGCTCGAACCGTCGTCCCCTGAGTCCGTATTGGAAAGTCTGAATCGACTTTCCCGCACGGCCACCGAGGCGCTGATATTTAATATTAAACAGAATACACACCTCTGCTTGAATTCGGATTCTGTCACCATAACCAATCATCATTAGAACTTCAATTCTTTGAGCTATTGATAAACGCATTTTACCAACAATTTAATAAATCACTTGAAAAAGCAAATGTTGAAAATTATACGCATTCGCTTTGCACGACAACCAAAACGTACATTTACTAATATTATCTGTAGATCGTAAAAAATTATGAAACTTATGCTTGATCAGTTTTTATGACGCGTCAAACAGCAGATACTTGTTATTATCAGTAGATTATTACAGATACGACATAGTATACAACAAAATCTCTATAGTTCTTTTCGTACAAGAAGCCCAACATTTTGAACATTATTTACAGACTTTGAGGTATTAAAGTGTCATATCATAAGTATCATATCAATATCATAAGACTCGACTATGTTTTTTTCTTATTTTTCGACAACACACCACGAGGGCTTACAGCAGTGGCTGAGCAGTGCCCGTGCAGATATCTATAAAAGAGAGAGAGGTCACCAAGTTGGTGGGATGGGATGGCAGCCTTTGGGTGAGGGTAGGGTAACCGATGAGACGTATAGCTCTCTTCTGAATGGAGTCCAGGATAGCGAGTGTAGCAGCGGTAGCGGCACTCCAAATGTGGAAGAAGTATTCGAGGTTTGGCCTTATTTGTGAAATATTTAAGGTATAGAGATTAGCTCGTGAAAAGTATTTGCGAGCCCGGAAGAGGAAACCTAATTTCTTAGCAGCCGCTTCGGCAATTGATGTGAGATGTTGGTGCCAATTGAGATTTCGATCCACAGAAATTCCAACAAGTGAAAATGACTTATTACTTTGAATAACTTGGTTGTTCATTGTGATGGGTGTAGGGCTGGTGTAACTCCTATGAGATATAAAGCCAAGACTGAGATTTGGGGGAGTTGAATTGTACAAGATTTCTACTTCCCCAGGCTAATATTTCTTGGAGATCCACAAAGACAACCCTCCATGAGTCTGCGATCCTCACTTAATTGGGATAAAGAGACAGGCTTAGAATATTGTATATTTTAGTGGAGGGTGCTGTCGTCCGCGTAACTGTGAACTGGGTTGGATATGCTAGAGAAGAGGTAATTGATGTGGAGAAGAAACAAAGTTGGGGCCGAAGCTGAACCTTGAGGGTCTCCTGCATTAATTGGATATAGTTTAGAGGAATGGCCATCCACGACAACAGAAATGCTCCGGTTGAAGAGGAAAATTGCCGTCCAGGTACAGAGTTTTGTTGGTAGGCCATATGCTTTGGATATGTCTAGAGCGACAATCTGGGATTCGCCGTGTAGTTCCATAGAATTGTTCCAAGAATGGGTGACAAAGGAAAGGAAGTCGGCAGTTGATCTGCGTTGACGGAATCCATACTGCCTGTCGTGGATTAGACTGTGTTTTTCAAGAAATTTTAGTAATTCGGTGTTTATATACTTTTCCATTACTTTAGAGACGACTGAAATAAGAGAAATAGACATGTACTTGCTAGGAAGCGCTATGTATCGTTTCTTGGGGACGGGTTGTAATTCTTTACACGCTTCACTTGTGTGAGGTGTTACTGACAATAAAAATGTTGTGTTCTGTGTTTTTGTTTCTTTAACGTCAGTCTATTTCCGCCACTATGGGCAATTACCGATGCCAGAAAGCAGTTTCACCTCACTATCCTGAAAAAATAAATCTGTTATTACTCACTTTCATTTTATTCATACAAAAAAAAAAGTTGCTGAATAGAGGATTGGAATAGCTTTAGAAAGATGTATCACACTACCCACCATCCAATTTTAAAATTTCGGAGAGGCAGCTACCCTTTGAGGAGGTATGACGATAGGGGAAAGATTTTTATATTTAAAAGTTAGTTTTTGACAATAAAAATCGACCTTTTTTGACTTTTCCTTAATAATGGCCACTTTCAATTTACTGAATTTATGCGTTACTTTATAGACAGTGTATATAATTTGCATGCGTGCATAAGATACAGGTTCAAAAAGAAGACATCGAACCAGGAAACTTATTGCAAGATAATGTGCACAGTGGAATAAAAATTATAATTGAAAGAGATGGATGTTAACCTCGACACCGATAGATAACTTTCTCTTTGATGTTAGATACGCAAATGTTTAATGGGATGGAACGAAGACCAAATAAGGACAACAAATATAATACGTCACCTCGATGGTCGTCGATATTAAAGTGTCAGATTTAATACGGATAGATAGATACATATTATCTCGTAGTGGGGCTAATAATCCCGTTAGAGAGCAGAGCAAATCCATATAAAGGAAATAAAGGATAAAGTTAGCTAAATAGTAAGATAACGTTTATTCTAACATGTGGTACATTTATTATTTTAGAAATTTTAATTAAAAGGAAGATAGGTGTCATTAATTGCTATCATAGTTGTTTTTTGGCCTAAATAAACTAAATTAAGGAACCAATCTTCTGCTTTGTCATTTATGAACGTCACACCGTCTGGGAATACCATAATTAAAACGTTGAATGAAAGGCTTCACCACCAGACACCAAAATTTACTTCAGATTTCTCTTACTCCCGACGCGTTTCGACACTCCAAGAGGTCATCTTCAGGGGAGAAATTTGAACAATTCACAAAAAATTGAACTCGAAACTATACATGAAGGTTTTCACAGGTCACAACTTCATCCATTGTGTCAGGGGGCGTGTAACAATACATCTGCATAGTGCTAGAAAATTGACTTCAACGACAAAAATCAATGCAAAAGATCGGCGATTTTAACAAACATGATGAAGGGCGGCCATTATTATATAACATAACAAACATGATAATGGCCGCCCTTCATCATGTTTGTTAAAATCGCCGATCTTTTGCATTGATTTTTGTCGTTGAAGTCAATTTTCTAGCACTATGCAGATGTATTGTTACACGCCCCCTGGCACAATGCATGAAGTTGTGACCTGTGAAAACCTTCATGTATAGTTTCAAGTTCAATTTTTTGAGAATTGTTCAAATTTATCCCCTGAAGATGACCTCTTGGAGTGTCGAAACGCGTCGGGAGAGAGATAAATCTGAAGTAAATTTTGGTGTCTGGAGGAGAAGCCGTTACATTCAACGTTTTAATTTTTTACTTCTGCTTTGCTCTTTTTAAAGCAGCTTGTTTAAATCATCATCAACCGAATGCAATCGCGATATTCATTTCATTTAATTGTTACTTCTTTTCAGAAGCTTTTTCCTTGATATGTTTTTTGCCTTTTTAGCAAGTTTTCGTGGAAAATATTCGCTGCTGAGATTGCAACCATTGAAAGAATGCGGACATAGCGGTTTCTTGCGTCGTTAAATGCTTGACGGTTTTCTTGACTGGGATTGTGTAGAAGCGTTTTGTGAGCTTTGACCTTTTCAAATCTGGTCTTGTCACAGGATTTAGAGAACCAGGGCTTTTAAGTGGCTGAAGAGGTTTTCTGTGTACGTGGATAAATAATTCCATGCCAGCTTGGATAATTTCGGAGACGTTTTGTGGGCTATCAGAGGGGTCAGGATGAGAGAAGCAGACAGACGCTCATGGAAATGAGGAAAAGTAATCCCGCATTTCGTCCCAGTTTGCGGAGTTGTAGTGCAAAACAATACGTGGGTGTGATGACTGTGTGACTTAGGGTTGCATTGCGCAGGAAGCAGTGACCATGCCGTGGTCTGAGCGACCAAGGGGGGCGGTGACTGATATTTTATAGCATTCAGGTTTTGCAGTAAGAAGGAGATCCAAGGGATTTGAGCTGTGTGTTGGGATATGAGGAAAGTAAGTAGGTTTCTGAACCATATTGGCTAAAGAATTTCTGACTGCAAAGGCCTCCGCTGCTCTCCCTTGTGGATCGGTTTTTGAAGATCCTAGCCATTCCTTATTATGAACATTGAAGTCACCAAGAATAGTGGCCTCGGAGGAAGGATATTCAGAAATCAGAGAGTCGGTTTTTTCAGAAAGGTAGTCAAAGAGCTGGACAAAGTTGTTGTCAGAAGGTGACCGGTAAATGCAACAGATGAATTTAGTTGCAGCCCTGAGAGAGAGTTTTATCCATAGTATGTCTTTTCTTCCAGCTTCTAAATCGGGGAGTCTGGTGCAGGGTAGATTGCTACGGACGTATGCGCACACGCCTTCAAGCAATCTAAAGGAAGTAAGGAGCTCATACCCCGGGAAATTAAGATGATTAGTGGCTGTTTTGGCACTGATTTGGGTTTCGGTGAGGAAGAGGAGTTGGGGCCTGTTAGCCTGGAGGAAATGGTGGACGGAGTTCAGGTTAGAATTTAGGTCACATATATTCGAAAAGGATATGTTAAATCTTGATGTTGGCGCCGCCTGTACACCCCTCTCCCGGAGATCCGAATGGAGGGGTATTTTACCTCCGGAATCTTTTGTACAAGGAGGAGCCATCATCATTTTTGCCTATAGGGGAAACCGACTCATACATCAGAACCGGAAACGTCCGTTGGCACTTGACCGGCCCCTTGATGTATGGGGTGGTACCTCCTTGGGCGTGAAAAAAATCCTTTACTATCACGTAAAGGAAAATTCCACTACCACCTGCTAATATGTATATAATACATACCCCTTCGTTGTAATTTATTATTGCTTATTTCTATCGAAAGAGTCATCTGAGGTCCCGCCATCAATTCACTTTCAACATTTCACGTCCCAGGTCCCCCCAAAGTATCAAAATAATTTTTATAATATTTTGATAAATTTATACCTTATTATTAATTGTACTCAACTATATTTTGCATGATATAAACCATTTCCACTGATTTATAGTGTATTTCTTATCATTTACAAAAGTCCTACAATTAGTCAAGTTCCATTTCTTGAAAAATCCGATTTCCTTAAATTTTCGTTTTTTTCTTATAAAAAGGGAACTGTTGGTCCTATATAGCTCTGCTTGTGCTTAAATTGAATCTAGATAACTGCTCTACAACTTTATTTCCTATGACTTTCCTCGTATGATGAGAATTTTAACCGATATTCTGCTAGGAAGACGGCTAAAACAACAATTTAGATCTTTTTGGGAAAAATGGCCAATTTTTGAAGTGCTGTATCTCGGGACCTGTTGCACCTACGGAGATGCGAATGTGCTCGAATTATATTAAATTATATCTACTTTAAAAGTATTCAGAATGACCTTCTCCGTACGATGTAGCTTTCAGAAGTTATAAGCAAAGAATTGAAAAAAGTCCGAAAATTTTTAGCCTTTTCGAGCACCACGCGGTTAGCAGAAGTCTTTCCAAGCTGCAAACTTTTTTTTTCCTTCCTCAGGGCTCGTCCGCGCCTTTGCCGCCCCGAAAGCACTGCAACCTTTGGCTTATTGTGCATAAGCTGTGAACTTGGTTTTACACTACTGATCTCCATCCTAACGACACTACAAAAAATCTGAACAGTGCAATATTTTGCGGCCTACGATGTTTTAAATGACAGGCCTAGATTCATAGCAAATTAATTCATACTTTTTACACACACAATTTATTTAAAACACCAACAGAAACATTACAGAAATTTTTAAAGCCGTTTCTGCGTTCACATACACATGCAGCAGACAATCTTTCAACCAGCGACGATGCAAAGTCTTCCAGGAAATAAAGCTTACGTATTATTAAAACCACTTATTCAGATAGGCGAGGTATGGGCATGGACAGCACGTGTAAATGAAACGTGAAGGCATTTTTTCTACGTTCTTCATGTTAATACATATGGATCCCTGGGTGTCATTCAAGACGTGACGAGTTTCATATTCAGAGGATTTGGACGAGGTTCCCCTTTTTACGCGATATCTAAATATATCGCAGGGGATAATGGCGTCTGGATATGTGGGAAGACCCTAGAGAATTTGTTGCATGTTATTAGAGATAGTGTCAGGTTAGGTCTGAAATTTTATACGTGTTTACTTAGGAATTGAAAAGAAAAAATATTAGTGGTAATTAATGGCTCTAAATTGCGTTTCTGTGACTACCTGGAACATTTGTCTAAATAAAGATAGGTCGCCTAAATCATGATCACAATTAAGGTACACTTCATCATCAACCAAAAAGTTAGATCATAATAGACCAATTTCAAGAGCAAGTGCGTTATAGTAGTGAAATTTCATAAGAGGTTTACACTATTAGTATTAATTTTACTAATATACCGTATTAGTAAAATTAATACTTACTAAATTTAAAGAGACCCTAATGATCGGTTTTAGAAATGCTAATAGGAGCTCACTTGAAGCATTTTTTTTAAAGTGTCATCATCGATATCTTTCTGTTATTAAAAAATATTTTAATCTTGTGAGCAACAATAAACAAACTCAATTTTTAATGAAGATTTTTCTTCCTCTGAAGATGTTGACATTGTCAACGAAACGATCGTAAGGTCTCTGAAATATGTGTTGTGGTGATTTGGGTGTTCTCCAAGTGTACTTATTAGTGCTCATCACAGGTGCCAGTTTTCACATAATGAAATTAGAAAAGTAAAATTTGGTATACCTCCCTATTAGATACACTGAAAAGGAAAGTATCTGCTAAATTATAAACGTGGCAGGTATTTTTACTTATTAATCACCTGGATGATTAAAAAAAAATATATTTCAACAACACACCACGAGGGCTTATAGCCTAAATACTATCGTACCGTGGGTGTCGCCAAGGAGGAAAGAGGCAACTTGTTAATTCTGGACTTGAAGGTTTGGAGGTTCGGAGGAGAAGGAAAAACCTGTGCCCGCAAGGAATTCCACAACTTGAAAGTCATCGGGACAAAAGAGCGGGCATAACAAGATGTTCTATGTCTTGTGACCTGTACAGTAAAAGGGTGCATTCGCTCTGTTCCTCTGGTAGATCTGTTGGGGGCAGCAGGTGGAGGAACTATAGAAGAAAGCTCCTCTGAGCAGTGCCCGTGCAGATATCTATAAAAGGGCGAGAGGTCACTAACGGCATGCCGGTGGGCAAGAGATGGCAGCCTTTGGGTGTAGGTAAGGTCACCGATGAGATGTATAGCTCTCTTCTCAATGGAGTCCAATATAGCGAGTGTAGAAGCGACAGCGGCACCCCAGATGTGGGAGCAGTATTCGAGGTTTGGTCTTATTTGTGAAGTATATAAGGTATAGAGATTAGCTGGTGAAAAGTATTTGCGAGCCCGGGAAGAGGAAACCTAATTTCTTAGCAGCCGCTTCTGCAATTGATGTGACATGTTGGTGCCAATTGAGATTTAGATCCACAGAAATGCCAACAAGTGAAAAGGACTCATTACTTTGAATAACTTGGTTGTTCATTGTGATGGGTCTTATGAGAAAGAAAGCAAGACTGAGATTTAGTGGGGTTGAATTGTACAAGATTTCTACTTCCCCAGTCTAATATTTTTTGGAGATCCACGGAGACAGAACCCTCCATGAGTCTGCGATCCTCATCTGATTAGGTTAAAGAGACAGGCGTAGAATATTGTATATTTGAGTGGAGGGTGTTGTCGTCCACGTAACTGTGAACTAGGTTGGATGTGCTAGAGAGGAGGTCATTGATGTGGAGAAGAAACAAAGTAGTAAAACGGAACCTTGAGGAACTCCTGCATTAATTGGATACAGTTTAGAGGAATGTTCATCAACGACAACAGAAATGTTCCGGTTGGAGAAGAAATTTGCTGTCCAGGTACAGAGTTTTGGTGGTAGGCCATAGCCCGGAAGTTTATTAAGCAGCGCTGCGTGCCAGACCTGGTGGAATGCTTTGGATATGTCTAGAGCCACAATCTGGGATTCACCGTGTTGTTCCATAGACTTGTTCCAAGAATGGGTGACAACGGAAAGGGGGTCGGCAGTTGATCTGCGCTGACGGAATCCATACTGCCTGTCGTGGATTGGACTGTGTTTTTCAAGAAATTTTAGTAATTCGGTGTTTATATACTTTTCCATCACTTTAGAGACGACTGAAAGGAGAGAAATAGGCATGTAGTTGGTAGGAAGCGCTTTGGGTCCTTTCTTGTGGACGGGTTGTACTCGAGCAGTTTTCCAGTTACTAGGAAATATGCCTCTATTGTAATATGTCTGAAACAGGCGAGTCAGGACAGGAGCAAGTTCTGGTGCGCATTTTTTGAGAACAATTGCTGGGATCTCGTAAAGGCCGGAGGCTGTCCTGGTATTAAGAGAAGAGAGCATCTTTCGTACCTTTTTAGTTTTGAAAATAATATCCGTCATTTTATGCGCGACATTGGGGACTGTTGGTGGTTGAACATTTAAAGGTGGCTTGAGAGTAGAATTGCCGGCGACCAACGAGGCAAAAAGTTCAGCCCAGGGCGGTAGAAATAATTTCATCCCCTGAAACAAGAGGTGGGAACGTGCTCTTGCAGAAATTTTCCCCAATAGATTTAGCAAGAGTCCAGAATGGTTTGCTGCCCTTGGAGCTTGAGTGGACTTTGTTTTTAATGTGATTATTAAACGAGTTTTTTGGTTTGATTTCGTTTTAGTCAGCCTAATCGAACCGACTTTTCCAACAACAAATAAAGTTTTTTTAAAACAAACAAATTCTCTATTACTGAATTTTCGTAATGAAAGATCATCAATATCAACAATTAAAAAATGTCTGCCGAAAATTATAATTTTACTCAAAGGTGACAAAGTTATCCAGGTTTTTTGAAGAAAAATGCAAACTAGGTCGAAAGGTATGAAGTCTTGAAACTATTGTTTCTACCAAATATTAAAGTAAAACAAAACAAGATGTTAGATGATATCGCGCGAAAATAGAACCCGGTCCGGGAACACCACCCGCCCGCGTGTCAGCAGCGTATCTGTTGAACACGTTACCCCACGGCCACTGAGGCTGGGTATCAAGTGTTTGTTCGCGCGGTGTTATACCCAAAGCGTATAGGTAAACATCTAATTACAGAATCAGCCAACTGCTTTAAAATCATTTTAATAGAGACTTAAACGTATTTTGGTTCCGGTTCATATCATCATAGGTAAGCTATCTGCCAAAATTCAGCTCTATAGATTAAAGGACAAAAAAGTTACAGGTATTTAAAAAAAATGAATTTGGGTTTTCCTTAAAACGTCAAGATTGGTAATATTTAGTCAATGAACCTGAAATTAATATGAGCTATGGAAAGAAAATGTCTCAAGAAGAATGCTTTACAAAGCCTGAACTTTTAGTTTCAATCGTCATTGTCCTTCATTTTACTAAAATATTCCCAGAAAATTAATTTAAAATAGACCCTTTCTCTGATGCTTTGGTAGTTGTGTTGGCTATAGAGTTTATCATTTAATGGTATATCATTTTTCTCAAATTTTCGTAAAAAATCATTAAAGCTCAATATATCCGTTATTATGCAAGCTACGAAAAAAAAATGGTATACATTAATTATAGGGTGTCTTGAGCTACATCTTAAAAAATATTTCCACAATTACAGGCTGGCTGATAAGTCGTTGGTGATTCAAATTTTCTTGTTTTTAAATCGAACACGCCCTATGCTATTGCATTTTTGCATTTTCCATCGAAATATAATAAATCTTTGTAAGAAAAGAAATTCAGGACGCAGCAAGTGCGTTATGGTAGCGAATTTTCATTAAATGCTTCAAATTTGAATAGCTCAATTTGCTATTAACCTATAAGGTTGACCAGGGAACCAGTTTTTTCGGGAACAATTTAAGTTTACTTTCGGAAATTTTTGTACATTTTCAAACAATAAAGTTATTTTGGTGAAACATGGCACATTATTTCTACTATATAGATTGATGTCTGCTTTCTTAAAAAACATGTTTGCTATTAAAAACATTTTAATGAAAATTCACTACCATAACGCACTTGCTTCGTCCAGAAGTTTTTTCTTTGTTTAGTTTGCTCATGTGAGTTATAAAAAAATAAAAGGTTATCTTTTGAAAGTAAGCTTGAAGATACCTGAGGAATTTATAATTCAATTTGAATGCTTCTACATTAACCGCATTAACGGATGTAATAAAGGCAATTGTATTCAGACATTCCACGATTATCGATCATGTTCAATCGTGACTTATTATTGTTATGGTCTCCGTTCACTCGCCGAGAACCAGACAATCGAAAGGAGTATATAGGAGGACACTGAAGGGACTGTCTGCTATAATTGATTGGTTATTGTGTATAAATCCTATTATAGGAGATAGTATATAAACGGGGAGGATTCAATAACAAGATGATGTCAGTCTTGTAGATTGTGGCGTACATAAAATAGTAATTACAATTTAATAATTAATTTTACAGGGACGGGTTTAACATTCTCATATATTTCTCTGTAAGATATTTTATACGTTTTTTAATTGTTGTTGACAAGTTGTAGTTCTGCGCGTAAAGCCGTCGGTCCCGTGTCCATGCAATGTCGGGCACGTTAAAGATCTCTACCCTCCTACAAAAAGGCAGAGGTTTGGTAAAATTTCTAGGATAGAGAGGTGGAACCGCTCCCTGGCGTCGGTGATTGGCCATAGTCACGGAAATAGACCGACGTACAAAAAAGTCTAGTACGTCTGTAAAACAAATGTATAATACTATAAAAAAATCCATATATATATATATATATATATATATATATATATATATATATATATATATATATATATATATATATATATATATATGTATGTATATATATATATATATATATATATATATATATATATATATATATATATATATATATATATATATATATATATATTAAATTTCTATAACATGGCGTTACATTTTTCGAGATTCTCTATTCGTTGACTAACAAAATATCTCTTTTCAAACTACTGATTTATTCTTTTCTTAGTTATTTTCTAACATTAGACATACCAACTAATATAATTCATCGTCTACAAAGGTTTATAACACCGTTTCTTCACTATCAGTTCATTTTTGGTTTTTACTCGCCTTCTGTGGTATATGATCGCTTACTCGACACTCGCTACGTACTGAAAAAAATGCTGTATCATCCACAATTCTACTGTTCGGTTATATAATCCTTTCAAAGCACTTTTCAAAATCTTAAAAAATGATATATTTCTCGAAATTTCTATGTATCTGTTGGAAAATATGAATTATCAATTTTGCTAGAATTTTTTTAATTTATGAAAATAGTAGTCTCTAAGTTGTGTCACCATAATATCATAAAGCAGATACCACCAGAATAGATAAAATATAGTTTATTTTCAAAATATAAAACAAGTACAAATTCACATTCTGTGGAAACACCCAAAACTTTTTTTTTGTCATTCAAGCGAAGGCCTTAATCCCAACTAGAGCAGGACCACCTTTTTTCTCTCGGGGCTCGTTCGCGGCCTCGCCGCCCCGATAGCACTGCAACCTTTGGCTTATTGTGCATGCCCTTAGTCTTTTTACTCCACCCACTCCAAAATCAGTGTACCTTGAACTAGTCTGCACAGCGATTGGTAGGGTGAAGTTTTATAATGATCTGTCTCCGGTCTAGACTGACCGTAGATCAGTTTTCTTCTGTGGTCCAGAGATTTACACTCGCACAAGATGTGCTAGGCTGGTTCCTCCTCCTGCAGGTGTTTCTTGACGGCCATGTGTCCCGTCCAATACCTGTTATGTTTCTGATCTGTCCTCTGCTAAGATTAAGCAGCTCTACAGCTCTCTTTGAACTGGGCTCGTCAATTATTGACTTCCCATGTCTGAGCCCTGGAGGGTCTGCCCAGTACACCTTGTGTTGGTTTCTGACGCAGCACTTAATGGCTCCCCTGGCAGTGCTATTTGTGACGCCCAGAGCCGGTTATGGTCGCATAAATGGTTCTGCTGACCCTCTCTTAGCGAGACCGTCAGCTTCTTCATTGCCTTTGACCCCGAGTGACCCGGCACCCAGGATGAGGGTGACCTCATTCTGCCTAGCCAGGTCGCTCGTCTCGTCTCGGCACTCACTCACCAGCTAAGAATTTACCCGTGAGCTACTTAGGGCTTTAAGGGCCGCCTGGATGTCTGTGGCTATGAGGATCTGCTTATTGGTGTAGCCCCTTCTCTTGTTCTCCCGCACACAGTACAGGATTGCGTATATTTCGGCCTGAAAGAGCGTTGCATGGACTCCGAGGGAAATACTATGACTTACTCTCGGTCCTTTCGAATAAACACCTGCCCCCGTCCCACGCTCCTCGCCGGATCCGTCCGTAAACCAGACGAGCGCGTCCCGTGGTGTGCCTGGCGTCTCCTTCCTCCCGGTCGGGGATTTCCACTGTAAAGTTGTTTTCCCTGCAGATTCGCAGTGGCCCCTGAAGCCTGGGTTGATATTTAGTCTACCATTGCAGGCTAGTCTGTATAGTTCTAGCCTGGCCTCCCCCATAATAACTAAGTGTAGGGGGGGGGGCAGATTTAGCAGCACCTCCATGGCGGCTGTTGGGGTTAAACATACGGCCCCTGTGATGCCTAGGCAAGCCATCCTTTGAATCTTGCCGAATTTTTGTTTGGCACTGGATTGTGTCACCTTAGGCCACCAGACCAGTGCCGCGTATGTTAACGATGGTCTGACCACCCTTGTGTACAGCCAGTGGGCCATACTAGGTCTTGGTCCCCACGTTTTTCCATATAGCCGCCCAGTGATGGCTAAGGTCATGACTGCCTTACGCAGTATTTTTTCAACCAGGTTAGCTTAGAGTGTAATACGACCCCAAGATATTTTACCTGCCACCAGTGCAAGGGAGACAAAACGCTCCCCTGCGGACACCCCCGCCGCGACCCCCGCCAGCGGAGTCCCTCCCGTGAGTGAGGTGAACACCACCTTGTCCCTGATCATGGAGCCGATCCACCTGCAGCAAGTCTCCTCTATTCCACGCTCCCTGACAGCTGCCAGAACCGATCCGCAGGACCACCTTGATCGTTGCTGCTATGCTCTGCTCTGGAGTGCACATAATCTGAAATTGGCATATGAGCGGCCATATCCCATATCTTCTCCAACGGAACATTTGGCTTGAATTGACTCAAAGGGATTTCAGCGCTAGGTCTACCTTTCCGAGGTCCTACTATACCTACATCCACTAACTCAGTTACAATGGCTAGTCGAAAATCTTTCAGGGTCAAATTATTGCCGATCACCATGAACGGAAAATCCAGGCGACTGACGCGGAGGACTGCTCAATCGCATACTGTAATTTTCATCCGTTAGAAGGCTCTACTGAAAATGTATTATCGTCATGGTATCATCGAATTACCGCGACGCAGCTTTGCAACATGATTTTTAGTAATTACTGATACCACAAAGCGCGCAGGGGATAAGCCCTGAAGAAAGGTTCTAGACTTTACCACATTATTTCATCTATAACTTCTCTTTCTCTCTAGATTATTGTTTCTCGAAATGCCATTCTAGAATATTCCGCTACAAAATTTAAGAGTTTCCTTTAATTGACTGCTTATCCTTTCATGGAGAAAGAATAGCACAGTAGTTTAACAGTCGATATGAGCATTTTCTTACGTTTTCACAAAATGACAAAACTCAAGATCCCATGAATGATTTTTAGTCCATTTTATAGCAGGAGAGTTGGAAACCTAGACCGGTTTCGTCCTTTTTGGACTTATTATGATACCTGCACACTAACAAGTCGGCCTTAAGGCAGACACTACCATCTAATTCAGTGGACGATAGCGCGAAGCTTCATCTCTGGTTTTGTGACGGTTCAGGCTTCTACGGCAGCTTTTTTGTACGTATAGTACAGAAAGAAGAAAGCTGTGTGAACAAACCTATCAAGCGAAAACAACTACTGTCCTAGCTAGTACCATGACAAACATTGCTAGCCACCATGGCTTCAGTCCGTCGTGTTAAGTGGCCAGCACGATCACCCGATCTTACGCTACTAGACTTATTCTTATGAGGATATGTTAAAAAACTAAACCATGCAACTCAACTAACTTAAAGAAGAAGAATGACGATTCCGATTAGGTTGGTCACGCCTCAGATGTTGATTTACGTTAGGAGACATTTTTATTTACGATCAGGATGATGCCAACACGTTCAAGGAATGCATCATGGGCATCTCCCACATAAAGATTTATGTGTTTTTTATTTTTCTCATTATCAAGAATGAAACCCCATTAGTTATTAATTTTTTAGTGTGCTGTAGCTAGTTCGTCAATCACATGGATGTATTTTTAGTGAATTTTCTTTTAAAAAAATCACTAATGAGGAGATCCCGACTTTTGAATTTTGAAAAAATGTCTTCAACTGAGCGCTAATTAGGTCTCCTAGAACACATATCCGGATTGAGTTTCAATTTATATATATATATATATATATATATATATATATATATATATATATATATATATATATATATATGTGTGTGTGTGTGTGTGTGTATATGTATCACACCGATAACTCAAAAAATAATGGGCCGATTTTGGTTAAAATCCGCCCAGGTTTTCCCGGAAAATTTAATGTTTTTATATCTCCGGAAATGACAAAGTAAAGGCAACCAAATCGTTATACGTAATTTACCTACCAAAATTTAGCTCTGTAGGTTAAAAGACAAAAAAGTTATAGGCATTTAAAGAAAAATAAATTTGGGTTTTCCTCAAAACGTCAAAGTGGCGATTTAAAACGTCAAAATTGGCAACATTTAGGCACAGAAACTAAATCTAATACGGGATATTGAAAGAAAGTGTCACAAGAAGAATATTTTACAAACCCTGAAGTCTTAGTTTCGACTATCATTGTCCTTGATTTTACTAAAATGTTTCCAGAATATTCATTTCAAATAGACCCTTTCTCTGATGCTTTGGCAGTAGTCTTAGCTATAGATTTTATCGTTTAATGGTATATAATTTTTGTCGAAATTTCGTTAAAATCAATAAAGCTCAATATATCCGTTATTATACAAGATATGGAAAAAAAATTGTATACATTAATTATACGGTGTCTTGAACTACATCTTAAAAAGTTATTTCTACAATCACAGGCCCATAATCGTTGGTGATATAAATTTTCTTTTTTTTTTTTAGTCAAACCGCCTTATGTTATTGCATTTTTGCATTTTGCATTGAAATATAATGCATGTTTGTAAGAAAAGAAATTCGATACGCAGCAAGTGCGTTATGGTAGCGAAATTTGATTAAATGCTTCATATTTGAATAGCTCAATTTGCTATTAACCTATAAGGCTGTTCCACACTGTATAAACTAATTTTCATGTTCTATTGTTTCAGGTAATACGATTTGAATATGGTTCTAAACTATGCTACGTAAGTGTAAGTATATGCTGTCCTTTGTTTTTAAGAAAATTAAGAGACTGTTTTTATTATAATATTATAAAACGCCAAAGAAGACCATCCGTAATATACAACCTTCAAAGATTTGTTAGAAAAAATAAATTTGAATACTTGGCATACGACAGTTCCATATAAACTTCGTAACATGTATATTGATTACTGTCTAGAGATGTACTAAATTAGTAACTACTTTTAACAAAGTAAGCCAAGGATTCCCCAAAGTTTATTTGTCTTAATAATTGAATTTTATTTTATTATGGAACAAAAAGTTGACATGACACTTGTTACCACAGGCTTAAAAACAAAGAATAGTTTAAAAATTAGATGTATATCCAAAAAATGCAATGATATATATATATATATATATATATATATATATATATATATATATATATATATATATATATATATATATATATATATAGCGTTTACTGAATCTATCAGCAGCCTCGGTGATCCAGAGATGAGAACGTTAATTATACGTGTGCCTTTGGACCCAAGGGACCCGGATTAAATTCCCAGTAGAAACATCAAATTACTTTTCAGTACATACTGTGAATTAACTTCAACCTAAGTTGGCCATTGTGTTTGAGCAAGTTGAATGTCTACGCCTTCCGCCGCGTAAAGCCGTCACTGCGGTGTACCATGCAATGCTGGACAGGATAAAGATCCCTACCAACCTGACAGAAATTTAGGGATTCGGCCAAATTTCCAGGATAGTGGGGTGAAACTGCTCCACTGCTTCCTGACGTCGATGAATGGCCATAGTCGAGGAAATACATAAACGTTAAAGACACAAAATACTCAAACACACACATATTTTCTATTAGTAAATTGAAAAAATACTGCGATAATGGGTATTCTTGCCTTACACTTTTTCAGCTTCAGTTTTATATCCGTTTATATATAAGCTTGAAGATATATTATGGTACTATAATTTTTGCATAGATTGAGAATAAAGCGTACCCACACACATATATAACATATATCACAAATTTGAAATACTTCGAAAAATAGATAACAGTCATACAAGCCTATCATTTTTGATTGGTTTTCCAAATATCCCTTACTGCCCACGACTGTGAATGATGCCAACTGTTAAATAAAAATTCGGGATTTAGCAAGTACGTGGTAACCAATGACCTAACTTTGAACCCCAGTTCCTAGGAAAAACTTTCACCATCTTCCAAGCAGAAATGTTTACTATAAATCTCCTTGCACAGTAGTGCATACAAACAATACTCAGAAGTAGAGAGATATGTATCCTTTCAGGCAGATAGGCAGCACTAAACACCCTACAATCTTTCAAAACCGAGTTTAAACTGATCCGGAACTGCAACAAATCTCTGAAGCAACTGGCTACGAACAACAAAGCAAATTTGATGTGGGTACCAGGACATCAAGACATTTAAGGAAATGGGGAATCAGATGGCCTTACCACAAGGGGCAGCGACAACACCATTATATGGTCCAGAGCCCTATTGTGGATTAACAAAAGGCCATGTAAGAAACGAACTTGATAGGAGAGGAACCAAATGCTGTCATACCGGAGGAAAACGCCAGGCTTAAGGCAGCTAAAACGTTTTATCACCACATCAACAACATAAGTCTGAACTCTTCCATGACTTAAACAGAAACGACTTGAGAATAATCACAGGAATTTTCACAGGACACTACCGAGTAAGGTATCACATTATGAAGATGGGTAAAGCGGGCAGTGCAAATTGCAGATAGTGCGCTGAGGTAGCAGGAACAACAGAACACTTACTGTGCGACCGCATGGCTCAGTTCCGCAAAAGGCTCAAGTACCTTGAAAGGGGGGACCTTAACATGCCAGGATATAGGTAGAATAACCTTCAAAAAGATAGTAGACTACATAAAAGTCTGAACCTTTTAAGACTCATCAGGGTCTCAGCGCTGAGAGGCCAATGGCATATACGACTCATTAAAACAATCTACAATCTACAAAGTATCTATGAAGGCAACATGTATCTCAACACGGCAGATTAAGGGTAACTCCCAGAACCTACGCGTGGTCACAGAATAGACATCCACATCCAAGGATGACAACAAGCCAACAAGCTCAGAAACCTTGGATGTGGTTGTCTATTCTGTGACCACACATACTCGGTTGGTTCTGGAAGTTTCTCTTAATCTGCTATTCGTTTGTTGTCACTCCTGTGGTCATATGTCATCTATCACAATACAAAAGTCAGCTGTCACCCTGCAAGTTAAATATTCCGCCCTAAAAACACACAAAACACGCACAGCTGTCACCCACAAAAGCTCCGATGCGCACGGACACTTTTTACAGAGTACTCTTTTTGTGCTATTCTTAACTTTGGATTGTCATTTGTTTTTGAACTACAGGTATAAACGTTTGTTTTTATTATGGCAGCCATATTGGATTTTTTGCTCATGTGATAGCCTGTGAAAAGCGATTTCCAATTATGTACAACATGCTTGAGAAATCTTGTAATTGCACTGACTATTTTGAGAAAAACCGTTTTGAGGATAGTGGGCTATGAAATCCAATACCAGAAAACAAATGACACAAAAAAGGTTCCAAAAAGCAGTAGACCATGGAGTCTAACAATAGACTTCTACTTTTAACATAATTTTTCGTAATGATTCACGATAAAAAATGGGAATGTTGAGCACACCCGTGTGACAATCTAAAGTTGAGAATAGCACAACAAGATTACACTGTATAAAGTGTCTCGATAATGTGCAAGTCTTAGACATGTCAGATCAACGCCTACTTAGATATTGAAAAATATCACCATTGATAACTCTCTAATAGTGATTTCTTGTAACGAAAATTCGAAAAAAATTGTTTATAAATACAACTGACTTGGATCTTTACCATCGTGTTATTGAGGGTAAATTAAAATCGATTAGTTTATTATTATGTATGGATGGCTAAGAAGGAGACTGGCAAGAGCGTATTAAAATGTCATTTAACTTGTGTATCTAGCTAAACGATGAAAACTGTCCTTCTGGATTAAATCCAAACCGCAGAGTCAATTAAAACAGGCGGGTTGATAAATACAGATGCAGTTTTAATAGTGTTTATAATTGAGTCTGTGGATTATAGAAAAGAAACAAAAACACAGTTAGACGGTCTGTGAGCATATGTTGCAACGCTGCTTAAACAACTGTCTACTCTCTTTTCAGCCAGTTATCTCTTTTGTTTAGTTCTAAAGCTGTATCCGTACTCATGGACGTGCTTATATCTTTATACTTACTGAAAAGCACTTTCATTTCTTGTAGTTGGTTTGGAAAGCTATAAGTTTTGTGCTTTTAAAGGGATGTTTAAGTACCTAACTAATCATTACTACTATCTCTGTTAATATACCGGGTCTTACAATTCTTCACTCCATCCCCCTATCACTGGAGAAAATACCATTTTGAAATTTTGAATTTGTTTTAGGAAAGCGCCAGTTTATGTCGAGAGAAACCAATTTTACTATTAAGTTAAAAACCCCAACTCCACTTCCATACCTTTGAGGGTTATGTGACGTAAGTAATAGAGGGTGTAATCATCTCCTCTATAACTGTGTACTTTTCCAAAATCAGTCCTGAAGTTTTTCAAAAAATGATTATTCTACCAGTTACTTTCTTTAAATCTTACGTAATATCAATATTTAGTTTCAGCAGAAAAATGTTTTTTATGGGTTAGTTTATCTGTAGCATACAGACTTGGACACTACTTCTCTGGCTTCACTGTTGGTTTTCGTTTTTGTACGTGAAGGACGTAGCCAGCGCGTAAGCTAACTCGAGCAAGTGGCCCTTACGGATTCTGGATGTTCTAGGATGTTCTTCAACCTTTCTGTGACTACTTTCGCTGCTTGACAGCATTCTCTGATAGACTAAAATTGAATTAGTACGAAATCATGACAACTACAAATAAAGATCTGTTGCTATGTTATATGATGTTTTGATCAAATTTTTTTTATCAAATTGAAAATAAAATGAAACACAGATGACAGATGAGGCTTTCAAAAATGTATACGTGATGTATGTCAATATTTAACATAAAAATAGAACTAGCCTATAATAACTATGATAACAGTTATAACAATAAAATAGCCAAACAATAACAGTATAAAATCAGTCTCTATATAACTAAATTATTGATATACATAAACTCATTATCTTATTCCAACTTTTTTGAAAGAATAATTACATTTATTTTTTTTGACTTATTTAATTAGAAAGAAGAATATCCAAGAAAGTGGAATTCATTAAATCAGTTTGCTCGTTTAAAACAAGGTAGCTATTGTCGTGTGTGTGCTTTTTCACTCCTAAAGCTTCAAAAAAGTCTAGTTTACGTTTGTCATTATAAAAATGTTGTGGTTGTATGCGGTTATTTACTGTAGGTCTATGTTCGGTATCAATAATATGTTTTGCACATGTAGATTTGTCAGCGAGATCTTTAATTATTAGTCTCTGGCGAGACCGTTGTACCTTCGAATACAATTTACATTTATTATTTTAATCCATTTTTTAAAATATAACAACTGAAAGAGTATCTCATGATAGCACCATTATTCCCATACACTATGTATTTTTTTAGATTTCAGATAAGGCAGTTTTAGGAAAAAATATTTTATTGATATTTTATCAATGGTACAAGACCATAATGTACCACTGATCACACCCCAGCGTACCTTGGATCAATGGGAAAGGCAATTAAAAAATTAGTTTTGTAAATCAAACTTTACTCAAAATTAATCAACTAAATTATTTAACGTTAATGCTTGAAAAGTCTAATTGGAACCACAACTGTCCACCAGTTTCAGCTGATCTACGTAATGCTACTGGGTTTGGCAGTTTTACCACAATATCTTCCCCTTCAACATCAAACACTTCTGATTCTTTCACAAAATTATAATCTACCATTTCCAATTCGTTGGTAGAACTAAATCTGGTATTGAAAATGCTGTTGATCTCTGGAAATTATCTTTGCTACATATTGCACTGGTGGCCCACACTTTTTCCTAAATCCTAACAAAAGGTATGCTCCCTCTTCAAATATCCCTTTTTCAAAATTAATATCTTCTTGGTTTTCATTTGTTTTCTGGTTTATTATGTCTAATCGGTCTGGTACATCTTCTTCATCTTCTAAAACCAAATCTACGTCTTCATTTTCAAATTAACTGTCAAAATCCAAGTTTCTAATGAAACCCGCTTAATTATTGTTTTTTTTTGGACTTTTCAGTTTTTGAGCCCTGAACTTGGATTTTTTTTCTCCAATTTAGCCTTTTCTCGAGTATCCGTAGCTATTTTAGACCATCCGGGTTTTCTTCCTTTTTGTAGGCCTATCTTCTGTCTAGCCGCAGTCTTAGGGTAAGGTTGAATCTGCTTTGGGGTTTCAATCGGCGTAGTAGTCATACCAGCATGAACAACGTTCTCATTTTAGTGAATTTTCCTTTAAAAAAAACCACTAATGGGGAGATCTCAACTTTTGAATTTTGAAAAAAATTCTTCAAATAAGCGCGAACCAGGACCCCTAGAACCCATATCCGGCGTAAGTTTCAATTTTTATATATATATATATATATATATATATATATATATATATATATATATATATATATATATATATATATATATATATATATATATATATATATATATATATATATATATATATATATATATATATATATATATATATATATATTTGTATCTCTAAAAACAAAACAAAGCTAAGACAACAAAATTTGGTGAGCAGGTTCACATTGTAAAAAGTATATTATGTACCAAAATTTAGACCTTTAAGTTATAAGTTAAAAGAAAAGCTGTTATGGGCATTTAATTAAGAAAAATATCAGTGCTACTAAAAGTCAGAGAAGACGCAATATCAAAATATTGTATGTGTTAAACAAAATCTATTAAATATTGCAGAAAACGTTTATTTTTTATTCGCGCAAAAATCCAAAGAAGTAGGGGGAAAAGTACTTTTAAAATTTTATGATTTTTCTTCGGTAAATGTCAAAGTGCAGAATTGACACGTCAAAAATTAGTAATGTTTAAATAAAGCTTTTATAACTAATACGGCTTCTGAATGTTAATTACTTCAAGAAATGTATATTAGAAGGTATAGTTATATTTCATATGTTCTCATTTGATTACAATATTTACAAAAATGCATCTAACACAAACGTTACATATTACAAATAAGTATCCGAAGACCATTATGGGTTATCTACGTTTTAGTACACTTTAGTTTGCATGCTTCGATGGTCGGGAGGCTTAGACGGTTGACTCGTTAGCAAAATAACGTTGGGGGACGTCGGTTCAAATCTCCGTGATGACTGAATTAATTTAATTTTTTTGACTTTTTTTGTCTTTGATCCAATTTCAACGTTATCTGATCAGATTTACGTAATACCAATAATTTTTATATCGATTATTTGTGGAAAAAATCACTGATGAGGGATGATTTTAAGTTCAATTTTAATAGTTAACACAAACGTAGATGTTTTTTCTGTGACTTCAGAAATGTTTGTCTTTTGTGCAACCGGTTTCATTTTTTACAGCATCGCCAAGCAAAAGAATTTGCTTTGTAGATTCACAGAAAAGGTATCGATTTCTGTATTTACATCAGATTGTTAATATTTTTAAATTGATTTAATTTATTTTTATTAGCGAATTTTCTTGTACAAAATGTTTTTTAATAGCGAGTTTTCTTACAAATAAATTTAATTCATTTTCTTTTAAGAAACATTCGTTACGACTTTTGGTGTGAAAAAGTATTCAACGAAATTTTGATTTATTTAACGAAATTCGTCGAAAATAATGTTTTAATGGGTTTTCCTGCAAACAAATTTTATTATTTCCAATTTGAATTACAGATTAGGCATATAATTTGAATTTTATATATTCTTTTAGCAATTTTTTGTGTAGAAAATATTTTGTCAGTTTTCGCAGAATTTTGTTTGTAATACTGTAGAAATAATTTTTTTGCAAGATTTTTGTAAAATTTGGTAATTAGTAATAAATGTTCAATAAGTTATTGTAAAAAAATGTTTTGTGATTTTCGTGAAAAACATTGTTTGCAAATGTTCATACACATTTTTTTTAAGTTTCGTCAAAAAGGGTTTTCTGAATAATTATATGTTGGCAGGTGGGTAAATAGCTTAAAGAGCTTCGTTGGCCAGGAATAGGGGACCAGTTTTTTCGGGAACATTTAAAGTTTATTTTCGGAACATTCGTCTGCTTCTTCAAACAATAAAGTTATTTTGATGAAATATGGTACACTGTTCCTACTAAATATGTTAAACTGGTAACGAAATTTGATGCCTGTTGTCTTAAAAAAAACATATTTGCTACTAAAAACATTTTTCTGAAAATTCACTACCAAAACCCACTTGCTGCGTTAAGACTTTTTTAAAAGGGCGCATTGGTGAAGATTGGCTCGTTGATGGCCATGCCACACTTTTTTGAAAACAGCTTGTTTCATTATTCTCTGAAGGTGAGGTGTTATCTTCCCAAATATCAGTAGTAGTTCAGTCGACATGTAGTTTCAGATAGAAAAAGGTCGGAAGTTAATGAAACTTTGGGAAGTTAGTAAACATTTTCTCAAGTTTTGGACCTCGAGGACCCTGTGCGAAAAAAGAGGGGGTGGGGAACTGCAAAATTTTCGACCTTTCTCCGGTTTTTCCTTAATAACTTTTTCCCTTACAAACTACGGCAAAAACATTAAGACTTATAGAGCGGTAAATTTCGTACTACTTTGACTATTCAAACATGTTTGTATGTCAAATCGTTACCGAGATATGGCGCTTCGAAAAAAATTTAATTTATCAACATTCGCTAAAAAATGCCGAAGAATGCAAAATTCCACCTTATTTCTTCTGTTATACCCGAATTATTGTGAAATGTTGTTGTCATTATAATTTTTGGTTGCAACTGCCAACTTCGAAAACCCCCAGCCACCGCCGCTCCCCCATTCCCTACCCAACCCCAATTAACAAAAGCTAATTTTCTTCTCTGATGAAATCCAACCATACTAACTCCATGTTGGTATTGATATTTGTTACTTTTTGGATTGATATACACCCCCACCCCACTACATAATTATCCCAGGACAGGCAAAAAACGTAGTCCTTTCGTGGAAAAAATGTAATTAACAATATTAAGGTATTCACAAGGAAACATTATATGAAATAGATATATTATTATTGAAAGGTACTCATATATACATGTACAAAGCATAGTAGATACTCATTTGAACTCATTACAGTTCCTGTCGGGATTTCTTAGCCGTTGGTTCTGCTTCTAACAGCTCGTCGTCCTCCTGAGTGATCAGGCTGTTAATGATGTCCTCACCGTCGTCGTATTCGTCGACTATGTCTGGTGAGGCCTCCTCGTTTAAATCAGTTGCCGGAGCGTTTTCGCAGGAGTGGACTGTGCAGTGCTGGCACATTGCTGAGCACCTAGGGGCTGCCTTCTTGCAGCTGTAGGCTCCGGTACTACAGCTTTCGCTGTACTTGCATGAAACAATCTGGAGGATGTTATCCGGCGCAGCATTTCTGGTTGTTGGGATTGGTAGTACCCCTTGCGTGGTTAGGCTCCAGCCCCAAACTAATGGGAAAAGTTCATTGCCTAACCACACCTGTACTTGCTGGTAAGTGCGGAGGGAGTGGTACTTGGCCGTGTCCCTTGTTGGTGGTAGGCGGGCTAGTTTCAATTTAGCCTTAGTAACTGATCGTGTGAATAATCGGTATCGCAGGTCGTCGAGGTTGTCATTGTCAATGTCGCCTCCATAAATTGCTATCAGGAACTTTTCTCCAGTGTCGCTGATCTGCTGAGGAGTAGCGTTTGGTGTGAGAAACGGAGCCACTGCTGCAGAGAGTGAGGTATTCTTCAGGTAAGTGCTGCAATTTTTTTCTTCCCCAATCCATACGGTGCTGACGTGGTATCAGAACCACTCACTGCGTGGATGAAAAGTATGTCCTTGGGGGGAAAAGAACAGGAACTTGGCGAGTAGAGGACACTGGGATCGCTGCCTCTTCCACTTTTCTGAAGATAGATGTTCTTTGTGGAAGTACCTAATGCTGTCAACAGAATAAATATGTCCACATCTTCAGCAGTAATGATGACGCTGTCGAATTCGCTGGCCTTGGATATGGCGGTGTTGACGATCATCACGTCGGCGTCCTCATATGCCAGCTTCACTTCGATGCTAGCATCTGTCATTCATGTCATCAACATCGAAATGAATGCGCTCTTATGGTGATCATTTGCTAAGAACTTTTCTTGTGTAATGGTTACCTTGGTAGATGAGGAGAACACGACTTTGGTTGCTGATTGTAATGCAGAACGGCGAGCTCATTCTGCCGCTTTGGTGCCTTGATATCGATCGGAAGAGTAACTAATATCAATAGCAACATGGAGTGAGTATGGTTGGATTTCATCAGAGAAGAAAATTAGCTTTTGTGAATTGGGGTAGGTTGGGGTAGGGGGGAGCGGAGGTTTCCGAAGTTGGCGGTTTTAACCAGAAATCATAATGACAACAACATTTCACAATAATTCGGATATAACAGAAGAAATAAGGTGGAATTCTACATTCCTCGGCATTTTTTTGCGAATTTTGATTAAAAAATTTTTTTTCGATGCGCCATATCTCGGTAACGATTTGACATACAAACATCTTTAAAATAGTAGGAAATTTAACACTCTACAAAAAAGTCTTAGATGTTTTTGCCGTAGTATGTAAGGGAAAAAGTTATTAAGGAAAAACCGGAGAAAGGTAGAAAATTTTGCACAGGGTCCTCGTGGTCCAAAAGTTGAGAAAATGTTACTTAACTACCTCTGAACAACATCCCCAAGTTTCATTATCTTCCGACCTTTTTCCACCTAACCCCACTTTTTCCAACCTGTCGACTAGACTATAATAATCTCAACTAAATTTGGAGCTGGACGATCCGTTACATAGACTGACAAATAATGATAATCACTAAACACTTCTCTATCTTGAGGGTAAATTCCTGGTCTCTTGACTCCACTAGTTATGTAGCCTGCTTAACATATTTGGCAACACTGTAAATATCAACGCTTTTCCCCGTGTTGTTGATAAGCCAAGATTCTTAATCTACAATTAGTCGTAATTGTAGTTACTTGGGGAGTATCAGATGCAAATTGAAAATTAATGACTCACTTTGTTTTAAAATGGTGCAATTTTGGGATAATTCATAGTGACTCTTACAGTTAATACGTATTTAGTATAATAATCGAAGCTTCCCTTTGCCCTTACGTAATTCACGCCTATGCAAGGTACCAGGTGCAAGTAAAACACTGTCTATTTCCCACCCACGTGGCTGAATATGTCATTAACGCTAAGAAAGGACGCAAACAGACCAGACACATCGGGTTGTTATTTATCGGATGGTTATTTACCGGGTAGCTATTTTAGTTCCGCTAGACTCTATAGAAACTTTCTACCTACGTCACATCCTGTTCTGTTGATAGGAAGTAAACTAGGTCCAACAGGGTGTGTAATCTAAGTAAATGTTAATTTTTATTAAGGTTAATGAACGCAGAGGTATAATTGTTATATCAGTGAGGAAAAGAGGGAAATATTTTTACTCGAACAATGCTAAAAAAATATTCAGGTAGATTTCAAGGTATTTTTTTGTGGTAATTGTCAAAACACGATATTTAAAAAGTTTTTTGACGTATCAAGACAGTGAGGTATATTTTTAAGAGGACATCCCACTTTATTTAGCAGGAAATTATAGCTTATTTTGTGTAGATTTTAAAACTACATGTTACGTTATTACGGTCTAAAATCAAAGCTTAGTAGGATGTTGTTGCACGCATGTCTAAAGTCTACAATTTTTAGCAGGCTTTTCCCTGTTGTATTTTTTGTGCCCTTTCGAAATTCTGTACTTTGATGTTTTCGGAAATTACAATCACCAACAAATGACATCAAAAATTTTCGAGGGCGTAGGTACGGCAAGCAACAAGATTTTTAGAGATGGTATAAAATTATTGTTAAAAAAAGTCTGGACGCAGCAAGTGCATTATGGTAGCGAATTTTCAGAGAAATGATCTACACAATAATATACGAATATTATATATAAAGATATAAAAAATTAAACTTACTTCGCTTATCCTACAGTTTAGCTCCCCTACTGGTGATATTCTTGAACACACGGATTTATATTTTAATGCGAAGACAAGGTGGTGTTGTTAAAGGTAGTTGAAGAATGTTGTTGGCTGAAAATGGATATAGCTGGAAATTTTAGATAGAATGGGTGTAATAAATATTAGAAGTGATTATTTTAGAAACGTCAAAATGTGAAGCTGTCAAAGTGATGGGGCAAATATAAGAGGGTAAAATTTATGTAAACTGTCTATATGTAGTCAAACGTGTTAGACTTAATTGTACTTATCTACTGTATAATTGTTCAATCATATCTTTATATACCGAGTGACAACTTTCAAAGCGGAACATAGGCGAATAACATGGGAAATCAAATATTTGCAAAATTAAAAGTGTGAGCAGCCATGACATGACAAATTCGAATAATTTTGTTACTGTCAAATCAGACATTTCTGATTATCAATACACATTTTCCTGAAAAGCTTGACAATGAATAATAATAATAGCTATAGTAATGAAGAACAGGTGTTTATTGTAAAAACATATTACAGTGCTGGCAGTTTGCGAAAAGTTTGAGATTTGTCCTCAGTCAAATACGATGATCTGATAATCGGGCATAATGCCGATTGCACATTATTAAAAAATTACGAAAATCCTCGTTTACCATGATTTTGTTTTAACATAAGACACTTTGAAGAAAAAGCAATTATAACAGTAGTGCCTGCAGTACCGAAACAATAATAAAATTAACTATTAACAAAAAATAAGTAACAATAATTTAACTGAAACAATTACAACAAATTTTCAAATATTCCCCCATTTTGATATAAACAATATCCCAACCTATTATAAAATGCCTTTCTAACTTGTGAGAGTTGTTGGTTATTAACGCGTGCACATTCAGCAAAGATAGCCTCTCTCAAAGAGTTAATATTTGGTTGACGAGTTTTATAAATTTTGTTTTTAAGGTGACCCCACAAGAAGAAGTCACACGGTGCCAAATCGGGAGATCTCGCCGGTCGCTTAATATTACCACCGCGACCAATCCAATGATTACCAAAAAAATTATCTAAACAAGTTCTTACGTCTACACCAAAATGAGCTGGACACCCATCCTGCTGAAACCAGACTTTCCGATTTTCATTTGCAACTTCGTCTAATGCAGGACATACCTTATTTACCAAGAGTTCCAAATAATTTTCTGAATTTAAATTGCCAATTAATTCAAACGGTCCAATGATATGATTATTAAAAATTCCTGCCCAAATAATTATTTTCTGAAGGTATTGGGATCTCGTCGAAAGTTGTAACCTTGGGCTTTGTTGCGCCCAGTATCTTGTATTCTGTACGTTAGGTTCATTATTTAGCTTAAACGTGCACTCGTCAGTAAAGCAATGATGAAAGAAAATGGCGATCCCTATTGGCGCGTTCCATAACATCTTCACAAAATACACGCCTGCTTTCTTCATTTATTGCCAACAACTCTTGATATCACTGCGGCTTGTACGGGTGGTAGTTGTGTTTTTAAAGGATTTTTCGCACACGCTCCCGAGAAACACCACATTCTTCTGCTGCAACTCTAGTACTTGTAGTTGGATTGACATTGAATAACGCTAGCACTCTTTCCTCTAGTTCTACATTAACTTGTCTTCTAACGCCTGTTTTATTATAAAAATACATTGATATTGAAATAATACAAATTTAGCTGTAAGCTTACCACCCCTATTTTCTACTGCTACACTTGCAGTTTCTTAAAATTTTCTTAAAATACGTTGGATTGTGTTCACGGATGGAATGGGTCGATCATCGTATTTAACTGAAAAGAAATCTCGAACTCTTCGCAAATTACCAGCACTGTAATATGTTTTTACAATAAATACTCGTTCCTCATTACCATAGCTATTATTATTATTCATTTTAAAGCTTTTCAGGAAAATATGTATTGGTAATCAAAAATTTTTGATTTGACAGTAACAAACTTATTCGAATTTAGCATGTGAAAAATGTTTGATTTGACAGTAACAAAATTATTCGAATTTAGTATGTCATGGCTGCTCATTTTGAAAATATTTAAATTATCATCTCATGATTAAAAGAGCTTTTAATTAGTAGGTATTTGGTATCAGCTGGCTCAGAAAATTAATTCTCTTTTGCTAGACACCACTACCGTTCTTGTAGATAAAAGAGGTGAGTAGCAAACTGCAAATATGTGATTTCCCATGTTATTCGCCTATGTTCCGCTTTGAAAGTTGTCAGTCTGTATATATATATATATATATATATATATATATATATATATATATATATATATATATATATATATATATATATATATATATATGTACTGTGTGTACGTGAAAGTTATTGTGGAGGCTTCGAACAGTCGCAAGATGAGAGACGGCGCTCCGCGCTATCCTTCACAGCATATTATACTGTCGTCTCACGATGACAGTCCATTAGAATGAATTCATAGACTACTATGATTGAAATTTTGAAAATTTGGGCGACAGTGTTTTCGGACATGCCCTACTCAAGTAAGATACTGGCTTCCGCGTACCACTTCTGCTTATACCGAAAACGGACGTTATCTTCGTTATTTTCAATGTGTATTATTGCATTTTTGAATCCGACGTAACGTTTTAGGTGTACTTCATCAAGTTTTCCTATACTTAAAACTAACCGTTTTCAAGATATTTAATTTTCTTTCAAAAAAAAAAAAGAAAGTAATTCAAAACCATGTGTATTTTACAATATGAAAGATAGAGCGGCAATATTCACAAGAGTACTAGCTGGATCCCTAGGCTCAATTAAAATCATGTAATTTCTTGTGAGTATGGTTGTGGTCTTTGCAAGCGCAGTCGTAATGTTTGTAAATATTGCTATTACAACGTTTGTTAGACCGGCGTTCCATTGATTTGTCTTGAGCTGTATTTCTACCGCTCACTGCAGTGTTAAAATCAATGGTATTTTCCTTAGTTTTAAACACATGGGTGGGGGACTGTATTGTATACCAATACAGCTCTATCGACTGAAGTGTTCGGAAATATCAACGCACACCTAACCCGAATTCATTCCCCGTTGCTATTGACCTACTCATATTCTCTGAATATGTTAGGAGACGTGGTACCTACTTCATTCCAAGTCACTATTAACCGACTATTTATGAAATCAAATAAGTAAATTAAATCGATTGTCATAAAATATGTAGTGTATTAAGACTAAGGGAAAAAGAAATAAAACATATTTAACTGTGCACATTTTAATTATATTTTAGGGTGTGCGGCGCACACCTAGCTCACTAGGAGAAATCGCCACTGATATTTATTCACGGACGTTGCAATTGGATTAAAAACAGGAAATGTACAGTTTGTAATGATACATATCCTAATTTGTCACCAACGAGCAGAAAAAAGTTAAGCAGATTTCTAAACAATCAACTAGAGTTTGGTTGAATTAGTGGAGAAAGAATTTTACCAAAGCCAATTACTTCAAATGAAGATAATCTAATAAATGTGCTAGCCTATTTTTATGTTAATCTAGAATCCCCAACTCGTGCTGAAGAATATGATTTATGCATTTTATTACAGTATTTGTATTTTAAAACTCACATTGGCAAAGGCATCCAACATCTCTCTATCACACTCTCTGTTTCTCCCTCTCTTTCTCTCGATTTACCTACCTACTAATTAGTCTCAGTTATGGATCTATCACTGCGCCAAACCGAGCCAATTTGTAACTGAATAAAGTCATTCGTCATTCGAAAATCCAACAGGCCACTAAACCGAATCTCGTTTCACAATTGTTCTTGCAGCTCTTCAATTGTTACTCATTACATCATCCAAAGCACGCTTTGTAATTACATCATGAAACTAACATCGTAAGTACTAGGAAGATCCTTATCGTCGTTGTTAAATTGCTAATGAAATTAATTATTTCCTTAATAACGTGCGACAAGCGAATAAATATTTTGTGATTGGAAGTTGAGAAATATACTTTCAAAACATTCTGCAATCACCACAGAAACGTGAGGTGAATTTAAAACCGTGAAATAGTTAAAACAGAGCTAAGTTTGTTAAAGTTCAAGGCGCTAGGATCGGTATTTAAAAAATGACATAGATACATTAATCTCTTTATCCAGAATTAAATTAAATGGTCATTGGTGGTATTGTGGTATAAATAATCAACTTGCTGAAGCGTGGTCATGGATATTCAAATAATCGTCTGAAATAGTATCGTCCATAAATGTTTTATTGTTGCGGTTTAACATATTATGTTCTTGCTGTTATAATTTTTAGCAGTTTCGTAATTGTGGCGTTTACCAGTGGATTATTATAGTATGCTTTTTTTATTTCAACAACACCATAAGGGCTCACAGCCTAAATACTATCGTACGGTGGGTGTCGACAAGGTGGAAAGAGGTAACTTGTTAATTCTGGACTTGAAGGTTTGGAGGTTCGGAGGAGAAGGAAAAAGATGTGCCGGCAAGGAATTCCACAACTTGGAAGTCCTCGGGACAAAAGAGCGGGTATAACAAGATGTTCTATGTCTGGTGACCTGGACAGTAAAAGCGTGCATTCGCTCTGTTCCCCTAGTAAATCTGTTGGGGGCAGCAGGTGGAGGAACTATGGAAGGAAGCTCCTCTGAGCACTGCCCGTGCAGATATCTATAAAAGAGAGAGAGAGAGAGAGGGTGACGGTAGGGTCACCGATGAGACGTATAGCTCTCTTCTGAATGGAGTCCAGGATAGCGAGTGTAGAAGCGGCAACAGCACCCCAGGTGTGGGAGCAGTATTCGAGGTTTGGTCTTATTTGTGAAGTATATAAGGTATAGAGATTAGCTGGTGAAAAGTGTTTGCGAGCCCGGAAGAGGAAACCTAATTTCTTAGCAGCCGCTTCTGCAATTGATGTGACATATTGATGCCAATTCAAATTCCGATCCACAGAAATGCCAACAAGTGAAAAGGACTCATTGACTTTGAATAACTTGGTTGTTCATTGTGATGGGTCTAGGGCTTGTGTATCTCTTATGAGAAAGAAAGCAAGACTGTGATTTGGTGGGGTTGAATTGTACAAGATTTATACTTCCCCAGCCTAATATGTTTTAGAGATCTACGGAGATAGAACCCTCCATGAGTCTGCGATCGTCATCTAATTGGGCTAAAGAGACAGGCTTAGAATATTGTATATTTGAGTGGAGGGTGCTGTCGTCCGCGTAACTGTGAACTGGGTTGGATGTGCTAAAGAGGAGGTCATTGATGTAGAGAAGAAACAAAGTAGGGGCTAAAGCTGAACCTTGAGGAACTCCTGCATTAATGGGATACAGTTTAGAGGAATGTCCATCCACGACAACAGAAATGCTCCGATTGGAGAGGAAATTTGCTGTCCAGGTACAGAGTTTTTGTGATAGACCATCGGCTGGAAGTTTATTAAGCAGCGCTGCGTGTCAGACCTGGTAGAATGCTTTGGATATGTCTAGAGCGACAATCTGGGATTCACCGTTCCATAGTTCCATAGACTTGTTCCAAGAATGGGTGACAAAGGAAAGGAGGTCGGCAGTTGATCTGCGCTGACGGAATCCATACTGCCTATCGTGGATTAGACTGCGTTTTTCAAGAAGTTTTAGTAATTCGGTGTTTATATACTTTTCCATTACTTTAGAGACGACTGAAAGGAGAGAAATAGGCCTGTAGTTGCTAGGAAGCGGTTTGGATCCTTTCTTGGGGACAGGTTGTAATCGAGCAGTTTTCCAGTTACTCGTGAATATGCCTCTATTGTAAGATGTCTTAAACAGACGAGTCAGAACAGGAGCAAGTTTTGGTGTGCATTTTTTGAGAACAATTCCTGGGATCTCGTCAAGGCCAGAGGCTTTCCTGGTATTAAGAGAATATAGCATCTTTCGTACCTTTTTAGTTTTGAAAATGATATCCGTCATTTTATGCGCGAGATTGGGGACTGTTGGTGGTTGAACATTTGAAAGTGGGTTGAGAGTAGAATTTCCAGCGAACAGCGAGGCAAAAAGTTCAGCCTTGTCCAGGTCCAACTTCGTTCCATTTGTCCCCCTCCCAGTTTCGGCATCTCTTTACTAACAAAGAGTCAGTGCGGATAGTAAACTATTAAGCAGTGGCGGAGCTCGTTTCCAAAAAGTTTGTTGTTTATGATCTTAGAGATATATGTTTATGCATGTGGTAGTTATTATTCTATATGTACTGAGCCACGCATGCCTTGTCTATAGTACCACATCTCAGATGTGCCAGATGTTCCTTAGAGCTAGTTTTAATAGTTGTTTTAGTTTGCCCAACATATTTAAGTATACAATCTTTACGACTTCACCCTTATCTCTCGTGTTACCTAACAAAATTTTAAAATTATTGTTAACGAAAAAGATACCTCCAAATCAGCGTTCTTTAAACTCATTTTGGTATACTTTATGTTTTCTAAATGTCATGGATAGATCTGACATTTTCTTTGGCTCGTGTCTATCAATTAGTTTCTTCACCAAGCAAACCGAGATACCATTATATTTAGCCACGTTCTTAATGCAATTTTGTTCTCTGCTATGTATATCTTTACTTAAGGAAAATTTTCGGTAATCATCATACACACACACAACTTAGACCCAGCCGATGAACTAGAGAAGCAGTGCTAGCACTAAAAAAGGCGTGAGAGGAAAAGAGTTATGTTTATTGCCTGTACGGGCCTGGAAGAAAGACACGAAAATAAAGAGAGCTGGATTGGTTTGAAGAGATAAGCATATTATTCTCAATCTACACAAAAATTAAGGTACCATAATATATCTTAAACCTAAACGGATGAAAAACTGAAGAAGAAGGGTGTACAGCAAGGATACCTAGTACCGCCGTATCTGTTCAGTTTATTTATAGAAAATTCAGTAAATATGCTGAAAGAAAAGAGAGCAGGAATCAAAATTACAAGATAATGGTTCAATTACGTATGCACGCACAAGAGCGTTGATAGGAGACAGGGAAAAGACGTGTAAAGGGTGGTCAGTGTACAGGATGGTGTGTTATAAGTGAATCAGTATGTGAAAATAGGTTTATTTTGAAGCAGCACTGCAAAAATCGATATAAAGGTTAACGACTAACAACTTTAACAAGTAGAAATGTTCATATTCTTTCGAAATAATAAAACTGATAATGGTAAATGTAGCGGAGAACTGAGAAGGGTGTATCACGATTGGAATGCAGGCATTCAATAAATAATTAACTTGTCTCACTAATAAACATTTTCTTTGTGACCTGAGGAAAGGGCTCATCAAGTCATGTGTGAGAATTGTTAAGATGTAAGGGGCAAAAAACTGGACTCTGAGTAAAAGCTCTTGAAATGTGGACTTGGAAAAACATAACAAATAACATGGTAGAAAGATGAATAAAAGTGTGCTAGAAAAGGCGGGAGGAGAAAGATGCTTGCTGAAAGAAACTAAGATGGGGAAAGCAAAATTTGTTGGTCATATTACATAATAACTTTTTGACATCATTATCTGAAAGGCATTGATTTAGAAAAAAAAAAAGGTGACCATGGGTCACAATATTTACATGACTGAAGTTGTTTTTGAACTTCTGTAATGGTTAATGGAGTTTGAAAATATAGTCAGTGTTTAGGTTTAGAGTTTTTTGAAAGTTTAAAAAATATTGTGACGCTTAAATATTTTATTGACGTAGTATTTGGCGGAGCTGGCCATGCGACTGATAAAATGGTTCTTGTCCAGCAGTTCATAGAGTAGAAGTTGTTAATGATATTCGTTGACATATACATACTGAGAGCCTACAAAATGTTTCAAGACATTAGACGTTTTCCGGCATACGGTATAAGATTTTAAACCTAAACTTAAGCAAAACAAGAAGTCTGCAAAACATTTGGAATATCTGTCTTGAAAAATTAGACGTTTTCCTTAATACGCCATGAGAATTACAGAAGAACTTAATCGTCTCAAGGGCTTACAAAATGTTTGGAACGTTTATCTTAAGAAGTTTTTTTATTATTTTTTATTTAAACAACACACCACGAGGGCTTACAGCCTAAATACTATCGTACCGTGGGTGTCGACAAGGAGGAAAGAGGCAACTTGTTAATTCTGGACTTGAAGGTTTGAAGGTTCGGGGGAGAAGGAACATATGTGCCGGCAAGGAGTTCCACAACTTGGAAGTCCTCGGGACAAAAGAGCGGGCATAACAAGATGTTCTATGTCTGGTGACCTGGACAGTAAAAGGGTGCATTCGCTCTGTTCCCCTGGTAGATCTGTTGGTGGCTGCAGGTGGAGAAACTATGGAAGAAAGCTCCTCTGAGCAGTGCCCGTGCAGATATCTATAAGAGAGAGAGAGGTCACCAACGCCACGTCGGTGGGCAAGGGATGGCACCTTTTGGGTGAGGGTAGGGTCACCGATGAGACTTATAGCTCTTCTGAATTGAGTCCAGGATAGCGAGTTTAGAAGCGGCAGCAGCACCCCATATGTGGGAGCAGTATTCGAGGTTTGGTCTTATTTCTGAAGTATATAAGGTATAGACATTAGCTGGTGAAAAGTATTTGCGAGCCCGGAAGAGGAAACCTAATTTCTTAGCAGCCGCTTCTGCAATTGATGTGACATGTTGGTGCCAATTGAGATTTTGCTCCACAGAAATGCCAACAAGTGAAAAGGAGTCATTACTTTGAATAACTTGGTTGTTTATTGTGATGGGTCTAGGGCTGGTGTATCTCTTATGAGAAAGAAAGCAAGGCTGAAAAAACTATACCTTTTGTTTTTTTAAACAACCTAAGAAATTAAGTCACATGACGAGTAAGGTTTCTTTTCTCTGAAATATTTAGCGTGGTATTAATACATATGCTTATAAATTATAAGTTTCTAATAAGCAAACGGAAATGGAATAATTTATGCAGAAACTGTAAGCATGTCGCGAATTCTTTATATAGATTAGCATTTACTGATAATTTGTTATTTACAATTCAAATGTAACATAATATTTATGTAATCTAACTGTAAAATTTAACTTGTTAATAAGGCAATATTTGTGCCATCTTGAGACTACTAAACATATGAACACTTTTATGTTTAAAGCTAGAACCTCGGTGGTTCAGGGGTAAGAACGTGTGCCTCTAAACCGAAGGCTACTGGGTTCGATGCCAGGGTACTCCTTTCACTTTTTCAGTACAAACTGTAAAATTACCATCAACCGAGGTTCTAGCATTGTATTTGAGCAAGTTGAATGTCTGTACGTTCTGCCCTTCGGAGGGGGCGTAAACCCGTCTGACCCGTGTCTATGCGATGTTGGGCACGTTAAAGGTCCCTACGCTCCTTACAGAAAGGCAGGGGTTCGGCAAAATTTCCAGGATAGTAAGGTGAAACTGCTCCCTGGCGTCGGTGATTGGCCATAGTCGCGGAAATAGGCCGACGTTAAAGAAACAAAACACACACACATATTTAAAGCTGTTATATTTTGTAGATGTTTTCCGGGAGTCCCAGTTGGATCCCATTTGCTAAAAAATACTAGCGTTATTATCGGCAATCACACATTTTAAATTAGTATATTATGAAAACCCTAAAAGATAGAAAATAGTTTTTCAAGCATTACCTATTTCGTATGTATAGGGTGGCCAATTAAGCGAGGTAAGCGGCTGTATCTCCAAAACCGTTCACCATAGAGCTTTTGGAAAAAATATCTTTGGTAAATGTGGCCAAGAAAAATCGTTGGAAATTATTTTCAAGTTCGTCAGATGCCTGCTAGGGGGCGCAACACCAAGAGGAAATGGAAAAAATAGGATATCTCAGTAATATGTCCAGATAGACTGTATTAAAAATACCTGCAAATAAATGTCGTGTGTATCACGAACAATTTCTGTTGGGGCTATTTTTCTCCAACTCTTCAGATAAAGTGGTGGGGGTAAGGCAAACATTGATTAGGAAAAAATGCAATATCTCTGGATCGCCTCATGGGAAAATATTGAACTAAGTGTCATTTAAAAGAGTATTTCTTTCTCTATCAACTGCATTGCAAGTCATGTCTTTGTTATTGTTACTGTAATCACTAGATGGCGCTTTTTTTAAATTTAACACATTTTATGATTTTTCTCAAGAAACCTAAATACATTGATATAAATATTACTACATAGATAGAAAGAGGACTAAAGGTCAAAGCAAGTTGTGAAAATCCCAAGTCTCTATCTTTTGTTTAACCGGAGATATTAATTAAAAACTGATACTGAAACCTAAAACAAAATATTTCATTCTCTCTGTATGTAATTCTAAACTATAAGCACTCTAGTGTCTACTTAAATGCTCAAAGTGTCTGCCGTCACGTTCTACACACTGCTCGAGCCTATTTCGGGTAGAAAAAACGGCAGCTTCCACTTCCGCTGTTGACAGACTACGAATTGCATTTCGGACTCTATTCTTCATATCTTCCTTGCTCGTAGGCTTTGTTTGGAAGACAATGTCCTTTATTCATCCCCACAAATAAAAGTCTAAGCATGTTAAGTCAGGTGACCTCGCTGGCCAGGGAAATATGCTTCCTCTTCCTATCCATCGGCCTGGATACGTCTCATCGAGATGTTCTCTGACATTGATGGAAAAATGTGCTGGACAACCATCGAGCTGCAGAAACACATTTTGCCTGGTTTCAAGGGGCACATCTTCCAATAAAACTGGCAAATCATTTCTTAGAAACTCCAAGAAGAGGTTACCAGTAAGAGACTCGTCAAAGAAATAGGGTCCAATAATTGTACCTCCTATTACGCCACACCATAAATTAAGACTCCAACGTCCTTGATGTTGAACTTCTCGCATCCAGTGGGGGTTCTCAGTAGACCAATAATGCATATTATGCAAATTCACATTACCGTCGCTATGAAAAGTAGCCTCGTCCGTCCAAAGAACTTGCGTTAAAAAATTTGGATTTTCATTGATCATGTCTAAAAGCCAATGGCAATGATCCAGCCTCCGATCATAATCCTGCTAGTAGGTAATGCGGCACTTTGAGCAGACAGTGACGTCACAGGAAGTGACGTCACGGCGCCGGCGCCACGCCCTGCCACGCCCTGGCGCCACGCCCTGGCGCCTGCCCTGGCGCCGGCGCCTAGCCACGCCCTGGCGCCGGCGCCTAGCCACGCCCTGGCGCCAGCCCGGCGCCTGCCCCGGCGCCTGCCCCGGCCCCGGCGCCAGCCCCGGCGCCGGCGCCCAGCCACGCCCTGGGCCAGACAGTCACATCCGTGTTATTCTGCATTCTAAGGTCATTGACCTGTCTAGGAAACTGTGACGTCACACGACTTGGGCCAGACAGTCACATAAGTGTCTAACCTATTACTTCAAATTATTATATTTTGAAAAAAACCATTTGGTGCAGGTGAGTTTCGAACCCGGGGCATTCAGATGGGGAGGCAACGATGCTACCCGTTGAGCTAAGCAGACGCTTATTAATTTATTGTTTTAGGTTGGTATATATATATACGACTACAAACAAACCATATACATGTAACATAATTAAAGTTTATTATTAGACAAATGGATGATTTACAAAATAATGTTTAATATTAGAGGCTGAACCAAAACGGAGGAAAATGGCGGAATGAAAGATGGAAGCCTGTGATACCTTAAGCTGACATTATAAAAATGGCGGCTTTCGCTGATAAAGAATGGCGGCTTTCGTTCTTAAAGATGGTGCCTTTTGTTGATAAAGATGGTTGAAGACTTATTTAAAGATACGTCACTCCAACCTAGCCGACAAATGAGAGTGTAGACATAAGACATAATAATTAATATGTTTAATATTAGACAGACTAGAACGTCACAATTGTTATATGGGTAGGTTCTAAAAATAACACACAGAGGTCGCTGGCAAAACAAAAGAAGGAAGTTCAGAAACAAAATAGACAACAGGTTCAACCGTGAGATGTACGATGGAACCAATACATGCACGGTGTTAAGGAGGCCAAATCAAATTGGAATATACAATAAAATGGCCACTTCCGGTCTAAACTTTAAATCGTTATATCTTTTGAAGGACAAGTGATAGAAAGGAACTGACTTCAAAAATGTATGTTTCGTAACAAGGTCTACAAGAAAATGAGATAAAAAACTTTAAACCCTTATCGCGGAAGATCCGTGAGATGTACGAGAGAACCAACACATGCACGGTGTTAAGGAGGCCAAATCAAAGTGGAATATACAATAAAATGGCCACTTCCGGTCTAAACTTTAAATCGTTATATCTTTTCAACGACAAGTGATAGAAATGAACCGACTTCAAAAATATATCGTTTCATAACAAGCTCTACAAGAAACTGAGATAAAAAACTTTAAACCCTTATCGCGGAAGATCCGTGAGATGTACGAGAGAACCAACACATGCACGGTGTTAAGGAGGCCAAATCAAATTGGTATATACAATAAAATGGCCACTTCCGGTCTAAACTTTAAATCGTTATATCTTTTCAACGGAAAGTGATAGAAATGAACCGACTTCAAAAATATATCGTTTCATAACAAGCTCTACAAGAAACTGAGATAAAAAACTTTAAACCCTTATCGCGGAAGATCCGTGAGATGTACGATAGAACCAACACATGCACGGTGTTAAGGAGGCCAAATCAAATTGGAATATACAATAAAATGGCCACTTCCGGTCTAAACTTTAAATCGTTATAACTTTTCAACGGAAAGTGATAGAAAGGAACCGACTTCAAAAATGTATGTTTCGTAACAAGGTCTACAAGAAACTGAGATAAAAAACTTCAAACCCTTATCTCGGAAGATCGGCGAGATGTACGATAGAACCAACACATGCACGGTGTTCAGCAAGTCAAACTCTATTAACATTTCCAATAAAAATGTTACTTCCGGTAGACACTTCCGGTATAGCTATTCTTAGAGCTACATACATGTGTGACACCTCAAAATAATCGTCTTGTTGAACAGAAGAAAGAAATATAGTTTTTAAGGAAATCAAAACAAGTTGTGTTAACATCTAAAAACAACACACTCTCTCTTAGACTTAATGAAGTTACTTTCAGAGAAATTTTCAAGCTTACCATGAGGACCAGTATTCAATGGCGTATTTAAATGTTGACTACATCAAGTGATGCGTGCTACAGACAAATTTTAGTACACCCTCTTAGACTTATTGAAGTTGACGGCACAGGCAGCTGTCAAGCGTACCTAACAAACCAAAGTAAATATGTCTTGAAGAACAGTCTTGAATTGCCCTAAACCAACACATCTCTATCATTTCAGAGTAATCTTAGCCATGTGACCAGTTAAACTAAGTATCTTGAAGTGTAGCTTTTATGTTTATGAGATATAAAATAAGAAAACCAAAGAGTTAATTGTCTATTACAACAACAAGTAGAAGGGGTTGACTTGGTACCTACAGCTGTTACATACTTGGTAAAAATGGGGTGCCACTAGCATTTCAGAGTAATTTTAATCATGCAACACTCTAACTGTCTTGAGATGTAGCTTTATGTGTTAATGGGTGGAAATAACAAAACTAAAGAGTTGATTGTCTATTACAACTGTCAGCTAAAGAAGCATTTAGGTAGCCGGAATACCGATATCCTAAATATTTCAAGAGTAATCTTAGTCATACAACACTCTTAACTAACTGTCTTGAGATGTGGCTTTATGTGTCATTGGTTGGAAAATAAGAAAACTAAAGAGTTGATTGTCTATTACAACTGTCAGCTGAAGGAACATGTTGGGTTATCGGAATACCGATAACGCCAAATGTTCCAACCGAAGGAGCCCACTTAGAGTCATCTCCAGGGGCTCGGAATACCGATGCCCTAGAAGTGTCGGAAGCAACATTTCAATTAACACCAACAACCGCTAAATACTTGTTGGACTTTAGTATATTTGGTATTAAATTTGGCTTGTTGGATAACCAATCATTTTTATGAAAAATGCAACAATTTTTATTTCTGCGTAAATACATGTAAATTTTGTAGTCTACTATGGACAGTCAAGTCTACCTCTGGACATTTAAGTCAACCCTGGACATAATTATAACGGTGTTTAAATGCAAATAGATTGAATTATTTTGCTGGGAGTCAGGTATGGACAAGGTGTTATTAATAATAAAAACAGTGGTAAAATATAAAAATATAATATATTTACTCAAGTGTACACTACAGCAAGTTAACTAATTTGAAAATTGTCTGTCTTTACAGTAAAATGAGATCTGTCAGTTGGTGTTTGTGACCTTGGAATGTAATCTGGGTGTTATTTCCGTAGGATGACATAATTTAATTTTCGATAGTGTAAAATAAAATTAAAAAGTGTGATATATGAAAAATAAGAAAACTAAAGAGTTGATTGTCTATTACAACTGTCAGCTAAAGAAGCATTTAGGTAGCCGGAATACCGATATTCTAAATATTTTCAAGAGTAATCTTAGTCATACAACACTCTTAACTAACTGTCTTGAGATGTGGCTTTATGTGTCATTGGTTGGAAAATAAGAAAACTAAAGAGTTGATTGCCTATTACAACAGTCAGCTAAAGGAACATTTGGGTTATCGGAATACCGATATGCCAAATGTTCCAACCGAAGGAGCCCACTTAGAGTCACATCTAGGGGGCCGGAATACCGGCCCCCTAGATGTGTCGGAAGCAACATCTCAACTAACGCCTACAACCGCTACATACTTGGTGGACTTTGGTGGAACACAGACTGAAAACAACTTGATATCTGGTACATATGTCTGTAAAGATTTCATTCTAAATTTAGCCTGTTGGATATCCAATCATTTCTATGAAAAGTGCAACCAACCAACTAACCAACCACCCAACCAACCAACCAATGGGCCACGCAAGAATGAATCACTTATCATGAATTTGCAAACAAACAAGGAACCTGGCAGTCATTGGGTTGCAGTTAAGAAACGTGGTGACACAGCCGTGTACTTTGACTCATATGGAAACTTGAAGCCACCAGTTGAGCTGCAGCGTTACCTTAAAGACTCTACTCTAATGTACAATCATGATGTGTATCAGAAATATAATACTTATAATTGTGGTCATTTATGTTTAGACTGACCCGACCATTCCACCACCCGACTCTTAGCTGACCCGACTGGTCCACCACCTTGTCATGGAGCTAACCCGGTATAACCTGGGCACATGCACCACCGTTTCTTGTGACGTCACTCGCTTCCAGCATCGTTTTTATTTATAGCGTCAGCTGTAACTGACCTGGATGGTTAATCACCTAACCTGGCCGCATCTATTTTTAAAAATTGTTCAAAGTCCATGTAGGCTGCCTCATGGTCATCGTAGATGTGTTTTAAATTGTTTTCTTCTTGTTTGACTTAAAAACATTCAGCTTGTGTTCCGCAAAAGAGTGACTGTTACACATTTGCTAGACATGTGTTAGACATATGTCTGCCCTATTAGACAGGTTAATCAACTAACCTGGCCGCATCTATTTTTAAAAATTATTCAAAGTCCATGTAGGCTGCCTCATGGTCATCGTAGATGTGTTTTAAATTGTTTTCTTCTTGTTTGACTTAAAAACATTCAGCTTATGTTCCGCAAAAAGAGTGACTGTTACACATCTGCTAGACATGTGTCAGACATATGTCTGCCCTATTAGACAGCTGTGTTAGACAGCTGTGTTAAACAGCTGTGTTAGACAGCTGTATTAGACAGCTGTGTTAGACAGCTGAGTTAGACAGCTGTGTTAGACAGCTGTGTTAAACAGCTGTGTTAGACAGCTGTATTAGACAGCTGTGTTAGACAGCTGTATTAGACAGCTGTGTTAGACAGCTGTGTTAGACAGCTGTGTTAGACAGTTGTGTTAGACAGCTGTGTTAGACAGCTGTATGACAGCTGTATGACAGCTGTATGACAGCTGTCTGTCATGTCAGACGGCTGTATGACAGCTGTCGTTGTTGTCTGTTGAATATTAAGACGTGAAGCGTCCACTAAGGTTCAGTCGTTAACCAACGGTGAAGGTGAAAACAATAAGTTGTGTTGTCTGTGTTGTTTGTCGAATATTAAGACGAGGAGCGTCCACTAAGGTTCAGTCGGTAGCCAACAGTGAAGGTGAAAACAATAAGTTGTGTTGTCTGTGTTGTTTGTCGAATATTAAGACGAGGAGCTTCCGCTAAGGTTCAGTCGGTAGCCAACAGTAAAGGTGAAGACTGACCTGGATGGTTGATCAACTAACCTGGCCGCATCTATTTTTAAAAATTGTTCAAAGTCCATGTCGGCTGCCTCATGGTGATCGTAGATGTGTTTTAAATTGTTTTCTTCTTGTTTGACTCAGAAGCGTCCACTAAGGTTCAGTCGTTAACCAACAGTGAAGGTGAAAACAATAAGTTGTGTTGTCTGTGTTGTTTGTCGAATATTAAGACGAGGAGCTAAGGTTCAGTCGGTAGCCAACAGTGAATGTGAAAACAATTAGTACCTGCTAAACTTTAGTCTTTAATAAACACGAGGCTAAACTTCGGTCCTTTAACCAACACAGTCAGTTGTGTAGCACGAAACAATGGCATTCCAAATACTTGAAGATACAGTGACCTCCAATAAGAAGTTTAAACTTGATAGACGAAGCGTATGCTTTAGACTACAAGATATACCTGACGATGTCAACGATCCAGAGAAGTGGGTCAAAGATCGTATTAAAGATATTGTGAGTCATATAGTCCATGATGTCGATCCCGAAGACAGAGTGGGGTTTACCTTTAGCTCGGAAGGTTTCGACAAGGGGGCTGCCCATCTCCCATTTCGTAAAGCAAAGAATGTTGTTTTCGAAGACGTCTGGCACCTACTGAGTAAGATATACCAGAGTAAAGGACCTGGTTTTCGTTCTGATACATTTAGAATGACGATGACTCAAGTGAAAACCGCTAAGCCTTTAATACATGTCAATTAAATATCTTATCTTTACAGACATATGTACCAGATATCAAGTTGTTTTCAGTCTGTGTTCCACCAAAGTCCACCAAGTATGTAGCGGTTGTAGGCGTTAGTTGAGATGTTGCTTCCGACACATCTAGGGGGCCGGTATTCCGGCCCCCTAGATGTGACTCTAAGTGGGCTCCTTCGGTTGGAACATTTGGCGTTATCGGTATTCCGATAACCCAACATGTTCCTTCAGCTGACAGTTGTAATAGACAATCAACTCTTTAGTTTTCTTATTTTCCAACCAATGACACATAAAGCCACATCTCAAGACAGTTAGTTAAGAGTGTTGTATGACTAAGATTACTCTTGAAATATTTAGGATATCGGTATTCCGGCTACCTAAATGCTTCTTTAGCTGACAGTTGTAATAGACAATCAACTCTTTAGTTTTGTTATTTCCACCCATTAACACATAAAGCTACATCTCAAGACAGTTAGAGTGTTGCATGATTAAAATTACTCTGAAATGCTAGTGGCACCCCATTTTTACCAAGTATGTAACAGCTGTAGGTACCAAGTCAACCCCTTCTACTTGTTGTTGTAATAGACAATTAACTCTTTGGTTTTCTTATTTTATATCTCATAAACATAAAAGCTACACTTCAAGATACTTAGTTTAACTGGTCACATGGCTAAGATTACTCTGAAATGATAGAGATGTGTTGGTTTAGGGCAATTCAAGACTGTTCTTCAAGACATATTTACTTTGGTTTGTTAGGTACGCTTGACAGCTGCCTGTGCCGTCAACTTCAATAAGTCTAAGAGGGTGTACTAAAATTTGTCTGTAGCACGCATCACTTGATGTAGTCAACATTTAAATACGCCATTGAATACTGGTCCTCATGGTAAGCTTGAAAATTTCTCTGAAAGTAACTTCATTAAGTCTAAGAGAGAGTGTGTTGTTTTTAGATGTTAACACAACTTGTTTTGATTTCCTTAAAAACTATATTTCTTTCTTCTGTTCAACAAGACGATTATTTTGAGGTGTCACACATGTATGTAGCTCTAAGAATAGCTATACCGGAAGTGTCTACCGGAAGTAACATTTTTATTGGAAATGTTAATAGAGTTTGACTTGCTGAACACCGTGCATGTGTTGGTTCTATCGTACATCTCGCCGATCTTCCGAGATAAGGGTTTGAAGTTTTTTATCTCAGTTTCTTGTAGACCTTGTTACGAAACATACATTTTTGAAGTCGGTTCCTTTCTATCACTTTCCGTTGAAAAGTTATAACGATTTAAAGTTTAGACCGGAAGTGGCCATTTTATTGTATATTCCAATTTGATTTGGCCTCCTTAACACCGTGCATGTGTTGGTTCTATCGTACATCTCACGGATCTTCCGCGATAAGGGTTTAAAGTTTTTTATCTCAGTTTCTTGTAGAGCTTGTTATGAAACGATATATTTTTGAAGTCGGTTCATTTCTATCACTTTCCGTTGAAAAGATATAACGATTTAAAGTTTAGACCGGAAGTGGCCATTTTATTGTATATACCAATTTGATTTGGCCTCCTTAACACCGTGCATGTGTTGGTTCTCTCGTACATCTCACGGATCTTCCGCGATAAGGGTTTAAAGTTTTTTATCTCAGTTTCTTGTAGAGCTTGTTATGAAACGATATATTTTTGAAGTCGGTTCATTTCTATCACTTGTCGTTGAAAAGATATAACGATTTAAAGTTTAGACCGGAAGTGGCCATTTTATTGTATATTCCACTTTGATTTGGCCTCCTTAACACCGTGCATGTGTTGGTTCTCTCGTACATCTCACGGATCTTCCGCGATAAGGGTTTAAAGTTTTTTATCTCATTTTCTTGTAGACCTTGTTACGAAACATACATTTTTGAAGTCAGTTCCTTTCTATCACTTGTCCTTCAAAAGATATAACGATTTAAAGTTTAGACCGGAAGTGGCCATTTTATTGTATATTCCAATTTGATTTGGCCTCCTTAACACCGTGCATGTATTGGTTCCATCGTACATCTCACGGTTGAACCTGTTGTCTATTTTGTTTCTGAACTTCCTTCTTTTGTTTTGCCAGCGACCTCTGTGTGTTATTTTTAGAACCTACCCATATAACAATTGTGACGTTCTAGTCTGTCTAATATTAAACATATTAATTATTATGTCTTATGTCTACACTCTCATTTGTCGGCTAGGTTGGAGTGACGTATCTTTAAATAAGTCTTCAACCATCTTTATCAACAAAAGGCACCATCTTTAAGAACGAAAGCCGCCATTCTTTATCAGCGAAAGCCGCCATTTTTATAATGTCAGCTTAAGGTATCACAGGCTTCCATCTTTCATTCCGCCATTTTCCTCCGTTTTGGTTCAGCCTCTAATATTAAACATTATTTTGTAAATCATCCATTTGTCTAATAATAAACTTTAATTATGTTACATGTATATGGTTTGTTTGTAGTCGTATATATATATACCAACCTAAAACAATAAATTAATAAGCGTCTGCTTAGCTCAACGGGTAGCATCGTTGCCTCCCCATCTGAATGCCCCGGGTTCGAAACTCACCTGCACCAAATGGTTTTTTTCAAAATATAATAATTTGAAGTAATAGGTTAGACACTTATGTGACTGTCTGGCCCAAGTCGTGTGACGTCACAGTTTCCTAGACAGGTCAATGACCTTAGAATGCAGAATAACACGGATGTGACTGTCTGGCCCAGGGCGTGGCTGGGCGCCGGCGCCGGGGCTGGCGCCGGGGCCGGGGCAGGCGCCGGGGCAGGCGCCGGGCTGGCGCCAGGGCGTGGCTAGGCGCCGGCGCCAGGGCGTGGCTAGGCGCCGGCGCCAGGGCAGGCGCCAGGGCGTGGCGCCAGGGCGTGGCAGGGCGTGGCGCCGGCGCCGTGACGTCACTTCCTGTGACGTCACTGTCTGCTCAAAGTGCCGCATTACCTACTCCTGCTCATTCAGCGCTTGATTCAAAACAATATGATAAGGGTGTAGTCTAAAAATCAAAATAAGTATCATTATATATTCAAGAGGACATTGTAATAAAAATATGTTTATCTGCTGACATAATAGACGCATTATGTTATCGGATTTAAGTAACATAAAGCTGTTCATTATACCACAAGGTGCGTTCACTTAAGCTAGACAGTTACGTCATCAACAATTCATAAAGCTTAACTGTTACTACGTTGAAAGTTGAACAGTTGCGGTAATTTGAATGTTGTCAATAGACTTTGAGTAAAATAGTACTCATACACCAAAAATCAACTAAATTTGAGAAAACGCACTTGTTATTTATATGCGAAGATTTTGGTGGTTGATGATGTAACTGTCTAGCTTGGGTGAACAGCCCATAGTGCGATAATGAGATTAGCACTATTGCTACTACAACGAGAAACCAAACACGAATCTTTGGCTAACTAATTCAATAATAAAAACAAACAAACGCTACATTCACACCAATGAAATTAAGTAAACAAATGTCAGTTTCATCGTATTGCAAATAAAATCCAAATCTTTTAAGGGTCTTAAGTTTTAATGAATGCCAGCAGATAAACTTTTGTATCTTACTAGAGTCATAAACGATCATTATAGTAACATGTCGTGTTACCATATCATAATTTTTACGACTGTCGTCTGATCATTTTCACAACCGCCATTATGATCCCTGTGAGATAAATAACAATAACTATTTTGAATTTCACGATATAATAAGCTTACCTATACTCTTTTTAAATAGTTTGGATGGTGGTCCGTGATATTCCCAAGTCAAGATGCAATGTTCTTGTGCTAACATGAGGATTACATTCTATATATGCCAAAACATTGATAATATTTTCTTCAGTTCTGGCAAAACGGCGTCTCCGCAGCACCGGTCCGCTTAAGCTTCCAGTTTCACGTAAGTTTTGCACCAAGCGAGGAAAAACTCTTCTGTTGTAATGGTAGCGATTCGGATACCGCATTGCATACACTCTTTCAGCAACTCCCGCATGCCGCATTTTGAAAGCACTCAAAGTAAACACCAATCATATCAACGGCTTCATCATTTGTAAACAACATTTTTATATTTAAATTATACACGAAAGAACTCAGAGTAACTAATTTGACGTTTCTTTAAAGTTTTGTCTTTTTTCCAAAGCCTACCTATTTCAGTTTTAGAGTATAATTATTGGACCGAACGAATAAGTTATAATTGCGTTAGGAATGCGTAAATAAGTCTTATTTTTAACAAAAAACTATAAAACCATATTTGCAAATTAAAAAATTTCTGTTTTCAATCTTTAAATTAGTCAATGCTGAAAGTGTTTTGTTTAAATTCCAGTTTTCTCAGTTTTTCATTAATATCTCCGGCTAAACAAAAGATAGAGACTTGGGATTTTCACCACTTGCTTTGGCCTTTAGTCCTCTTTCTAACTATGTAGTAATATTTATATCATTGTATTTAGGTTTCTTGAGAAAAATCATAAAATGTGTTAAATTTTTAAAAAGCGCCATCTAGTGATTACAGTAACAATAACAAAGACATAGCTTGCAATGTATTTGATATAGCAAGAAATACTCTTTTAAATGACACTAAGTTCAATATTTTCCAATGAGGCGATCCCGAGATATTGCATTTTTTCCTAATTAATGTCTGTCCTACCCCCACCACTTTATCTGAAGAGTTAGAGAAAAATAGTTAAAACATAAATTGTTGGTGATACACACGAAATTTATTTGCAGGTATTTTCAATACAGTCTATTTGGACATATTACTGAGATATCCTATTTTTTCCATTTCCTCTTGGTGTTACGCCCCCTAGCGGGCATCTGACGAACTTGAAAATAATTTCCAACGATTTCTCTTGGCCACATTTACTAAAGATATTTTTTCCACAAAGCTCTATGGTAAACGGTTTCCGAGATATAGCCGCTTACCTCGCTTAATTGGCCACCCGGTACATTATCTTGTTTGAAGGTAAAGGTAAAGGCAAGATGCTTACTGGCAATTAGGCCATTGCTGACCCTTTTTGCTCATCTAAACTAACCTACCCTCCATCTTGAGCTCGATCTCAACGACGACAGTGATTTGAATGATCATCCGCCGGCGGTGAGTCTCGAACCGTCGACCTCCGAGTCCGTATTGGAAAGTCATCAACTTTCCCGCACGGCCACGGAGACGCTTGTCTGAAGGTAAAACAGTTAAAAATAGTGCTGCAAATTGAATCAGAACTTCCACATAGCTGTGATAATCTACTCTCCCCAGAGGACCTTTCTTCCATAGTTCCTCCACCTGCTGTCCCCAACAGATCTACCAGGGGAACAGAGCGAATGCATCCTTTTACTGTCCAGGTCACCAGACATAGAACATCTTGTTATGCCCGCTCTTTTGTCCCGAGCACTTCCAAGTTGTGGAATTCCTTGCCGGCACATCTTTTTCCTTCTCCTCCGAACCTCCAAACCTTCAAGAATTAACAAGTTGCCTCTTTCCTCATTGTCGACACACACGGTATGATAGTATTTAGGCTGTAAGCCCTCATGGTGTGTTGTTGAAATAAAAAAAAGACATTCTCATGAAATGAATTTACAAGATGCTTTGAGACCTTTTACACCGCTTTAGCAAAAAACATGTCGAAATTTCAGTCACCGATATTTCACCCCCACACATTCAACCTTTAATTTAATTTCAGCACAGAATACCAGATGTTTGATGAAATTGAAAGTTTTCTAATAATCAAACTCTAAAACGTTATATGACTTGAGTTTTAATGAAAAAATGTCATTTTCACGAAATCATCCCCCATTCATCCCATACCCGCTGAAGCGATCCGAACCGTTCCTTTGTCAGATGCCAACTATGGACCAAATTTAAAGACGATATCTCAATTCGTTCTACAGTTATCGTGGCTACACACACAGATAGGCAAACTGACAGACATACAGACCGAAAACCCAACAGACCGATAGACCGACAGACACACAAAATCTTGTTTCCCAAATTATGTTTTCTATTTGTTTTGACACTTTTTACGACGTTTAAGCAAAAACATTGACGATGTGAAGGTAATTTAGTGGATGTTCCCAAGAAATCTACTTTGGTGCCCTCAATATTGTAGAGGTGCTGCATCTTTGAATTAGTGTTCTTATTGCATACAACATACATGAAATTCACGAGCAGATTTCATCGATCTGCACATCTAATTTTAGCTTACCTGTCCACGTTGAGTCCTTATATTTTCGTAGGGGACTGCAAAGTTATAGTTTGGCCATGAAGGTCTACATCCGGTGCATTATCTTTTTTTGATCTTGAAGCCTTAAAAAGCACCCATTCTGTCTTTAGCTTATTGAGTCCCAAGTTTATTTTTATCAATCAACTTGCTAAATTGTTTGAAAGTTTCTTAAGTATTAATCACAGTGCCCTCAACATCAGGACTACCAATCAAAAGGTTGGTTTATTAGTATAAGAGGTGACAGTTTTTCGGTTAATGTTGTTTTAAGATTGATGAGCGGTGTACTAAGGCAACCTGTTCGCATAGATAGAAATTCATTGATTGTTGTTGCTCTTACTTGGTGAAACTGTTTCATATTAAATACAGACTTGGAGACAATTTATTTCAATGGTGAATCCAGAGAAGTAGTCTCAAAGTCTGTATTTAATATAGATAGAGATAGCAAGCTCATTTAAAATTTTAATACCTATTGCGGAAAACAAACTTTTTTTGACTATGTCGACCTAACAGCATTGTGACAAATTATCTCATTTATTGTTCCGTTCAACAATAACAAAGCTCCAGACGCCCTAGAGTAAACATAAAGTATTGAGGTTATGAGCATTTGAACGATTATAACCTGAATAAACTTCAAAGCGGATAATCAGACAATTAACTGGTTGGTAGTTGTTTATTTAGATCTATTTAGAGTTGAGTATGTAGATATGTACTTGTTGCAGACATGGGGCACTAACACCGTTATCTTTGCATAAACAACTGATCGCATGAGTACACAATACCACCATCATCTGTTGAGTGTCGAGAATGCGATTGCGTGTATGGGGGATATCCCCTGCTGAAGCCAGACAGTGTTGCCAAATAGCCACATCTGTCCTTATTAATAAAAGCCAGTGTTTTGTTTCGAATGATCTTACTAGAGTGTTTTTTTGAATAATATGATCGACAAACAAATTGTGTTGAATAACAATGATGTAAGATATTCTATAACATATATACAGATATGACAGCGCACTATTATTAAAATAGTTTTTAAACATTAAAAACTTTTTAAAGTGTATGCTAAGTCACTGGCACTTTGTAGTACTGGATCACTGGTAGAGCAACAGATCTCTTGGGAAAACTTACGTTTGAGCCTGTAGTGTATGTTTATCTCGGTTAACTTGTGGTGAGTCGCTGATGGACACTAACTAAGATTAGGGATACAATTTTTGGATAAATTCGTAATAAATTCGTTGACCGAAGTTATTCACAGTTTTTTATGGATCTTCTTACTTCTAGTAAACCAAGGAGCGCTTACTGATAATCTAAGCGCGTTGTTTTGAAGTCGTTGTATTTTCATAATGTTTGTCTTTGTTGTACTGCACCATACTCTGCATTCAGTGGTTTTTTATGCTGTATATAGTAACATACTGCAGTTGGTTCTTATAGCTGAAATTTTTTTCCTCCCTCAGGGCTCGTCCGCGGCTTTGCCGCCCCGATAGCACTGCAACCCTTGGTTTATTGTACATGCCCTTAGCCTTTCTACTCCACCCATTCTAGAAACACTGTGCCTTGAACTAGTGTGCACAGCGATTGGTAGGGTGGAGTTTTATAATGCTGTCTCCGGTCTAGACTGACCGTAGATTAGCTGTCTTTTGCGGTCCAGAGCATTACACTCGCACAAGATATGCTGGGCTGATTCCTCCCCCTCGCCGCAGAGTATGCATGCAAGGTCCCCCTTGAACCGCCCCATTTTAAGCCGGTATTTCTTGACGGCCATGTGTCCCGTCAAGAGACCTGTCATGTTTCTGAGCTGTCCTTTGCTAAGATTTAGCAGCTCCACGGCTCTCTTTGAACCGGGTTCGTCAATTATTGACTTCCCATGTCTGAGCACTGGACAGTCTGCCCAGTACAATTTCTGTTGGTTTCTGACCCAGGACTTTATGGCTCCCCTGGCAGTGCTCTTTGTCACGGCCATTGCCGGTTCTGGTCCCATAAATGGTTCTGCTGACCCTCTCTTCGCGAGAGTGATGGATCCGTTTGTTGGTGTAGCCCCCCTTTTTGTTCTTCCGCACACAGTGCAGGATAACGTACATTTCGTTCTGAAAGACCGTTGCATGGGCTCCGAAGGAAATACTATGACTTACCCTCGGTCCTTCTGAATAAACACCTGCCCCCGTCCCACGCTCACCGCCAGATCCGTCCGTGAACCAGACGAGCGCGCCCCGTGATATTGTGGAATGTCTTAGCCAGATCTAAAAATAAGACAGTTGTACATTTTTTTGCCACCAAAGTCCCTGTTAGGCGGAGAAGTTGTGGCCGGGTAAGTGTAATTTTCTGAAGCCAGATTGAGGATAAAAAATGTCTTCAACATACGGATCTAAGCGAGAATATATTACCTTTTCAAAAAGCTTTGATTGTATGGAAAACAAACTTATGGGTCTGTTGCTTGAGCTTCTGTTATCTTTACTTGGTTTTAAAAATATAATTATAGGTGTTTATTTTCTAGAGTTCTCAAAATAAACAATTCTTGAGCTGGCATTTAGGTTTTGTTAAAATATATACTTTGTCACTTTGTCAATTTTTGAAGAACCAAATTCGGAATAAGGTCACGGCCAGGTGATTTTCTGGTTGACAAATGATATTTATGATTTGTCAGCTCTTAATTGCGATTCAATCAACCGGGCTATCTAAAAACTGGGAGGTGCGAATCAATGTATTTGTCAGTGTTTTGTATAAAATATCCAATTCTCTTAATTGCAGCAGTCGACGCTGACTGAGTGATTTGCAAAACATTTACATTTTTCTTCGTTAACGCTTTTGATAGGTGGTAAAATACCAGTCTTATTTAAAATGCATTTAGTAGTCCTTCACGTAGTTGGATCTGATGGTTCAAGTGTTTCTGGAAAGTTGATATTTGATTTTTTTTAATGTGATTTTGATTCTCCTAGACATTCTATTTAGACATGTTTTGAGCTATGTGTCTTTAGTTGTTTGCCACTGTCTACATAATCTTCTTTTTTCAGCTTTTAGTTGTAATATATAGCTGGACCGAATTTGTGTCTTTTATATTGGTCTGCTTAGTTGTGACAAAGTAACTAAAATAACTGATATTAGAATAATAAAATAAACTATCTGCTCCTTAAATTTCAACCTCTTTGATGTTTTGGATCAGTATGGTTCGCTAGCTCCTTGGTGACGGTGGAAGTATGTTTATGGTTTTCTGTGATAGTTCATTCATATTAACATAAATGAAAAAAATATACGTTTTTTCACTCGGGGACTATAAAGTACATATAAAATAAAAAAGTTCCAAAGTAGCAAGTGGTAGTTTCATCCATAAAATCCTCCGCTAACATACAATGCGGCAATTTCCCGCGTTTTTCTCATAAACCATTACTCTCATAAAAATTATATGGAACAACAATATTTCTTATATGAGTGTGTTTTATTTCTTTTACGTCGGCCTATTTCCGTGACTATGGCCAATTACCGACGACAGGGAGCAGGTTCACCTCACTATCCTAGAGATTTTGCCGAAGCCCTGCCTTTCTGTAAGGAGGGTAGGGATCTTTAATGTGCCCAACATCGCATGGACACGGGACCGACAGCTTTACGCCCCCTCCGAAGGCCGTAACGTGCAGACATTCAACTTGCTTAAATACAATACCACAGTTAATTGTACAGTATGTACTGAAAAAGTGAACTAGAATCGAACCCAGTACCCTTCGGTTCAGAGGCACACGTTCTTACCACCGAACCACCGAGGCTCAATATTTCTTATAAAAGTCTCTATAAAAAGTTAGATTCCCCAAGCTTTTTAGTTCAGTGGTTTTATAGATTGAAGCTATTGAAATTAGGGGTTACATTACCATAGATTCACGAACATGATAAAAATAATAAAGCAAGTTTTATAATGAAACCCATGTTTCTGAGAAAAATTTTTGTATCATTATCCAGTTTGTGCGACTTTTGTAGCTGCATCCTATTTCCGTACTACCCTTGGATTTGAGTTGCCGGCGCGTTTTTTAGTGGTTTCTCGATGGGACCTAATCCACTAACCCAAAATCCGTTTATAATTATTATTATACAAAATTTCTTTTGTAGTATCTACATTATCTATAGTATCTGTATTTGTACTACTCTGACCACGGCAATATCTGTACTTTGTTGCGCAATGCAAACCTGCGTTTAGCATAGTTGCATTGTTTCCACCACCTTGCATGCAGGCTATTAATAGCAAAACAGAAGCTGGAGCCTGTGATACAGTGGTGTAAATAGGTGAAAATGCATCATATTTTTCCTTCTAGCCCCCTAGGTTAGGTTGCAAATGTTTTCCACGCCATATCTGAAATTGGAGGTGAGTGCGACGAGAATGCTACTTTACTGCTGTCGGCGTGGGAGGAAGTTTAGAACAACATTAGTCTTTGGTTATTGAAATTTGCTTGTCTTTGCTTAGATTGCAAAGGTCTAATCCTGGTTGAAAGCAGGGGAAAAATAGCACAGGTTTTGTATAAATCCTTCAAATTTAGTGTCTTTCTTGCGACTTGGCATCGCCGTAAATGAATGTATATTATATTTCTTCGTTCTTCCACGCCTCGATGAACTCAGGTGCTGTTTGGTTTCCTGTTTGCGTGTGTTAACGCATATATCACATGTGGTCTCGCCAGTAATGAGGAACGAAAGAGGATGTCATTTGCATTTTTGTTCTTCTTTGTTTGCAGGGGCAACATAATCTTGTTGGGTTTAAGAAATCACTAAATGTAGTAAAATACTTGTTTTTATTAATACAGGTTTTATAATTTTGATTGAACTGTTTGCAATTGCATAATGTCTTAGTTGGAGTTCCTGCTGATTTTATTCGGGGTGCATTCTTACGTTTTTACACTTGGGTGCTCTTTAAAACATGTAGTTTTATGTATACAATATTAATAACTGTATTTACATAATTAAAGTATGAACAAAAAATAACAAGTAATTGGTTCAATCTGCAGTGCCTCCTAGATGTAAGCAAGAAGTAGTAAACGCCTCGTGGCTGAATGAGTTCACCTCGAGGCCAGAACATACGAAAAAAAAAAGTAATCGCCTAAGTTAAACTTGTCTGCGTCCAATTCTCACCCCAAAAATAGGATCGTAGAGCAAGAACATTTCTGTGGCATCAATTTAAATACAACAAAAACACATTAATCCATTCAGCAATCATTAAAACCCTTTTTAGATTACAATTCCTTAAACAAAAAAGACGAAAATGAAAATCAAAGCAAATACACTTAAACATTCATGTGTTATATGGCTTTAGTGAGGCCTGCTCAACACAAGATGCTATTGCGGATCTGACTGGAAAAGTTGAAACAACTTGGACGACGGTGTTCCAGTCGCATGTGTCTTTGTTGATCTGGTAAAAGCATTGCTCACTTGGGCCGTGTCACTGCGTCGAGGCAAGTTCAAATAATGCATGTTCCGCCCTTCAAATGATGGTAAATCCGTTGGTTTCGTGGAACATGTTATGTTTGGCACGTAAAATATCCCTCCACGTTTGAAAAGACAAGGCTTCGGTACAATTTTCAGGTTGGTAAAGCACTGGTCCCTAGCGTTCGTAATTGACCATAGCCCTAGGATTAATAGTTTTTTAAATTATTTTTTGCGTATGAATATTTCGTTGTTGTTTTTGAACAATACCTACACTACACTCTAAAAATATCAGCTAAAAGAGTTCCTTTAAGTAACCTATTAGTATTCTTCATCTTATTTTACTTCCACATCGTCAATACGTGTGGAAGTATGGAAGTATTTTTTGTCTGTCGACCTGTGTGTCTGTTCGCAGCCACGATAACTTTAGAACGAATTGAGATATCGTTCAAATTTGGTATACAGTTAGCACCCGACAAACGAACGGTTTGGATGGTTTTTGGGTAAAATCGCTCCAAGGGGTATGGGATACATGGCGAGTAATTTAGTGAAAAATTGACATTTTTTTCGTTAAAAGTCGGGTAAGTCGGTAGAATCCGGATTTAACGATGAGTCAAGGGACCAGCAATAATATCACGTAAAAACCGGATCTTGTTATTCAGAACTAAGAAGTAACTACAAAAAACTGTAGGTATGTACATACCTACAGTGCTTTCATTTCAAAACTAGTCACCTTTAATAATTCCTTTATCAAGGAAATCTGGTTCCAAAAAAACGTAGGTCAATTGGCAATTTCGAGGGGCACGTTCAAAAACAGTATTTTTGCAATTTTACTTTTCACCTCCTAAGCCCCAGTCACCCCAAGTTTATAATTTTAAATGACACCCCCTATCTTGAGATACATCATTTTAAATAGTATTTAAAATCCTAATCCAACGGCGTTTGAGAAATTTTAATCCACCGCCAACTTTTGAATTTAGAAGAAGAAAACGTCATCAAATTCGGAATATTAACAAAAAAATAGTTTTAAGACAAAAACCTACTTTATTAAGTGCTCAAAGTGCCCTCCGTTGTTAGCTAAACCATAAAATAGTCGATCGACGAATTCTCGTCTAACGTTTTGAAATGTTTCTGTAGTAATTTGTCTGCAAGCTTGGGGGATCATATCTTTACCTGAATATTCTCTGGTGGGGGATTATGGTACACAACTGATTTCAAATAACCCCAAAGGAAGAAGTCCAGTGGTGTTAAGTCGGAAGATCATCTTGAGCGCCTTGTCTGCCAATCCATTTGTCGTGAAATCTTTGATTAAGCCACTCGCGAATACGTAAGGCATAGTGTGGTGGTGTACTGTCCTGTTGATAGTGCAAATTTTGTTCATCCAGCAGTGGGTTGCCTTTTTCGTTCAGTTGGTTTTCTAAGGACTCTGTTATGAGTGGGTCAATATAATTTTCCAAAAAATTTAAATACAATAACCAGTTAAATTTTCATCAATAAACAAAGGGCCTATTATTTCATTTCCAGGAATTCCCGCCCAGACGTAAATTTTTTGTTGTAACTGTGTGTGACCCTCTACGCACACTCGTGGATTTTGATTATCCCAATATCTGCAGTTGTGTTTATTGAGAAAACCATTCAGAAAAAACGTTGATTCATCACTAAAGCAAATATCCTTTACCAAATTTCTATCATCTTGAATTCTGGCAATCATTAATTCACAGAATTGAATCCTTCTATCATAATCATCCTCGCCGAGTTCATGGAGAATGGTAAATTTATAAGAAAATAACTTGTAAAGTTTTAAAACTTTATGTATGGAACCGACGGAAATATTCGTTAATGCAGCGACTTTTGGAATTGAAGTCGTAGGTTCGGCGGCAAAACATCCTAAAACCTGAATTTGTGCAGCTTCGTTAAGAACTTGTGGTTGCTTATTTGCTTTGTTACATACTGAGCCAGTTTCTACAAATTTTCGTGCAAGACCTAGCACATATTGGTGTCCCACATTTTTTTTCAGGATGCCTTTCGTTGAAAACTCGGGCGGCATTACGAGCACACCTATTCTGAGCACCATACAAGTAAATTATTTCAACTCTTTCTTGGGTAGTGTAAACCATGATTGTTAGTTTTATTTAAATTTAATATTTTAAATTGAAATGATTTATATGAGTTTGAAGTTTTCAAAATTTAAAAATTTAATCACAACAGACTCGGTTTTAACTCGCTACAGTCGTCAAGAAATCGAACACTAAATACGAATAAGTAACAAAGTTATTAAGAAAGTAAAACTGGCTCATTTTATCTGAAATTTATCGTTAAATTAGGAGGGCACTTTGAGCACATAATACCACCAAAGAAATGAAGCATATTAAGAACGTGGCCGAGTATAACGGATACACTGCTTGTCTAGTGGAGAAATTAATTAAGGAACAGAAAACAAAGAAAATGTTAACACAATCAACGACTTTTAAAGAGGGAAAGCGAAAGAAATTTTGTTTGCTTACCATTTGAACTTCGAATCACAAGGAGTCTAGATAGGATTTTTAAAAAAGGCAGTTTGCTACTAACATTTTCGACAAAAAATACTTTAAAAAACTTGCTAGGTAACTAAAAAAAATGATACTAAAGCCAAAATGTCGGGAATTTATTAGTTTAGTTGTAAAGATTGTGATCTTATATACGTCGGACAAACAAAAAGATCCATTGGAATTAGATTCAAAGAACATTCAGCACAATTAAGATACGGTACTATAGATAGATCTTCCCTCTCCCGACACATTTGGGTTATTATTTACCACTTTAAGGAGGAGAATCTAAAGTTAATGAAAAATGTTAGACAACCAGGACAGCTGAACGCCTTCGAAGTATATATATATATATATATATATATATATATATATATATATATATATATATATATATATATATATATATATATATTTCTCGATATAGTAATAATAAAAATGTATGAATCTTGCTCCGCCGTCCCTGGGTAGTCTCCTGATAGAATAATTTATAAAATAAATACCGGCAGAAGCACGTCCGATACATAATAAAAGAATACAGATATTTCCGCCAAACTAAATATGTTAATTTTGGTGTCGTTGAACCTCCCTAAATCGTTAGTGACCGACTACCTGCAGAAGAATGTAAAGAGAGTTGTGGATATAAGATATTTAGAATTCGTCGTCCTCTGATGACGCTAACTTGGTTAGTGAAACGTTCGTCGGGTTTTTTAAAATGTGTTGTGGTGATTTGGGTTCTCCTGACCTGCTTATCTAGTACTCAAAGCTAAATTTCGAAAATAAAAAAAATCTTACCTTTAAACAAGTAATCAAATAACCATATACAAATAAAGCAAGAGTTGCAAACCAATGCGAAGCTAAATTTTAAATTCAAAACCAATATCAGATAATATCAAATTATGGCCAGGTAAAAGTCAATTTATCAAAATCATCTACAGTAAGAATTCAATGAAAATCTCACTCCATTTTTATAGTCAAGTAATTGGATATTATTTGCAAGGTCATGAGAATTCTTTCAATCCGGATTCTATGGCAATCATCCAGCAAGCCTCACGAGATGATTGCGATTTCTGGCCTTCGCTGCACGACTATCCACCCATTTACGAGGCCCAATACGAAAATTATTCGATTTACATTAAATTGCTGGAGACTGCGGGCTATTTCAATATATACTGACTATCCAAAAAATCCGAACACCCAGTAAGGGTCGAGAAATTGCAACGAAATTTTCTATACTACCCTGTTTTGTTACTGGTAAGAAATGATAACGCTATGGACAAAAATTTTTAACGGGTGTACAATTTTTTAATTTTGTTTTATCAAAAATTATTTCTGACCTAACTTGACCTGGCGACTAGACAGATTGAGGCTCTGTACACTTTTAATATTTTATTTGTATCAAAAAATCTTTTTAAATTTCCGCTCACATTTCCTTTTTACTTCTTCCCTTCCCAAGCACTCCTATTCACTCCTGGTCCTGTAAGTTTCTTAGGGGCGGTTTGCAAGACATTTATCTTGTAGTATGTGTATCCAATTAAGGGCTCTAAGCATGTTTCCGAATTTTTTTCTAAAAGTCGCCCGTGTGCTAAACTGCAAATTTACCGATTTTTTTTTTATTTCCAAAAGGAATGCACCTGCTAAATTATAAATGTAGCAGGTATTTTTCCTTATTAACCGCTTGGATGATCCTTTTTAGTCAACCCAATCAAACCAGTTTCTGCAAACCAAATAACAAAAAAGGTTTTTAAAAGAAATTTGTAGTTATTTTTCAAATCTAGTAGACACGCTTCCATTATATGAGTTTTGCTATGTATCAAAACTGTGGATTCTAGTTTAATGGGAAATTGAGTTACCACTATTTGAAATATTTTTACAAAAATTCCCTACAACAACGCACTTGATGCACCTAAACTCTTTTCCACACCTATCTACTATTACTGTATCCATACTACTCAGTAAGTGGTGGACGTGCCGCCACCTAGTTGCGGAACCAAATAGTATGTTGTCACGCCAGCTCCAAATAACACAAAGTGTTAAAAAAATAGAGACTGGATACAGCTATCTAACGATTTAGAAAATTGTCAGCCCTGGCCCATTTCTACCCCAATATAGGGACAAAGTATGTAAGACTCTATGCATTTTCGCAAGAATTAGAACCGTAGACCGGTTTCGCTCTCATTAGAGCTCTTCAGTACGGCATACTAATTGCAGCAAAAACGCATTTTTGCTGCAATTAGTATGCCGCACTGAAGAGCTCTAATGAGAGCGAAACCGGTCTACGGTTCTGATTGTTGCGAAAATGCATCGAGTCTTGTATCCATACTTTTTGAAAATGAAATAAATATAAACAGTATAAAATTTTGAAATTTTAATTTTAATAATATACACTGTACATCTGATTATATATGTAATTTAAACTCCTTTATGATATTATATACTTTCATTTACTTCGAATGTTCCATAAAGTGTAAAAGCTAAGAGTAAAAAAACTATAAGTACCTAGGTACCCTAGGTATTATACTGTTGCGTTTTCTCCGGGTTCTGGATAAGTGAGACTTTTAATTTTAACAAAACAACTTTATTTACACTCTAAATATGGATACAATAAAATTTCTAGAATGTCTCTCTCACAAAACACTTCATTTACTGGCCTTACTATTACTACTCTCAACAAAAGTCACTAATCTGGTACTACAGTCGCTACTCTCTTAACACTTTACACTGCTTCAAGTCACTACCACATTCTCTTACTGAACTGAACTAACTCAGGCTGGCTGGCTTTCGCTTTTATATACTCGCCGTACCTTCCCCTCCTTTCTAGAGCATTCCATTCCAGAACGTTCCAGGACCTTCTTTTACTAGAAGGTTCTGTGAATACAGATCGGTCCCGTGTGTATACAGGGGGATGTATATACAGGATGATCCAAATGTGGTCACCACTCCCATGTTACACAAGAGGTGTTTCTCGAACTATAAGATCTCTCTGCGTATACAGGGTGTAAGGGTTCTCTGCGTATACAGGGTGTATATACAGGGTGTTCGGAATGTGCAGACCTCAGTTATCCGTTCCGACGGGGTACAAGTTGGTAACTTCGTTATTTCTGGTCCTAGAGGGTTGAGACTTCGCCTGAGGGGGGTCACCCCAGGCACCCCCAGGGGGGGTGGGGAGGCGGTGTTGCCAGATTGTGCAAAAATTCCCAGATGTTGGGGAAATTCTGGAGATGTGGCAACACCGCACCTACGTCTATTGAAGTGCTTTGTAACACTGCCCCCCTCCTTAAGACTGTTCGTCCCGAACAGTATTTACCGGCCGCCAACTTGGGGGTTCGTTGCCCCGATAGGGACTCAACCTCTCTATGTGAACAACTTTGGGTTTAGTTCTTGGAGACAGCTGGATTCTGTAGACTAGGTCGTTAATTTTCTTAGTCACCAAGTATGGCCCTTCCCATGGTTTCTGAAGTTTGGGACTGAGGCCCTTTCTCCTTGTTGGTTGGTACAGCCACACTGCATCACCTTCCTTGAATGTATGGGGTGTTGCTCTGCGATCCAAGCGCATCTTCATCCGGTCACTGCTTAAGAGGAGCCTATCTCTGACACATCTGTGTATAGTGCGCAGTTTTCCTTCTAGGTCAGCGACATACTCAGGTAACGTAGCTAGGTCCGCTATGTCCTCGTTCGGTGGTGGTCTCGTCATGTCGATTGGTAGCCGCATCTCTCTGCCGGTCAACATCATGGAAGGAGTGTAGCCGGTAGATTCATGCTGAGAGCTTCTGTAAGCTAGGAGGAACAGAGCTATCAGCTTGTCCCAGGTTCTCTGATTCTCGTCAACAAACATAGCAAGATACTGATTGATGGTCCTGTTATGCCGTTCTACCATGCCGTCTGATTGAGGGTGGAGTGGCGTTGTTCTCGTTTTCTTTATGCCTAGCAAGTCCATTAGGCTCTTCCAGACCTCTGATTCGAAATTCCGGCCCTGGTCGGTGTGAATCTCCAAGGGTACGCCATGCCGTGATATGACATTTTCCATCAGGGCTTCTGCCACGGTCGTTGCCTCTTGGTTGGGGATCGGCGCAACTTCAGGCCATTTCGAGAAGTAGTCCATCGCCACCATTATGTATCTGTTCCCAGACTCTGTGATGGGAAAAGGTCCTGCGATGTCTACGGCAACTCTCTCCCACGGTGTACCTGAGATGTACTGCATCATTTTTCCTCTGGATCGGGTCTTTGGTCCTTTCTTTGAAGCACATTGGTCACACCTTTTGCACCATTCTTCCACGCTTCTTCGGCAGTTTATCCAATAGAAGCGGTCTCTCACTCTGGCAAGAGTCCTGTTGACCCCAAAGTGGCCTCCACTTCTACTATTGTGTAACTCTTGAAGAACACTGCTTATGCACTCACTTGGCACAACGGTCTGGTATATACAGTCTCTACCATCGGCAGTTTCCCATTTTCGAGTGATCATGTCATTCTTTAGACACAATGAGTCCCATTGTAGCCAGTATCCTTTAACCTCCGCCCCAAACCGGGACACATCGTGCCACTCAGGTCTTTTCCCCTTTTGTAGCCATTCTCTAATATTTTTCAAGTCTGGATCTGTCTTCTGTGCGTCTCTGATGTATTCAAGATTTACGTCTAGATCGGTGTTATTCTTCTGTCCTGCCACCAGTTGTTTGATCTGATGAGTTACTTTGTCGATCTCTTTGTTCTCTTGTCGCTCGCAAAATTTACATTCATGCACTGAACATGGTCTTCTCGACAGGCTGTCTGCATTGGCGTGACTTCTTCCTCTTCGATGTTCAATCCGGAAGTCGTAGCTCTGCAGTTTCTCTATCCATCGTGCTATCTGTCCTTCAGGATTTCTAAAGTTCAGAAGCCATTGCAGAGCAGAGTGATCTGACCTCACGCGGAATGTTCTTCCGTACAGGAAGCTGTGGAAATGTTCGATGGATCTTACAACTGCCAGCAGTTCTTTCCGGGTTACACAGTAATTTTTTTCTGCTTTTCCGAACGTTTTGCTGAAGTAGCCTATCACAACTTCTTCTCCGGCTTGGAGCTGCGAGAGTACTGCCCCAATGCCATACTGGGAAGCATCAGTGTCCAGTATGAACAGTCCTTCGTCCTGAGGATAAGCCAGTATAGGAGCAGTGAGAAGACGATGTTTGAGTTCTCTAAAAGACTGTTGGCAATCTGGTGACCAGATGAACTCGGCCTTATTTTCAGTTAGGCTATGTAGAGGTTTCGCAATGCTGCTGAAGTACTTCACAAAGCGTCGGTAGTAGCTGCAAAGTCCCAGAAAACTTCTGACCTCATGTTTGTTCTTCGGCACAGGCCAGTCTCTTACTGCCTTTATTTTCTCTGGATCGGTTTCTATCCCTTTCTCAGAAACGACATGTCCGAGGAAACTCACTTTCTTCTGGAAGAGGACGCATTTCTTGGGATTGAGTTGCAGATTGGCACCTCTCAGCCTGGAGAAAACTTGTTTCAGATTCGACAGGTGTTCATCGAAAGTCCTTCCAATCACCATGACATTATCGAGATACACCAGGCATGTTTCCCATGTCAGTCCTCTTAGCACTAATTCCATTAGTCGCTCGAAGGTGGCAGGGGCATTACATAAGCCGAATGGCATGACCTTGAATTGGTACAACCCATTCCCGGTTGAAAAAGCAGTCTTCTCCTTATCGTCTTTATGAAGTTCTACTTGCCAGTAGCCACTTTTCAGGTCTAATGTAGAGAACCACTTTGATCCGGCCAAAGTGTTCAAAGTGTCGTCGATCCGGGGCAGGGGATAACTGTCCTTCTTGGTGACATCATTCAGCTTTCTATAGTCCACGCAAAATCTCATAGTGCCATCTTTCTTGGTGACCAAAACTACTGGGGACGACCAAGGACTATTAGACTCCTCGATCACACCATCTTCCAGCATTTCGTTAACCATCGCCTTGATTTCTGATTGCTTGGCAAAAGGCAGTCTTCTCGGCGGCTGTCTAATTGGTCTTGCGTCGCCAGTATTAATTCTGTGTTGCACTAGACTCGTACGACCTGTGATTTTATCTTGAGCGAAAATATCGGCCTCCTCCAATATGAACTTCACTGCCATCTCCATCTCCATATTGTTCAATTGGCCCCATGAATTCTTGAACCGCTCTACTAATTCTACTGGCAGTCTTCTGTCTAATGCAGTGGGTGTCACGTTTTTGGACAACGTCACTCGGTCAATGGGTTCGCAAGTGGCGATAACCTCACCTTTCTTCAATGTGACCCTGTTAGTTTGTACGTTAGCCACTCTTATGGGTATTGTCCTCTTCGGGTCTACTAAGCATCGTGCGACGAGGGCACCATCATGTCTATCTTTTAGGGGCTCCGCTATGAGAGCAGACATACCATCAAGTTTCTTCTCTAGCCTGGCTCTGACAATCTTCTCACTGTTACCAGGAATCCGTGTATCTTCGTCGACAATAAGTCTCACCCTGGGACTAGCTTCGCCTGCTGTTGGAGATAAATACAACTCTTCGTTACCGATTTTCAAGATCTTATTCTGGAAGTCTACTGATAGGACATCGAACTCTTCCATTAAATCCAGGCCCAGAATAAATTCGTCGACGATTTCTGCGACGACAGCCCTTACCTGTAGCTCAGTACTGCCCAGCCTAATGTAAACAGTGGCCTCTCCATGCACGGGTATTCTATCTCCTTTTGCCGTCTCCAACACAGGCTGTTTGTTGGTAGTTAGTGCCGACATATTTGGCAACATGTCTGGGCGTACAACGGATGTAGTGGCGCCAGTATCGATGGTAAAACTGCATTGTCTTCCGTCTATGCTGCCAGGTATGACGAGGCTCTCGCGGCAGCGTCGGATAGTGGAGACCCTGACTTTGGGGCATTGGGTCTCGCATGCCACGTGTCGCCCACCTACACTGGCGTCAGGTCGTTTTCCCTGATGGCGCTCCCTGTTGGTGTATTCTTGTCTTCTGCGAGCCACCTGTTGCGTTTGTGAGCACTGTCTACTTATGTGCCCTTTCCTACCACACTTGTAACATTCTATGTCTGACCAATCTGCTTTCGTCCTACGTGCCCCAACCGGTACAGTGAGCTTGCTTATGGCTTCTTTTATCATTTTCATTTCTTGCCTTAGTTCGGCTGTCGTGTCTGCAAAGTCCTCTATCTCCTTCACTTCGCGCAGCCTGTTGCGGCGAGGTTGAGATGCGTTCTTCGCTGCTTCAAATTCCAAGCCATAAATTACGCAGTCCGTAAGTGTTTTGAACCTTCCGAGCCTTAAAGCTTGTTGCATTTCATTATCAAGTACCCCATCGATGAAGGTCTGGACGGTTATCTGGTTGACAAATTCTTCTGGGGCTTGGGGATATGCCAGTCGCACAAGTTTCTCCACTTCGGCACTAAATTCTTGCAGCGTCTCATTTGGCTTCTGGACCCTTGACTTTAGTTGTGTCTGGTAGACCTGGCTCATGTACTTGTTACCATATCTCAAATCTAGGGCCTGTATCACTGTTAAGTAGTTTTGCTGTTTCGACTCCGGGATGTTCTGGAGGATTTCTAAGGCTTTACCTCGAAGCGAGAGAATTAGAGCAGTTGCTGCCTGTTGTTCGCTCCACCCATTGCTGAGAGCTGCCGCCTCAAACTGCCTCCTGTACATGGGCCACGATGTTTCTCCGTCAAAAGTCGGCGGCTTCAAGGTTCCATGAGGCTGCTGCACGATTGGCATATCTTCTTCCGGCCGATTTTGAACTGGGGACATTCCAGTAACTCCTCTTGGTTGAGTTCTGTCAGTCTGGCCTATCACCTGCTCTGTCAGTTCTCTATGTCTGACTTCTGTGCCTTTCATCATCATCTTCATTTGTTCTTTCAACCCTTCAACTTCTTCCCATCGTTTATTCAAATCCTCTGTTACATTATCTACTTTCCTGTCCACATTTTCTATTTGTTCGTTGATCTGTTCAATTTCTTCTTTTACATCGACTCTCATATCATGGAACATACTTCGGATGTCTTCTTTGTCTTCTTGTCGCCGTTTTTCGTCTTCTTCGCGTTGCTTCTTGAGTTCTTCTTTATCTTCAAGGCGCCTCTGTTCTTCCTCTTGTCGTCTTCTTTCATCTTCTTGTCGCCGCTGTTCGTCTTCTTCGCGTCGTCTTCTTTCATCTTCTTGTCGCCGCTGTTCGTCTTCTTCGCGTCGTCTTCTTTCATCTTCTTGTCGCCGTTGTTCGTCTTCTTCGCGTTGCCTCTTGAGGTCTTCTTTATCTTCTTGTCGTCTTCTCTCGTCTTCTTCGCGTTGTCTTTTCAGTAAGTCCATCAACTCTTTGATTTCAGCCATCTTGTCGTAGTCAGTCGATCTGGTGTTTACCATTTACAGCTAGCTTGCTTGTTCACTTCTTCACTCACTTATCCCACACTTCTGACACCAAATTGTTGCGTTTTCTCCGGGTTCTGGATAAGTGAGACTTTTAATTTTAACAAAACAACTTTATTTACACTCTAAATATGGATACAATAAAATTTCTAGAATGTCTCTCTCACAAAACACTTCATTTACTGGCCTTACTATTACTACTCTCAACAAAAGTCACTAATCTGGTACTACAGTCGCTACTCTCTTAACACTTTACACTGCTTCAAGTCACTACCACATTCTCTTACTGAACTGAACTAACTCAGGCTGGCTGGCTTTCGCTTTTATATACTCGCCGTACCTTCCCCTCCTTTCTAGAGCATTCCATTCCAGAACGTTCCAGGACCTTCTTTTACTAGAAGGTTCTGTGAATACAGATCGGTCCCGTGTGTATACAGGGGGATGTATATACAGGATGATCCAAATGTGGTCACCACTCCCATGTTACACAAGAGGTGTTTCTCGAACTATAAGATCTCTCTGCGTATACAGGGTGTAAGGGTTCTCTGCGTATACAGGGTGTATATACAGGGTGTTCGGAATGTGCAGACCTCAGTTATCCGTTCCGACGGGGTACAAGTTGGTAACTTCGTTATTTCTGGTCCTAGAGGGTTGAGACTTCGCCTGAGGGGGGTCACCCCAGGCACCCCCAGGGGGGGTGGGGAGGCGGTGTTGCCAGATTGTGCAAAAATTCCCAGATGTTGGGGAAATTCTGGAGATGTGGCAACACCGCACCTACGTCTATTGAAGTGCTTTGTAACAATACGTATATTAGTTTAAGGTGGGTATATTTCTTTTTGAAATAATTTTGTTTCAGTACCTACATGCATTGATTAAGAACCTGAATCTGATGTACACAACCACTTTCTTATTTGTCTGATTGGATGTTAGAATCATAATAAACTACAATTACAGTCGGGGCCCGAAGGCATTTGTTAAAGTTCTGTTAAAAATAGAAGTTGGGTTATTATTTACCTACTATTTCTATTAACCTTTGAATATAGGTACTTGTTTTATATTCTGAGATTCTAAGGTATTAGCGACGTCGAATTCGCGGTTATGCGCAGAACGTACTCGCTTCTCTCATGACTCCTTTCAGCTAATAAACCACAAATAGTGGTGTTGTCAGATTAAACTAGGGATGGAGATGATTTTTAAATACCGTGAAAATAGGAAGCTTAATATTTATACATAATAAAACGTAGTTCTAGATTGTTTTTTTTTTAACAAATTGAACCACTTTCATTAAAATTTCTATTTATTTACATTTTTTTTGGTACCTACAGATTTAGATGAGAATTGTCGTAAATGGCTGATTGTTTATTGTAACATATTTTCGTATTCTGTCCGTTTAAAACTTAGTTTGAGATTTTGTTTGCAATGGCAGCGGAACCCTGATTTATCTGTCTGACCTTGTCTAACATTATAGACATCCATTTAGAGGTAACTTCAGGTCATATAGTAGATTATTAATTTTTTATTTAGTTATAACTCAAGATGTACTGAACCAATTTAGTTCAAATTTGGTATGTAGGACCAGTTGTACGATGTGTACGTGCCTGTCGAGTTTTAGTTTAATATTTCTAGTAATTTAAAAGATATTGCGTTTTTTCCATTTTTTTTTCTAAAACTATTTAAGAGTCAGAACTGTCTAACGAACTCATCCAAGCTTTTAACAAAATGAAGGGAATTGCCAAATTTGGCTTCGATTGGTGAAGTATTTTTTAAGTTATGGGTTGGATACATCATAACGCAATTGCTGCATCCAGACCTTTTTATTTTTTAATCGTAGATATGTCTATTTTATGCGTATAACATTTAAAGATAACGATAGGGAACAGCCGGTATGCCGATCCGCGGATCCATTCAACAGGAAATCTGTTTTTGGATCAAACCTCGACCTAACTGCAACCAAAATTTCAATATTTCACGAAAATTCCTGTTAACAGACAACGACTTGCCTATACATACTTTACGATACATAATTTTTTAATTATATCCTTATATATGATTTAGTTGCGTCGGGCATATTCTGAAACACACACTTAAATATTTATAAACTTACAAGACTAATTTTTGGGAAACATATTTTTCACGCTAGAAACAACAAAATCATAAGCTGTTCTGTTTAAAGTAGGAATTAAATTATCAAGATAAATATAACAACGGCTGTTTTTGTTGGTAAGAAATATCAGGTTCATACACGCAAAGTCATCTAATTACAAAGATTGAGTAACATTTCATTGAGAAATTCATGCTTGATCTAAACAAAAACTTTCAGCATTGAGAGATAATCGACAAAAACTACAGAAAGGAAGCAGATAATCTAGTGGTAAATGATCTTTTTATAAGCCAAATCGCTTTTGATTTGTTCAGATACAAATCGAGATTTTCCATTTTTAAGTGTGAAATTTTATAGCGATGACAAATAACTGGTTGATTGAAGGTTTCAGGTAGAAGTTGGAGGCGGTAATGTTGTTTTTATATGTTGAAATTAGGTTTAGCTTTATTCTTAGAACAGCAGGTTCTAAATATAGAACCAAACTGACCCAAGAGATTCATTAAAATTTGTAGCAAGTAAAAAATATCATTAAATTTTGTACCAACTCAAACCACACAACATATTTCCTATTATATTCTATTTTTGTGCTGTGATATTGCGATTTCAGTAGCTCAGAGGTAGGGACATCAGCTGATTGTGCAGAGATTACTGATTCGCACACTGTACTTTCTTTACTTAAAATTAAATCAGTATATACATACTTGGAAATAAAATCTACTAAGGTCATCATGACATTGTGTCGCAACAATTTGTTTTTTGTGCGTCTAACTCTTTGGAGTGGGTACTAAGTTATCGATCCTGTGTACCATATAATGCTGGGCACCACAATATCCCTACTATCCGGCTCATAAAAAACAGGAGTTTCGCACAGTTTTTGACTTAAACTGATTCCTGAAGTCGTTGATTGGTCATAATCTCGTAAATAGGATAAGTAAATAATATTCTATGTAAAACCCAATACGGGTTTAGAAAAGATCAAATTTGCAGCAATTTGCACGTTTTGATACACATTGATGATAATGAGATACCAACGAAGAACAATTTCAGTGTCCTTTTTGGACGGTATCGATTAAAAGAAGACATGAAAAGTTATCAACATTCTTCATAGTTGGCAATGTTTGTTGTTTTGTTTAAAACGCCTTAGCAACTTGCAGGGTTGATTGTAGTACTTGTTAGCTGCAACTGAGAAACCTGGTATATTTCAGAGAAATGCATAAAATAACACTTCTACGTATCATTGGTTGCGAAGATAAAACACGACCACAGATCGAAGTTGTTCGCTTATTTCAAGAAAAAATTCCCGATTTGCCTCCTATATCCCAGAGGACAATTTCTAAATCCATCTCAAATCTACTCATGAAAAGTTGCAAAACGAATGGAGACAATGGGTTGCCTATTGCCGTGCTTTCAGTTTGTTAAAAAAACTCATTGTTAAATTTAAAAATATTTTGTTTGATCCCAAGTGTAAGGGGTACGTTTTTTTTCTCATATATAAAGATATATATTGAATAATAGTGAACGCAACCCTTCGATGACACAAGGTTACAACCCGCTTACTAAACAATATAAGTAACCTATTATAATAATAACAATCGACTAACAGTCACATAATATAATTACATAGCTCAACAATCAATCACCAGTCGATATATTACTTAGCAGTTGTGTTATCTACTTAAGAGTAATCATGCAAAAGGCACAAGGTTTATTACTTGTCAGAATGATGGCGAAGCCTTAATGTACGGGCGTAATGAGTCGGGCGAGCGGGTGCCAAATGTGTCCAGTAACAACTTCACTAACCTGCAATTAAAAATATACCTGAACACACCATTGCTCATCTAAAGCACAACCTTACATATATACGAGGGGCATTCAATTATTAGTTTATCAATCATTTCTCAATTACACGCTCCACTGAGCGACTCGACATCAATAACTATTTATACTCAAAGCCCCACTGAGCAACCTAACATTAAGAGCAGTTTCGACATAACGCTCCACTGAGCCACTCCAACATCACTAGCAGTTCATACTCAAGGCTCCACTGAGCCACATTATACTCTCTCAACAGCGCACAACAGTGCCTCAGAACTGCTTCTCAACAATGTCTCAAAATGCTCAACCATTAGTTTCTCAAACAATAATTACACAAGTAGTTACTCACACGATAGTTACTCAAATAATAATTACTCAAACAACAATTATTCAAACATTAGTTACTCAAATAATAGTTTCTAAAACAATAGTTTAGCCTGTGTGTTTGTTTGGGCGCTGTACCCGAACACTAGGTGCGTGCCGGCTTCCAGGTGTGCAATGAGGCACAGTTCAATACCTCACCTAGAGTGCTCGTGCTGATAGAGTTGACTACCGAGAAGTGCAATGGACACAGTGTCTCGGACAAGCTACCAGATCGACAAATACAACAACGGTTCGGCACACATGAATACTGAGAAAGTGCAATGGACACAAAGGGCGAACACAGCAATGTGCCCTTCTCCAATATCCACCGCATCGCCACGGGCGGGTGCAATGGATACTGCTGTACCCCCACCATAATGTGACGATGCCACAAAAATCCACAGTGTTGTGGTTACGTAACCTGGGCCTAAACCCAAACGCCTCTCCCAGTATGACGCCCTGCTGGGTGAGCAAACAGCGAAGGTGTCCCTCACACCTTCCAAACTTTCATCAATTTACTTTCAAACAGACTCTACTTTATTTACTCTAAACAAACTGACATAATTCAACTCTTACTTAATTTATGAATATTGACTTAACCTCGTATAAGTAACAACCCTCATGTAAACTTGGCTAATCCCTAAATTATTTCATAAAGCCCCTTTATTTGAATATGATAATTACTTCTCAATTTATAACTTAGCCCCGTATAAATAATAAACGTAATCTAACTTAGCTATTTCTCAAATTAATTAACAAAGCTCCTTTATTTGAATATGATAATTACTTCTCAATCTATAACTTATCCTCGTATAAATAATAAACTGACTTTGAACTCTAGCTACAATTTATTTTCATATGAACTAGTTATTAAATGATTTCCTAAAACCACCCTTAATCATATACTTATTGAAATTGCTCATCAATGTATAACTCAAACAAATAAGAACAGGTACAATAAACAAACAACAAGCCCTGTTCAATGAGCATTCACTCAATTGAATAAAAGTATATATAACGTGCACTGTAAACTTCACTATTATCGAGCATATTTTAATGCGAAGTTGGCGGTTGTTACCAGAAATCATAATGACAGCAACAATAATTCGGGTATAACAGAAGAAATAAGGTGGAATTCTGCATTCTTCGGGATTTTTTAGCGAATTTTGATAAACATTTTTTCAAAGCGCCGTATCTCGGTAACGATTTGACATACAAACATGTTTGAATGGTCAAAACAGTAGGAAATTTAACGCTCTATAAAAAGTTTTGGCAGTTTTTGCCGTAGTATGTAAGGGGAAAAAGTTATTAAGGAAAAACCGGAGAAAGATCGAAAATTTTGCCTCCTCCTTTTTTTCGCACAGGGTCCTCGAGGTCCAAAACTTGAGAAAATGTTTATTAACCATCCTTAAAAAACTTACCAGAGTTTCATTAAGTTCCGACCTTTTTCTGTCTGACACTACCTGTCGACTGAACTTTATGGAGATATGAATATTACAGCGGAGTCAATCCGATTAGTTTATTTTTTTAGTGTTAATCTTTGCAATACATTTTCAAACTATAGCATTTTCGAATAGAGAATGAAGTGAGCTTTCAAATGAGGTATTACAAGCCTTTATTTCCTATTCAAAGATATGGGGGTTGCAACTTTGACTCAAAAGGGTTGAATGTAGGAGTGAAGCTTTTACGTTGGAGGATGTCACTTTTAATTCCAAAATTGACGTGTGACGGGATTTTTGAGATACTGAATTTATTCCATTAGGCTGTTCCACACTGTATAGACAGGCGAAGCCATGTGGCAGGATTTTTTTACTTGTCCAAGCGTCTCGATCTCAATCCTAAAATTTTGTCCGAAAAACTACGCTTAGGACATGAAATGCATAATTAATGGTTCGCTTGTTTCGTGCGCCAGTAATTGAAAAATCTTAGTCCAAACAAAATTTATTCGAATGATTATATTTCTTTGAGGAACATGCAGGGGAACCTTGGGCGGGTCAACGACTTGCCTTATTATATAAGCTGTTGTCGTGTGTACATAAATACTGACGATACATCAATTGTTTTGTCTGGCACTTATCTAGAGTTGTCAACACAAAAATAAACTATGTGGTGGGAGAATTTTATGACTGGCGGTCAGAAAATAACGTAATATTAAACGAAAATAAAACTACTTGTACTGTGTTTACCTACAACCACTTGAGTAGTATATATTTTGATGTCAAAATTGATGACACAAAATTCATTTTTCAGAAACAGCTGTGTCTCTGTGGCTAAAATTAGATAGCAATATTCGGTTCAGCGATCGTATATATGTCGTGTTTGTAATAAGCTAAATAAGCGTATTCTGCTGTGTGTTGTGTGTGTGTGTTTTGTTTCTTTAACGTCGGCCTATTTCCGCGACTATGGCCAATCACCGACGCCAGGGAGCAGTTTCACCTCACTATCCTGGAAATTTTGCCGAACCCCTGTCTTTCTGTAAGGAGGGTAGGGATCTTTAACGTGCCCAACATCGCATGGACACGGGACCGACGGCTTTACGCCCCCTCCGAAGGGCGGAACGTGCAGACATTCAACTTGCTCAAATACAATGCCAGAACCTCGGTTGATGTTAATTTTACAGTTTGTACTGAAAAAGTGAAAGGAGTACGCCGGGATCGAACCCAGTACCCTTCGGTTCAAAGGCACACGTTCTTACCTCTGAACCACCGAGGTTCTCGTATTCTGCTATTATGAAAAGAATTGTTGCTTTGAACATATACCGATAGAAGTATAGTAGTATATGCTGATGTACTCGCTGAAAAGTTATGGTATACACTGTAATAGCACAGCATAAAGAACAGTCTTCTTATCCTGTGGTAATAGTGCAGCTGATTCCATACGAGTGTATTAAAGCCCAAAGTGTATTATTTACTTATTTATTTACCCAACAGTTACAACCAATTACAGGGTAAACGCATACAAAAAAAAATTCATATAAATTACTGCAAAACAATAGTACAGCATAATTAATAGGTATATTACATAATTAATAATGTACTAACAAAAACTAAAAAATTAACACTGAGTATAATAATAATCCTAGCAAAACCAAATCTAACAAATAATGTAAACTGCTACAACCTAAATTAAATGCAAATATGTATATATATATATATATATATATATATATATATATATATATATATATATATATATATATATATTGCTATAGATAGCAAATAATAGAAAAGATTACGAAATTTTAATGGGAAAACGGGAAATTTATACATCCTAGTATATATAAAATAAATGTATACACCCTAATGTAGCAACGAAAGAGTGTAGCATGAGATGTCAACGCCCGACATGAATGTCAGTGACCCATGTAGCAATCCTCGATGTTAAGTTTCATTCGAGTAATAAAAAAAAATTATATTCTAGAAATATCCGTAAAGAAACCAAGAACAATGCTTCAGTTTTTGTAAGGAGAATGAGATTGTAGCTAATAAATGCAATTCTGTTGATTTATTGTGTGTAAAAATAGGTATGACCAAGCTACCTAAAGGCTCGATGTATTAAAAGAGCAGAGGATTTTTGTAAAAACAAAACTTTATGTAGTATTAAGGTATATGTGCGCGCAAGAAAAAACGTAAAAAGACACTAAAGGTTTGACGGAAAGCTCAAACACAGGTGGTTTGATGAACAATAGCGTTTTTTCACCTGTAAGAAAGTTAATAAAAGCAACAGTCCGGGAGTGTCCGGGGTCTTTTCATCAAGTGAATTCATCAGCATCATTTCACCAGATCAGGTGATCATCGTCATCATTATGTAAGTTGACATAAGAGATTCCAGAGTGCATCGAAGGGAGATTATAAAAAACCCTCCAGAGTGCTACGAATATGGAATATATCAACATGTTAATAAATTAAATCCATTAATAATCAATAAATAGGCAGTAAAATATGGCATGGACAAATTAGAAAAATAATAATAATTAATAATGGACAGTAATAATGGAAAAACAATATATAAACCAATGGAAAATGTTTCAGTAAGTGTTTTCTTTTCCTAAGTTGATCAGTGCGGTTTGAGTTTCACCATTTTAACAGCACCAATTAAAGATTGAGTGCCAATAAATTTCAATAAGCAAAAATTTGCTTGAAATGAACAGAAACAGACTGTGATCTCTGTAGAATTGTCGATGTATATTGCTTATGTTATATCAATGTTAAACCGGTAATTGTGTAATTATTTATAATGTTACCTGAATGTTTTAATAGGATTTTTCAATTTATGTTTATGTAATGAATGCTTTAAATGTTTCTGTTTGTATTTAATGTGTGTCACCTAGACACCGTAAAATTTGTGTAATGAATTAAATGGAATGTATAACAGATTGTAATTAACCAGAAGTATTGTTTTTCGTTAATAATTAATCAGTAAAATTGTTGTATAGCCATCTGTGCAAAGCGAAATTAATTTTTGATCAAGTAAAAATCAATAAATGAATTTAAATAGCACATATTAATGAATTTTAATTAGTAGAAGCTAGCTGTAATTATAATGAACCCAACCTGATGATTAAGATATATGTTCTCAGCTCTAAAATAAATATTTGCAGGTATACTAAAATAAATACCATAGCAATATATATATATATATATATATATATATATATATATATATATATATATATATATATATATATATATATATATATATATATATATATATATATATATATATATATATATATATATATATTATATGTGCTACACAGTTTCAATTAAAAAGAAATGTATCAAAATAAGCGGCAATGGAATGGCAAATGTTCCTCAAAGAATCGAAATTTACGTCGCAGGTAGGACACATTTTATTAATGGGATTAATAATAAAGTCAGTGACTGGGTGACTTTACCAAAATATTTGTATGTGCACCTCAGTGATAAGTTAATATAGCTCTATGCTTCGGCTAGATAGCCGTGGAATTTGAATACAGACTAGGGACGATAAATACCAAGTGTCAACCTCATTATGCAAGATCTCGTATGAAATACCAACACCATCAAGCAGTTTTCTTAGATGGAGAGCCATAAACCCAACTCTTTCCAGATAAAGCGAATAGTTTTTTTTTATATTTCATTGTCATTGGTCTGTACATTTGCTGTGGGATTGTTTTTTATTTATTTCAACAACACACCACGAGGGCTCACAGCCTAAATACTGTCGCACCGTGAGTGTCGACAAGGAGAAAAGAGGCAACTTGTTAATTCTGGACTTTAAAGTTTTGGAGCTTCTGAGGAGAATGAAAAACATGTGCCGGCAAGGAATTCCACAACTTGGAAGTTCTCGGAACAAAAGAGCGGACATAACAAGATGTTTTATGTCTGGTGACCTGGACAGTAAAAGAGTGCTTTCGCTGTTTCCCTGGTAGATCTGTTGGGGGCAGCAGGTGAAGGAACTATGGAAGAAAGCTCCTCTGAGCAGTGCCCGTGCAGATATATATAAAAGAGAGAGAGGTCACCAACGGCACGTCGGTGGGCAAGGGATGGCAGCCTTTGGGTGACTGTGTTTTTCAAGAAATTGTAGCGGTTCGGTGTTTATATTTTTCCATCACTTTAGGGACGACTCAAAGGAGAGAAATAGGCCTGTAGTTGCTAGGAAGCACTTTGGATCCTTTCTTGGGGACGGATTGTACTCGAGCTGTTTTCCAGTTACTAGGGAATATGCCTCTATTGTAGGATGTCTGAAACAGACGAGTCAGGACAGGAGCAAGTTCTGGTGCGCATTTTTTGGGAACGATGGCTGGGATCTCGTCAAGGCCAGAGGCTTTCATGGTATCAAGAGAAGAGAGCATCTTTCGTACGTTTTTAGTTTTGTAAATGATATCCGTCATTTTATGCGCCACATTGGGAACTGTTGGTGGTTGAACATTTGGAGGTGGGTTGAGAGTAGAAATGCCGGTGAACAACGAGGCAAAAATTTCAGCCTTGCCCAGGGCAGTAGAAACAATTTCATCCCCTGAAACAGGAGGTGGAAACGTGCGCTTGTAGAAATTATTCCCAATAGATTTAGCAAGCGTCCAGAAGGGTTAAGAACTTGAGAAGGGTATACATCATTGAGCTTAAAAGAAAGATATTTTAGAAACCTTTTTTGTATCTTTTCCACTCGACCAATATGAACAGTGTAGAGGGAATTCCACACCACTGAACCATATTCTAATCGGGACCTAACCAGAGAGTAGAACAACACAATCAAAGCATCAGTGCCCAAGAAGGATATCGTATTACGCACTATAAAGCCTAACATTCTCACAGCTGATGAAGTGACATGATCAATATGTTCAATAAATGATAATTTTTGGTCAAAATTGACATCTAGTCCTTTTATAGATGCAGATCTTTTGAATTCAAGCTGTTCAACAGTATTAGCAAATAGTATTGGTGATCGCGATTATGCGAATGATATATTATCTAGACCGTTTAGAAGCATTTTTTTAAGCAGGCATTTACTTTTCTTCACAGAAATATACTTGTATAGATTATTTGTAAATTTTCTTTAAAAAATTCACTCTTGAAAAGATGGCGACTTATGAATTTAAAAAAAAATTCTTCAAATGAGTGCACACTAGGCCCCTAGAACACATATCCGGGGTCAGTTTCAATTTTTATATGTTTATTTAAGATTTTTTATATAAAATTTTTCTCGGACGCCAATGGTTGGTGAGATATTGACCTCGAAAGATTCTTTAATAATTACAAGAAACAACCGTGTGGCAGCGATGCTCCTACAAAAAACTACCAAATTTGATAGATGGTTTTCTTTTATCAACGTCGTTATTTGACAAAAATTATAAGTGAATATAAACTCAAAATAGGGTGAATTAGGGGTGGGTCAGCCTTTAAATGACATGTTTTTTTTAAACCCTAACATAGTTAAAAGTTGAACTCCATCAGCTTTATAGAAAATTCAATTTTCTACCTTTTTCTCCTCTTGTCAATTTTTCAACATACCACTCGTTTTAGAGAAAAGTGAGATTTTTGGAGTTGAGATCAAAACAAAATTATGTCCTTGGAAGATTCTCCGAATTAATTATTTCTATTTACAAAACGAACTTTATTCGTAGCTGCAGCCAAACTTTTATCTGGGATGTTGCAACCAAGATATTCTGAGCTTTTCTGGATTTATTACATCCGTGTTGTCAATACGTGTGGAAGTGTGGCATCGACGACAAAAATTTCCAACCATTTTTTTTTTCGCTTAAACGTCATAAGAAGTGTCAAAACATGTAGAAAATATGATTTGGGAACGAAAATGTTTTGTGTCTGTCAGTCTCTATGTCTGTCTGTAGCCACGATAACTTCAGAATGAATTGAGATATCGTCTTCAAATTTGATATACAGTTAGCACCCAACATACGAACAGTTCGGGTTGTTTTTGGGTAAAATCTCTCCAGTAGGTAAAAGAGAAATGTGGGATCATTTTGTGAAAATAGACATTTTTTCGTTAAACCTCGAGGAAGATAATGTTTTAGGATTTTTTTATTAGAAAGCTTTCAATTTGATCAAACATCTGGTATTTTGTGCTGAAATTAAAGGAAGGGTTGAATGTGTGGGTGTGGAATATCAAACAACAAACAAAAATTTCGAAATAACTTTTTGCTAGAACGGCGTAAAATGTCTCAAAACATAAGGAAAACGTGATTCTAGAACGACATTTTTTGTGTCTGATTTGTCGGTCTGTCGTCCTGTATGTCTGTCTGTCGTACTGTATGTCTCTTAGTAGGCGCAATAACTTTCGAACGAATTCCGATATCATCTTCAAATTTGGTATCCAGTTAGCACCCGACAAAGGAACGCTTCAAGTTGTTTTGGGGTAAGATCGCTTCAGGGGATAAATGAGGGGCGATTTGGTGAAAATTGACATTTTTTCGTTAAAAATCGAGTAACATAACGTTTCAGAAGTTTATGGTTACAGGAATAAGAATATTTTCTTTGTGGTCAAGTCATGGACCCTAAGTTCATTTAATGAGAATGTCTTACTGAGGAGACTAGATTATGACAGCTATGTGGAGATTATGATTCAGTTTCCAGCACTATTTTTCCTTTATTTTTTTCTTGCACAATGAGCCGTAATGGCAAATATTTACACCTCCGCGCATGTTATGGATATTCTAGTTCTTTTCTTTTTATTGTTTCAAGTATTAGTGACATGCCAATTAATGTCACCCAGTTTATTTCCAACATTCGAGGTGTTTTTTAGGGTTTACGCCTCAATATCGCGTATTAAAAAAGTGATCTGCAGTGTGGTGGTTATCATACCTAACGTCTATGTACGTATGGCATCCTTTTAAAAAGTGTTAGGTATGCTACACATAGACTAGATTTAATTATGCACTAAATCCAATACGATTCTCTAGCTTAGCATGCTCAGGAAATCTATTATGATTTATAATTGAAATCGTAATGTACCATAATGACACAGAGGAAGGTGAAGTGAATCATTTAGGAGTCAAACAATCATTCCATTAACGATTCAAGAAGCGTACAATCCTAACAAGACTGCGCCAAGTTATATAATAGAAATTTGTCGGCAATTGCAGCATCCAGTGTGCTTCTCTAAATTCTAAGCCGGTAAATGTTTTAGAACGTCGCAGGATTGATAGACTAAAGTCACTATTTTTTTATTAATTTATGTATTCATATATCCAATTATAAATGTCTTATGTGTGATAGGATTTCAAAGATTATTAGAGCTTTATTGAGTAAAATAGTTTGACGTGTTTATATTAGGAGACTACAAATTGCACTGGATTCCTCAACTCTCCTTTCTGTAGTTATTTTATGTATTTAAAAGTTATGTAGTCACGATAGTCGATCAATAAATACCCGTGTTAGGAATGAAGACGCAAGTTTTTCACATTTTTTTAAAATTTTAACGTAATCTCTTTCTAGGTCGATGCACTTCCCAACGTTTCTGCCATTTTGTTAACCCCTCCAAATAAATACGATTTGTTAAACTCTTCAAGATGCTCTCTGGATCGGCGATAACCTTCTCATTTGAGCTGAATTTGTTCACCGAGCCATGTTTCCATGTCGAGGAACAGAAAGTAGTCACAGAGATCAAGCTCGGGCAAGTACGCTGGGTGCATCAGCGATTTGTAGCGCAGCTCATGCAATTTGGCTGCGAAAATTTCGGATGAATGAATGTGCTGGTGGGTTATCGTGGTAAAACAGCACATTTTTCTTAGCCAAATGGAGCCGTGTTTCCTTTAATTTCTTATCGATTCGGTCCAATTATTCACTGTAGTACTGCCCCGTGATCGTTCTTCGTTCCCGCAAAAGGTTATGTGGATTATTCACTACAAATCTCAAAAACACGTGGCCGATAAGACTGTCTTGGCCTTCTTCGGAGCAGACCCGCAAATATATTTGACGTTTCTGGTTACCGTACGTTGTCATTATTTGTTGTTTTTAGAAATAACTTAAAGAACAGGATATCAACCAAGCAGCATGGTTTTACAAACTTATTGTTGTTCACTCAGTACATAGCCGAGCCAAATGACGCAGGTAAACAGTCGGATATTATATATACGGATACATCCAAGGCATTTGACAAAGTTGATCATTCTGTTCTACTGTCCAAGTTGTCAGCAATCGGTTTCGCTGAGGATCTGGTTCAACTTTCCTGCTCATATTTGACCAACCGTGTACATTATGTAGAATATATGGGGATTGAATCCAAATACTCTACTCCTGTGTCAGGCGTACCACAAGGTTCGAACCTGGGTCCTCTTCTATTTATTGTTTTCATTAACGAACTCTGTGATCGTATATCTTCTGAGTGTTTACTGTATGCTGAAGACTTAAACATTTTTCGTCGGATACAATCACTGAGGGACTGTCTTGTGTTGCAGAATGATTTGGTTGCTCTTCAGAATTGGTGTCATGAAAATATGCTAGAACTCAATATAAGTAAGTGTACTGTAGTGACCTATTCTAGGAGCGTTAACAATATCAATTTTAATTATACTTTACAGGGGAGTGTTTTGCATAGGAGTGATAGCATGAGATATTTGGGTGTTGTTTTTGACCAAAAACTTTGTTTTAAACTTCATATTTAGGCATCAGTATCAGAGGCTATGAGGTCTCTAGGTTTTATCGTCAGAGTCTGTAGGGATTTCAGTGGAACGGAGTGCATAAACGTACTGTATAACACATTGGTGAGAGCTAGGCTTGAATAGGCTAGTCAAGTTTGGTCCCCTTTATACCAATGCTATAGAGATGCTATCCAAAGGGTTCAGAAAAGATACCTCAAGCATATCGCTTACAGGTTGAGGTTGGATGGTGTCTATACATCGCGGGCCACACCGTGTCAGCAGTTTCTTGACAGATTTAATGTAGCTTCTCTGGAGGCCAGAAGGGTTTGCTCTGTGGTTGGTTTTCTACAGAAATTGTTGTGGAATATGATTGATTCGCCTGAGCTGCTTTCACAGATCAATTTGAGGGTGCCGACGAGGAGCAGTAACTCTTTTAGTTTGCCCACGGTCAGAACAGACATGATGGTCAAATCGCCGATGTATCAGATGTGCAAGTTTGCTAATCAAGTTTGCATTGTCAGTGGTGCTGACATTGTATGTGATAGCGCATCTCAGGTGTCGACACATATAATGTGCAATATCCATCTGTTTTCCTCCATGTAGTTTAGTGTACTCATTCTTTTTATATTTTATTCTGTAACTATTAGTTAAGTACCCTATTGTATAGATTTTTTTCTGTTGGGTTGTAATTGAATTAAATAAATGTATAAAATTAAAAAATAGATAAAAAAATATTGCCTGGAGTACTAGAATTCGTCGGAAGGGCTTGGAATATAGTTATAAGTGAGAGAGAGAGAGAGAGAGAGAGAGCTATATTTCAGTGAAAGAAGAATACAGTGTGATAATAAAATTTGGAACAGAATTAATAAATGCGTTATTTATTTTTTTCGCGAAAAAACGCTCGGACAGCTCATTTTTATCTTTTCAATTGCCAACTTATGACCTAAAAATTACATTTAGGAGGTCACCTATTTCTAAATGGTGACGTCATTATACGTTTTTTTAATGACAATCATATTTTTTGCTGTTTTTCGATAGACCTGATTACTACTTAAAGAATGATGAAAAAATTGGTACCTGACATAACATTTCTTTTGAAAAAATTGCATTATTTACTCTAAAAAATGGAAACGTAAGTTTAACGGAAAAAATTTTTGAACCAAGGAAAACAAACATAATTTAGCACAAATGTTCAAATTGTTCTCCACCTACCATTTGGCATTGGCCGATACGAGTGCAGATACTTTGTACACTGCGCTCAAAAAAGTCAGAGCTAATTTGCTCCACTTCAGCGCGAATTCTGTGTTGTAGGTCCTCTACATTATTTGGTCTGTTGAAATAAACTTGCGAATATAAATAACCCCATATAAAAAAATCCAAGGGAGTCACATCTGGAGAACGTTGTGGCCACTTAAGTACTCCTTGACGCGCCCTATCCATCTTTCAGGAAATGTGGGATCTAGGTATTGACGAACGTTTACACCAATGTTAGGAGGCGCCCCGTTTTGCTCAAACCAAGTATCTTGATGTCACATCTACCTCGTGATTATTTGGAAAGATAACTGCCAGAATTGGCAATAAATCCAATCCCAAGAAATTAAGGTAACTTGCTGATGTAAGATTTCCTTCAAATAAGTAAGGCCCTATGAAACGCCCTCCGATTATTCCCATCCATGGATTTACTTTGCCATGAGGTTGACTGTGGGAGTCTTGAGTCCAATGAGCATTGTTCCGTGACCAGTATCTTGAGTTGTGATGATTTACTGTCCCATTCAGGCAAAAAGTGGCTTCATCGGAAAAGAGAATGTTATTAAAAAAATTGGGATCTTCATCGCAGCGTAATATTAATTGTTCACAAAACTGTAAAGCGCAGTCTGAATCATCATCGTTTAACTTGTGTACCAATTGCACTTTGTAAGGATGATACTTCTCTTCTTTGAATAATTTTACTACTAAAGATTAGCCCACGTTGTTATTTAGGGCTAGTTGCCTTGTAAAATGGTGAGGATTTTTTCAGATTCAAGCAATATATCCAATATGACTTCCCCACTTACTCGAAGTCGACCTTGTCGAGACAAATCTTTTACGGATCCCATTCTGTGAATTTACTTACTGTATATTTTGCAATTGGTGATCAATCAGGATGTTGTCGGTTAAATAACTCGCATGCTTCCTGATGACTTCTAAGCCTGTCGCTATATCCAATCATCATTAATGTCTCTATTATTTCTCTTTTGGTTAAACGAGCCATCTTTTGGCAAATTCGAAATAGAATTCATTACTTTTAGCACTTTTACAGTTTCACCACTGAGACTATCAATTACATTAAAGGGCAGGTAATAATTGAAATAAATTAACGATTTAACATTATTAATTTTATTCACTGAATTCCAAATCCATACTGCGAGAAAAGTCCGATAACTAAATACTGATAACAACAAATAATCTTAAAATTATCATAACAAGAATTGTTAAAACTTGATTTTGACTTTACTTCTGGTTCCACCTGTCAAATAGTTACATGACAACGTATCAAAAATCACATAATCAAGTGTTCATTACGTTATGAACGTGAAGGAAAACCTCATTATTCTAAAGAAAACTTCTCCTAAAGAAAAACGGTAAAAATATTTATGATTTTTTATTACATTTACGTTAACATTTTTTAAATAAATGCAATTTTTCCAAAAAAATTATTAATCTCAGGTACCAATTTTTTCATCATCATTTAAGTAGTAAGCAGGTGTATGGAAAAACAGTAAAAAAATATGGTTGTTATTTTAAAAAAACTTATGATGACGTCATCATTCAGAAATAGGTGACGTCATAAATCTATTTTTACGTCATAAGTTGGCAATTAAAAAGATAAAATGAAACTGTCCGCGTTTTTCTTTAAAAAAAATAACCTATTTATGAATCATGTTCCAAATTCTATCATTACAGTGTACACAGAATGGCGCAGCGAAGATTATACCAGGGTTTCAACCATTTAAAAAGGTTCGGGACGCAGCAGGTGCGTTATGGAAGTGAATTTTCATTAAAATGTTTTTAAATAGCAAATATGTGTGTGTGTTTTTGTTTAAGAAAGCAGGCATCAAATTTGGTTACCAGTATAACCGATATAGTAGAAACAATGTGCCATGTTTCATCAAAACCACTTTATTGTTTGAAAATGTACAAAAATTTCCGAAAGAAAACTTAAAGTGTTCCCGAAAAAACTTATTTCTTGGTCAACCTTATAGGTTGATAGCAAATTGAGCTATTCAAATTTGAAGCATTTAATGAAAATTCGCTTCCATTTCTTTTCTTACAAACATGCATTATATTTCGATGGAAAGTGCAAAAAAGCATTAACGTGTTCGATTAAAAAAAAATTATATCAAAAACGACTTATGGGCCAGCCTGTGATTGTAGAAATAATTTTCCGAAAATAAAGTTAAATGTTGGTTTCCTAACCAACAAAACTTACGTTAATAGCAAATTAAGTTTTTGAAATTTGAAGGATTTAATGAAAATTCGATACCAAAACGCACTTACTGCGTCCAGATTTTTTTCTTACAAACATGCATCATATTTCGATAAAAAAATGCAAAAATGCACTAACGAATTTGTTCTACGAAAATTAGTTAAAAATTATAGACCGTTAAACCATAAACTTCACTAAATCCACAGCGAAAGCATCAACTTAACTAAACCGACAACCAAAACATTAGAGAAAGGGTCTATTTGAAATGAATTTTCTGTAAACATTTTAGTAAAATGAAGGGCAATGACGATTGAATCTGAAACTGAAGGGTTCGCAGAACACTATTCTTCCAACATTTTCTTTTCATAATCCGTATTTGTTTCACGTTCATTGCGCAAACATTGCCAATTTTGACGTTTCAAATTGCGAGTTGGACGTTTTGAGGAAAAGTCCAAAATTCGTTTCTTTAGCTGCCCGTTACTTTTTTGTCTTTAAACTTAGAGACTTAAATTTTGGTACATGGTTCACTCTTTGTAATACAAATACGTTTACCAAATTTGGTTGCCTTTACTTTGTTATTTCCGGAGATATAGATTTTTTTAGGAAGAAACCACACAATTTTCCGGGAAAACCTGGTCCGATTTTCCTGGCTAACGAACTTATCCAAGCCACTTGCAAAAGGAAGGTACTCACCAAATTTGATCAGGATTGGTCCATTATTTTTTGAGTTATCTGTACGATATATATATATATATATATATATATATATATATATATATATATATATATATATATATATATATATATAAACACGGATCTCCCTATTAGTGAATTTTTTTAAGAAAATTCACTAAAATGCTCGGACAGGTAGACTTTAGTTTACACAAAACAATACAAAGGTAGTGGCAAAACGTTTTATATTTATTTATTTAATGACTAATAATAATTTAACTTTCACATTTTAACAAGGCATTGTGTAAAAACATTACCTAACAGAATTAATACAGAACATCTTCTTAACTATAGTCAGACAGCTTAACAATGTAGATTCATTAATATTCACATAGCAACTATTGCTAAAGTTAATATAATCAATATACAACAATACAAACAACATAACATTTCTATCCCAGGTTTTCCAAATTGGAAAGTTTCATTATCTGTACATGACAGGTGAATATTTACATTATAAAATCATCCTGAAATTGTTATGAAATGTAAAGTTAATCTTGCAGTCCAGCATAAGTAAATTTTATAGCAATTTATAGTTATTATTTCAATAAATTAATAAATATGATAATAAAAACAACAACTTACATCTTACGTTAATTTAATTTGTAATCCGGAGTCCGGCATATACCGATGTCGAGAAAGTCTGGAAACGGTTAAATATTTCAAACAAGACGCTTTAGTTTTGGAAATGAAAAAGCCTGATGCAGCAAGTGCCTTATGGAAACGAATTTTCATTAAAATGTTTTTAATAGCAATTATGTCCCTAATGCAAGCATGCATCAATTTGGTTACCGGTATAACCTATATAGTAGAAACAATGTACAATGATTTTATCAAAATGACTTATTGTTTAAAAATATACAAATATTTTGAGTTGTCGTGATACATACATACATACATACATACATACACAAATATATATATATATATATATATATATATATATATATATATATATATATATATATATATATATATATATATATATATATATACATATACAGGCTGTTTCAAAAAACATGCACCATCGCTAGTGGGGCAATTCCTTACTAAAAAATAAGAAAAAAAGTTCCTGTGCAGATGGGCCCGGAAACGCATAGTTTCCAATATACAGGGTTGAATTTTTTTTTTTTAATTTTTTATAAATAATTTCAAAACCACTGGATTGATTTTAATGAAACTTGGAACTTGAAAGTGTATTATGAAAGTGCATATTTTCAAGTGAAAATCTGCTTACAACTGCATCAGTGGCGTGCGTACGGGGTAACTGTAAAAATTCATTTGGGGAAAAATATGTGCGCCACCGTCTTTTTCCAATTTTGATACATCAGTTATGAAGCTTATTACATAATCCACAAAAGCTACCTCTTGGTATTTTTTCGTTCAGGGTATCCCCTAGGAGATATGATTAATTTTATAAAAAGGAGCAAAGTACCGATTAGTCGGCGTAATACTAATAATAATAATAATAATAATAATAATAATAATAATAATAATAATAATAATAATAATAATAATAATAATAATAATATATGTTTACTGCAACCATAAGAATATGAAAAACAAAACATACAGTAAACATTACAGCAATAAACGTGCAAATAACTAACCTACGTAAAACTTATTGGTAATAAACATTGAAATGAATATTACAAACATTGATAAAAAATTATAAATAAAAAATAAAAATAAAAAATGAAAAAAGTAATCGTAAAGACACCATGATTTTTCCAAACTCTTGTTTTTTGTACATTACTCAATTGACTTTAATAACAAAGCTAAAGAAAATGTTGAAAGTGACCACCATTAGCGTCGTTACAATTATTTAACCTTCTGCGCAAAGATCTTCTTACTCTTCTGCAAATATGTTGATCTTCTCTAATGCTGTCAAATGCATATTCTATTCTTCCCAACAATTCTTCTCGTGTATTTACTGGTGTTTTATACACTATTTCTTTTAAATGACCCCACAAATAAAAATCGAGAGGATTCAGGTCCGGAGATCGAGGTGGCCATGACACCGGACCTCCACGACCAATCCATCAGTGACCGTATGTGTTGGCTAAATATGATCTTACAACTGCTGCAAAATGTGCGGGCGCACCATCATGCTGGAACCACATTGTACCATTTCTCATAAAAAGCGGTAGTAACAACGGCAAATCATTTTGTAAAAAGTTTCAATATGATTCATGGTCAAGACGATTCGGTAGAACAACAGGACCAATTATGTGATTTTCAATAATAGCAGCCCAAATATTGATGGAAAATTGATACTGCGAATTTGCAACTCTTAGAGAGTGTGGGTTTTCATCGGCCCATGTATGTAAATTGTGAAAATTTACGATACCTTTTCGCGTAAATGACGCCTCATCAGTAAATAGTACACGTTTAGAAAAATGTTGGTCGTGCCTTAGTTTGTTTAAGAACCACTGACAAAACATTACCCTTGGTTGAAAGTCTCTAGGTAGAAGTTCCTGGACACGTGTAAAATGATAGGGATATAAACTTTGATCCTTCAGAGTTCTGTGAACTGATGATGCCGAAATATTACCCAGTTCGGTGGCAATAATTCTCGTACTTGTACTAGGATCACGTTCAACTCTATTTAATATTGCCTCTTCAACTCGTACAGTTCGGCGGTTTCTTCTGCGTCCAGAGTCAGCTTTTAAAGGTTTTAAAGAACCAGTTTCTCTCAAATATCTTACAATACGTGGGAAAATATTTTTGTCAGGAATTATTCTTTGCGGATAAGTTTCCTGATAAACTCGCACAGCTTGTCTAGCATTTTGATTTGTTTGTCCATAAATTAACAACATATCAGTCAAATCCGCTGAAGTGTACTTAATGAAAACCATCTTGAGAGGAGGAAATAATATTAATGAGCAGCTCAGTATCAACAAATAACTAAAAACGAAAATACTGCACCGTATCAAAATTTAAAGAATAGCACGAAAACTCTTTTGACGCCTACAAAGCACTTCAAAATTGTAGAATTTAGAGAACTGTCAAAAATTATAGTTTCATGGCACTTTACGATTACTGTTTTCATTACTCCAACGAATCGGTATTTTGCCCCTTTTTATAAAATTAATCATATCTCCTAGGGGATACCCTGAACGAAAAAATACCAAGAGGTAGCTTTTGTGGCTTATGTAATAAGCTTCATAACTGATGTATCAAAATTGAAAGAAGACAGTGGCGCACGTATTTTTTCCCCAAATGAATTTTTACAGTTACCCCGTACGCACGCCACTGACGCAGTTGTAAGCAGATTTTCACTTGAAAATATGCACTTTCATAATACACTTTCAAGTTCCAAGTTTCATTAAAATCAATCCAGTGATTTTGAAATTATTTATAAAAAATTTTAAAAAAAAATTAAAATTCAACTCCCTGTATATTGTAAACCATGCGTTTCCGGGCCCATGTGCACAGGAACTTTTTTCTTATTTTTTAGTAAGGAATTGCCCCACGAGCGATGGTGCATGTTTTTTGAAACAGCCTGTATATAAATTGAAACTGACACTGGATATGGGTTCTAGAGAGCAAGAGGAGGGGCTACACCAACAAGCGGATCCTCAGAGCCACAGGCAGCCAGGCAGCCCTTGCGGTCCTAAGTGGCCTACGGGTAAAATCCAGGCTGGTAAGTGATTGCAGAGACGAGACGAGAGACCTGGCTGGGCAGAATGAGGTCACCCTCATCTGGGTGCCGGGTCACTCGGGGTTCAAAGGCAATGAAGAAGCTGACAGTCTCGCGAAGAGAGGGTCAGCAGAACAATTTATGGGACCAACACCGGTCCTGGGCGTGACGAAAAGCACTGCCAGGGGATCCATTAAATCCGGGGTCAGGTGTACTGGGCAGACTGTCCAGAGCTGAGACATGGGAAGTCAGTAATTGAGGAACCCAGTTCAAAGGGAGCTATGGAGCTGCTAAATCTTAGCAGAGGACAGCTTAGGAACATAACAGGACTCTGGACGGGACACATGGCCGTCAAGAGACACCAGCGTAAAACGGGGCGGTTCTAGGGGGGGACCTCGCATGCAGACTCTGCGGCGAGGGGGAGGAATCAGCCCAGCACATCTTGTGCAAGTGTAAAGCTCTGGATCACAAAAGACAACTGATCTATTGTTAATCTAGACTGGAGACAGAGCAATAAAAATCTTCACCCTACCAATTGCTGTGCAGACTAGTTCAAGGCACAGTGATTTTGGAATGGGTGGGGTAGAAAAGACAAAGGGCATGCACAATAAGCCAAAGGCTGCGGTGCTATCGGGGCGGCAAAGACGCGGACGAGCCCTAAGGGGGAAAATGGGTTCCAGGGGGCCTAGTTCGCGCTCATCTGAAGAAATGTGTTCAAAATCGAAAAGTCTGAATCTCCTCATTAGTGATTTTTTTTTTTTAAGAAAATTCACTAAAAACACGCATCTGATGTTACTGAATTTTCATTGTAAGCATATTTGAGTTAAATATAATTCTCATGATATCATTGAAGTACATCGCCGGCATTCATTTCATTTCATGTTTGGACAGCGATTATTGGAGAATGCTTAGATGGACCACATTTTTCCAAATATGTAGACTTAATGATGATATGTATTACAATTGCTTTGGAGGTGAATTGCCAGAATTGATGGAAGCAGTGTCATTAGAACAAGAGTTTTATTGTGGGTTATGCACGACGCCGGTCAGGCGTTGGTGAACGTCGCGCACGAAAATCACTACGCGCTTGTCGAAAATCGCGACTAAGGGCGCCGATTTCGGTGACCATGACGGGGAAATTCAGCTGGGGATTGGGTGCCGGTGATGGCATAGTGCATTGCTGTGGCTGTGTGACATCTAGTATTTTGTCCGCTTTGTCAGCCTGTTTTTCTATTGAAAGACGAAGTTGTTTGTTAGATAGTCTCTGTAGATAGCGGCGAACGTTGTAACCAAAGTAGCTTGACTACGTCTGGTTCAGCGAGAGTTCGGGCAAGAGCTCGCATCTGCCTCAGGGGCTGTGAAGGTTTTCTGTCTTCCAATTCGATACCTGCTAAGAGTTTCTTAAAAAAATTATAAAAAGAAATTCGCTAATAAAGTGGTATCGATTGTGAGACTGTGAGGTTTCTTCAAATAAGCACTAATTTAGGTCCCTAGAACCCGAAGCCAAGGTCCGTTTGAATTTATATATATATATATATATATATATATATATATATATATATATATATATATATATATATATATATATATATATATATATATATATATATATATATGTATGTATGTATGTATGTATGTATGTATATATATATATATATATATATATATATATATATATATATATATATATATATATATATATACATATATTTACTTACGCGGACTGCAGGTTCGAATTTTCGTGGTTCATCATCAGCACGCTACTGACTCTGATCGTTCCTGTGCATTCTATTTCTAAGGATGTACGTGACGCCTGCGTATTCAGCTTCTATTGGTCGATTTAGCGTTATTTGATTGGCTGTGTTTTCGGTTTGTGTCGATTGTATCGTTTCCTGTTTTCATTATTGTGGTATGATAATTTTTCTATTTGTATATATATATATATATATATATATATATATATATATATATATATATATATATATATATATATATATATATATATATATATATACATGTATGTACGTATGTATCCGAGCGATAACTCAAAAAATACTAAACTGATTTGGACAAAACTTGGCACATATCTTCATTTTGTCAAGACCACGAACGAACTTGTTAGCCAGCCCGATGGGATCAGTTTTTAAAACAATAACAAAGTTATTTTCGTTAAGTTTTGTATGTTATGCTGGTCTTTACCAGAGTATATAATAACGTCTTTACGTTACTATATACCAAGATTTAATTTTCTAGGTTTATAGCAATTTGAGTTATTCAAATTTGTGGCATTTAATGAAAATTCGCTACCATAACGCACTTGCTGCGTCCCGAGTTTTTTATTTTGAAACAATATATACTTAAGTTTCTAATATTGATTTGAAATAAATGCATAGGCAATAATAGAGCTTAGTTTATTGGCAACACAACTTGTGCAAATTTAGGGCAAGATCGTAGTAAAACCATGTTTCCTTCGTTACAAACTTCTGCAGGGTTAAACGCCGCTTGAGACCTTGCGTGAGTTGGCAAGCTCTTATTTATAACTGTCTCAGAATAGAATATCATACGAAATTAGGAGACACCGTCTTATTTGATATACCTGTAGCAAAAATTCGTTGACTGGTTCAGGGGGTTTTCCATTTACTAGTGTCAGTAGTAAGAACACACTATTTGTCGGTGTCATTTTGTGAAATGCCGTCTTCAAAATACTAAAAAAAAAAGTCTGGACGCAGCTAGTGCGTTATGATAGCAAATGTTCCTAAGTTTTGTAAGACTGAACGTAACTTACTTTATCTGCTAATAAGATCATTGGACCTGTTTTAACTTATTTATGTTAAATTTAGTCTAATGATGATGGATAACCATCCACTGGTATCCCCTTCTCTGCATAAACCCACTTATTAAATTTGAGTCGCTATATCTTATAGACAATTCGCTCCAAAGCATGTTATTTTTTTCTGTCAATATAGTGTGTCACTCAAATGATGTGACATTGTGTTGATTACAAAAACGATTCACTACTAAAAGATTTAATGTATCCATATTCTGTTGAACTTTATACTACAGGGTAACATTTTTTTCTAACAAGAGGAAACATATTTTGCCGATTTCTTTATAATCAGTTAATTTTAATTCCGAAAAAATTGCATTACAATTATTCAACTAAAACTAACTTTGGAACGTTGCATCTGAAGTTTGGTGGCTACATATAAGTTAAATTTCGTAAAAATTAATTGGCGACTTTCAATCAAAGATATAGCATTTTCGAGAAGAAAATTTACAAATTTTTTTTATAGAAAATCGATAAAATTTAACTAACGTCATTTGATTTCACCTTCACTTCAAATTTTAAACTATTTTTGTAGGAATTAGGAAGTTTCGCCTGTATCTTGGAACAAGTCTATGGAACTACACGGTGAATCGCAGATTGTCGCTCTAGACATATTCAAAGCCTTCGACTAGGTCTGCCACGCAGCGCTGCTTAATAAACTTCCGGCCTATGGCCTACCACAAAAACTATACCTGGACAGCAAAATTCCTCTCCAACCGGAGCATTTCTGTTGTCGTGGATGGCCATTCCTCTAAACTATATCCAATTAATGCAGGAGTTCCTCTAGATTCAGCTTTAGCCCCTACTTTGTTTCTTCTCCACATCAATGACCTCCTCCCTAGCACATCCAACCCAGTTCACAGTTACGCGGACGACAGCACCCTCCACTCAAATATACAATATTCTAAGCTTGTCTCTTTGGCCCAACTAGATGAGGGTCGCAGACACATGGAGGGTTCTCTCTACGTGGATCTCCAAAAAATATTAGACCTGGGAAGTAGAAATATTGTACAATTCAACCCCAACAAATCTCAGTCTTGCTTTCTTTCTCATAAAAGATACACCAGCCCTAGAACCATCACAATGAACAACCAAGTTATTCAAAGTAATGAGTCCTTTTCACTTGTTGGCATTTCTGTGGATCGAAATCTCAATTGGTACCAACATGTCACATCAAATGCAGAAGCGGCTGCTAAGAAATTAGGTTTCCTCTTCCGGGCTCGCAAACACTTTTCACCAGCTAATCTCTATACCTTATATACTTCACAAAATAAGGCCAAACCTGGAATACTCCTCCCACGTCTGGGGTGCTGCTGCCGCTTCTACACTCGATATCCTGGACTCCATTCAGAAGAGAGCTACACGTCTCATTGGTGACCCTACCCACACCCAAAACCTGCCATCCCTTGCCCACCGACGTACCGTTGCTGACCTCTCTCTCTCTCTCCCTCTCTCTCTCTCTCTCTCTCTCTCTCTCTCTCTCTCTTTTATAGATATCTGCACGGGCAGTGCTCAGAGGAGCTTTCTTCCATAGTTCCTCCACCTGCTGTCCCCAACAGATCTACCAGTGGAACAGAGCGAATGCACCCTTTTACTGTCCAGGTCACCAGACATAGAACATCTTGTTATGCCCGCTCTTTTGTCCCGAGGACTTCCAAGTTGTGGAATTCCTTGCGGGCGCATGTTTTTCCTTCTCCTCCGAACCTCCAAACCTTCAAGTCCAGAATTAACAAGTTGCCTCTTTCCTCCTTGTCGACACCCTCGGTACGATAGTATTCAGGCTGTAAGCCCACGTGGTGTGTTGTTGAAATAAAAAAATTAAAATTTAATCCATTGCATAATTAGAAAGCAGTTGCCGAAGGGTTCAAACTATATTTATTTTAATTAAAATTGCACTGCTCGGGTGGTACACATTTTTTAACGAGTTTTAGATATTTATGTATTTTGTTACATTAACGGCGGTTTATTTCCGCGACTATGGTCACTCACCGACATCAGTCACTGGTTTCACCAAACGATAAATAAAAACATCGACCCCATTTTTCTACAAAAAAAGCTAGAGGTCTTCAACGTGATCAACACTGCATGGTATATGGGACCCACACATTTGGGCCTCATCCGAAAAGAGGAAGGTGCAGACGACCAATTTGCGCAAACACAATTCCAGAACCTTAGTTGAGGTTAATTTTACGGTATGTAGTTGAAATATTAAAATGGGAGTAAATTAACTAGATATATTTTTGTTAGATACGAGGGGTGTCGAAACTGACATAGCCTACTATAAACAACGCAGTAATTTTTTAAAACAGTGTTTTTTAGTCGACGTAATCTCGTCTAAGATTTAAAAGTTTATTAGAATGTTCACAAAGCAATTTTGAACTCTCTAAAAATAAATCTTTATCTTGGTCTGCAAACTACTCAACGATTTGTAAGCAGATATGTTGCCTTGCAAAGAAAGCACACCTTTGGCCGGTTTTCCGCGAAATTTTTCCACAATTTTCTTGCGTAATTTAGTAAGCTAACCATTGCTAACCACGAGGAAGGAATGTCCCTGCTCCAGGGACATTTCTTCCTCGTTCTAGAAAATCTGGCAGATTTGTCGCAGAAAACCAGAGCAAGAGTACTGCGAACCGATTTTTGAACACGGAAATCCACTCTTTCAATTGCTGTGTGATGAGGCGCCACGAAAAATTTAGGGCATCTTCTTCGAAGCGGTGCCATATTACCTTCGACACTGTCAAACGAGCGCGCTTCTGGTCAATGTTTAACCATTTCGGGGTTCATTTTGCCCGAAACTTTCTTATTATTAAGTCGAGATGGAGAATGTGAACCATACGTTCATGAGACACGTGTATGTTTCAGCACAATCCGTCTTCTAAGGTCGGTTCATGGACAGATCAATCATTTCTTGAGTAGTCACATGCTATTCCAGAGCTGGGCTTCGACTTGACAATTTATCGTCGTCTTTTAAATTCCTTAACTCAATCTTTAACAATAGGATACAGATGACATTGATCACCTAAGGTTTCTGCAATATGAGCAACAATTTCTTAGGCCAGTCAACTTTTTACAAATTCACACTTAGTGACTTATCAAAGCTTTTGCTTAGACATGCGATTTTGTCAAAATTCAAAGCTCTATAACCATTCAACCATTGACTGTCCAACTTTGATAGCTCACTTATAAATCATCGCAGTTTTAACATAGCAACTTGATTGAATTTTTTTACTACAAATCCTTCAGGCTAACAAGATATCAATACATCCTCGTATATGCAACACTAACTTAGTCTGGCTTTCATAAGGTGAAAACAACTAACAAAAATATATGTCAATCTTTATTACAAAAACAAAATCCGGAAAAACTAGCCTATTTTTTTTTGTTTCTTTAACGTCGGCCTATTTCCGCGACTATGGCCAATCACCGACGCCAGGGAGCAGTTTCACCTCACTATCCTGGAAATTTTGCCGAACCGCTGCCTTTCTGTAAGGAGGGTAGGGATCTTTAACGTGCCCAACATCGCATGGACACGGGACCGACGGCTTTACGCCCCCTCCGAAGGGCGGAACGTGCAGACATTCAACTTGCTCAAATACAATGCCAGAACCTCGGTTGATGTTAATTTTACAGTTTGTACTGAAAAAGTGAAAGGAGTACGCCGGGATCGAACCCAGTACCCTTCGGTTCAAAGGCACACGTTCTTACCTCTGAACCACCGAGGTTCATAAAAACTAGCCTATTATAAATTATAATTAGTATTATTATAAGCCACTAGAAACACTCGGAGCAAGTAAACTTCCTGAATAAGTTACCCAGGCAAAACAATTAGTTTGCCAACGTCTCAAGGAGCTTGCAATCCTAACAAACCTGCGCCAGGTTATATAAGCGAATTTACCCCCTAATTACAGCATTTATTATGCCCCTCTCAACTTTAGCACCGTTTAATGATGTTTACATCTCTCGTGATGATTCAATTCAGCATCTGGAAGATTTTAAATAATGAGGGTTTGTCAAGGGGCAACAGTCATTATCTCAAGATTCCTGATTCTTTGGTTATCTTTTGTTTGCGTATTAAGGCCATTAGCTGCTTTAGATGTTGTAACGACATGGTTCCAATATTTTTGTTAGCAGTTAATATGCAAGATGGAATCGTTAGTGCGACAAAGTAAGATTCATATTATTACATATAAGTTTGCTTGTGAATATTTCAAACTCTTAGCAATCGTATTATAATAAACAACTGATAGGACGTTCTAAAATCAAATTTAATTATATAGGATGTTTAATATTGTTTCTTTGATATTTGTTGTCTTAGTTTCGTCCTAACATCGTCATACATATCACAACAAAAAATATGATTAGTAGTCTATTAGAACATGTTAATTCCTCCAGCAGATATAGGCTGTGCGAAAACAGATTAGCAAAGAATAGGAAAAATACAAGGAAAAACTGAATGTACACAAGCTAAAAAGCACGGAGAAACTGGAATAGTTAAACGGAGCAATAAGGTAAACCGAAAATGTGAAATATCTTCTTTTTCTTCCCCTTCATCCTTTCCCCCTGCTCCCCAATCTTCTTCATCATCTGCCTAATACATTCCTCCTTGTCTTCTTATCCTCCCCTGTAACGGTTATTTATTATTCATTACTGTAATTCCCTTACTGACATCATGAGAGCCTCAAAGGAAGCTTAAACATTCAAGTTTTGTTTTGAAAAGGTTTGTTGAAAATTTGCTGTTCAAAATTACCATCCTAGCGCACTTACTGTCTTTCCTTTTCATTCACATGAAGTTAGATATTCACAACTGAAATATCTACCTAAAGAAAAGATCCTTATTTTGCGACAGTTTCATACCGAAATATTCAGCATGTTTAGGAATGAGAACAATAGTCTTTCTTAGAAATCTAAAAATATCGATTTATAGATTTAAAACGTAGTTATCGGCGGTAAAGGCCCAAATCAAGCATGGAAATTTCCAGAAGGTCTTAAAGAGAAATGTTGTCTTGTTGCCAACACTTGCGCCGGTGTCTCCCGATTATCACACGTGGCGGTAGCCGATGGGACCTCCAACGAATGAGATTCAAACACGCTCCACAAACTCGGTAGGGGAGTTGAGTTGAAACAAAACCAATCGACAGCGATGTTCAAGGGGAGACTATCGGGCAAGCGATTGAAACGCAGCGTCTTTATGGCATGTAAACTTTGTGTAAATATTGTGCAAGTGCTTCAAATGGCTTGAGTTAGTTCAGTGATTGTAACAGCCCGTTTAAAAAAGGATGAAACGGTAAGTCTTTAATAAACTTTTTTATGCAGCGGCAGCTTGCTAACGGCATTATTTGTTGTAATTTCAGGGTTTCAGTTTCGGATTCAAGTTTACCTTTACTTCCGGGTTCTCCGTACACCTTTGCTGTTCAAATTCTCCGTATACCATTATCGTTTAAGTACACCTTTGTTATCCAAGTGCTCAGCTCATATCCAAGTTTACCGTTCAGATATACCTTTGCTGCCCGAATTGACCGTTCAAATACACTTTTGCTGTTCTTAATCAGGTTTACATCTGTCGTCACGTCATTTTCACATTCAAGTACCACCCATTATATACCTCACCTTTTGTGTACTTTCTTCTGATCGACCCCTCTACCAGCTCTCTTTGACAATTACTGGCTCCTCTCTTGGGGGTAATTAAGCGCTTATCGTAAGCGCTAAATGCTGATGCTACCCCATGCAGCTCTTACGTCCGTCTGCAGGCAATCAAGACCAGTGGCACTTCAGGCGCAGGCCTGACATTTGACCTGACCTGACCTGTGAACCGCTGAAAGTGCCAGTGCACTATATGTGAGTCCTTTACAATTTTCTTGAGTGATTTTTTTAAGACTTTAGTAAGCATATACTTTTCTACATCCACAGAATTTCTTATTAAATTGTAACATAACTTTTAACTCAGTCAAAATTTAAATCTTAATCAGTGAGATTTAAAAACTGAATGCTGATTCAGAGAAACAGCAACAAATGTTCCATTCACAAAAATCAAATTTAGACGGTGTTGTTAAAGCTAGTCTTATAATTAGTTCCAAAATTGTGAAAACATCGATATCATTTTCTGAGGGACAGTTTGTTAAAGAGTGCCTAGTAGATGTTGCAGAACTTTTAAAATTTGGTAGAAAGGACCACATATACGAGATTTACGTTCTTGTAGTTGTAGTTTCATACTCCTAGTAATTTAAAAGATATTGTATTATCAAACAGTTTTTCGCATGTTTTTATAAACGTATTTGAGTGTCAAAACTGCCTAACAAACTCATCCAAGTTATTAACAAAATTGAGGGAATTGCCAAATTTGGTTTCGATTTGTAAAGAATTTTTTCAGTTATCGGTTGGATATATATATATATATATATATATATATATATATATATATATATATATATATATATATATATATATATATATATATATATATATATATGAAAACACGAATCCTATAAAAATTGGGAGAGGAGTACGCCAGGGAGATACGACGTCTCCAAAACTGTTTATCACCGTCCTGGAATATGTGTTCAAGAAGCTAGATTGGGACCAAAAAGGTCTAAGAATAGACGGCCAAAGTCTGTCAAACTTACGGTTTGCAGACGACATTGTCTTACCGGCTGACACCTTGGAAGATAATAGAGTGATGCTACAGGAACTTTAGGAGGCCTCTGCAACAGTAGGCATAAAAAAAAACAACATTTATGACAAACCTCGTCCCTAGTAACAACCTAATTATTGAAAACTCTGGGGTGGAATGGGTAGATAAGTACACATATTTGGGCCACGAGATAAGCATATCCAAAGCCAACCAAACACGCGAGATAAACAGAAGAGTTATACTCTCCTGGGCGGCTTACGGCAAACTTGGAGACGTTTTCAGAGGCGACCTTCCAATATGCTTGAAAAGAAAAGTTTTCAACCATTGTGTTCTACCGGTTATGACCTACGGCGCCGAAACACTAACCCTTACCAACGCTTTTGCTAAGAAACTAAAAGTAACACAGCGCAAAATGGAGAGGTCGATGCTTGGCGTTTCGTTACTTGACCAGATTAGACATGAAGAATTATGTGGCAAAACTCAAATGGAAGTGGACGGGACATGTGGCTCGCATGCAAGATGACAGGTGGACAAAACGATTACTTGAATGGAGACCCAGATTCGATAAAAGAGACAGGCGAAGACCACCAACTCGCTGGACAGACGACATCACAAAAATTACAAAAAACTGGATTCGTAGCGCTTAAGACAGAAAAGAATGGACTCAACTAGGGGAGGCCTATGTCCAGCAGTGGACGCAGAGGGCTGATTGATGATATAGATATATATATATATATATATATATATATATATATATATATATGTCTGTATGTGTGTATTTATATACATTTCAACTGACCTTGGATTTGGGTTCTAGGGGCTCTAATTCGCACTCATTTGAAGATATTTTTCAAAAATCTTACCATAGATACCTCTCTATTAGTGAATTTTTTAATGAAAATTCACTAAAATGCGGAAACTTAAAAGTAAAATAAAAAGCACTGCTGTTTTGACGACAAGGCAACATCGTCTTTAGACTGTGATAATATTAAACACTATATCGTCGCTATAGCACCAAATGTTAATATTCTGGTCACCCAAATTTATTGCAGCAACAACAATAGGAAAACGCGTACCTCAGAAATAAATCACTATAATTAGTACCAGTAGTTTTTGAAATACTTTCTTATTATTCCTAAAAGTTCGCGTTTATTTTGCGATGCCATACATAAAGTGTTTTTTTGACCATCCTGGTTTAATGCAACTCAACAAAATACATGACGTATATTATTTAGTAATTACTACAAAAACCAGCATTTCAACCTTTCTAGTGTTTAGTAATTTGTTTGTTAAAAAAAAAAAACTGTATGTAACTAGATCTTATAAGCACTTATTGCGTAAAGCTGTGATATTAAAGTCTGTAAAGGCTAGAGGCAAATTCTCCATGCTTTGTCAGTTCGGGTTCTAATAATAAGTTTCCTTTTGTGTTTACAGCGCCGAAGGAATTACATTTCATGCCGATTCATGCAGACACCTTTATTTAAACACGATAAAATCAAGACAAACCTTTTGCAATGTAAATTATTTAATATATGTCCACCTAATCAGCAGGCGACGAGGTCGGCTTGCTAGTATTTATGCAGCTATTAGAGTAGTTATGGTATACACCATCATTACAACCTACGAGCCTTGTCGCACTGTCGTCGCAACAATGATTCTATAACGCTTGAGGGCGGTTTAAACTAACAAACAAACTTTTCCTGCTCGTTTACCAGAAAGCACCTCTATCAGAATTTCGTTACCTTTAGTCCCACGTTTTTGTCGGCATCTTTTGTATAAAGTGGTCAACCAATGAACTGTACATAGGCGGAGGAGCTAAATTCATAAAACTTTTGCTATTACTATATTTAGTGATATATATATATATATATATATATATATATATATATATATATATATATATATATATATATATATATATATATATATATATATATATATATACAGGTGTCCCAAAAGTCGTAAATCAAACGTCACAAGAAGATAGGCTAGCTCAAGCCCTTTCAGAAAAACCCTATATGATCTTATCAAAAAGTTTACGGTTTTCAAGGTATTGACAATTTTATGAAAAAAATGAAAATTGTTAAATTTTGAGTGTTTTGAAACACCACACATGCAGAAAAACATTTCCGAAATGTGATTTTTGTGCCTGTTAATCCACGATAATAGCGCTGTCGAACCAATCTGAAATATTTTGTATTATTATTCAGAAAATCTGAAGAAAAAATAAAAAATCCGATTTTTCTTCCCCAATTTTTTTAAAATTTGGAATAAACCTCCGCACTAAAAAAAAGTTAGTAAAATTCACTGGCTCATAATTTTAAACACTTCCTTGTTTTATGGAGATTCTAAAATGGTATAAAACATTATCAATGTCTCTTACAAGTAATTCACTGTCGACGATTGAAAGTAAATTTGGAAGTGAAATCAGGTAGCTAATAAATAAAAATAAACAGATTGTGACATTTACAAAAATTATTCTCTTCATAACAGATGCTCTATTTGACGGCCATTCTGTCTTATACATAAACGATATCGTCTTAGGAACGATCCTCTTAGTCTTCTTAGACTGCTTCGTGAAATTTCTTGAGCTGCTGTTCTTTGACGTCCACCTGCCCGGGTATGTCTGATTAAAGTATTGCCTTACTGCTAGGACAGAGTGGGCTGGGCATCCATCATTTTAAAGCCACATTGTTCTCCGAAGTTCTAATGGGATGTCTTCCAGCAGTTCTGGCAAATTGTTTTGTAAAAACGCCAAATATCTTTGGCCATTTAACCTAGGGCACAGTTCTACTGGCCCTAAAAGTGTTCCGTTAAAAATACCAGCCCAGAGACTTATCTTAAATTGATGCTGGGACCGATCCTCTCTGAACTCATGTGGATCTTCAATTTTCCAAGTACGAAAGTTATGGAGGTTCATGTAACGAATCATTTGTACATCCTGACTCGCCACTCCAAAAAACTTTATCGAAGAAATTGGGTATGTATATCTTGTATGATTTTTCTTAACATAATTTCGCAAGTCTTCTTCTTCTTCGTCTTCTTCTTCTTCTTCTTCTGACTTGCTGACAAGCTTGTCGGGTAGTCTTTTTATCGTGTAATTTTTAATATCTTTATTGTTTCTTTGTATCCATGGCAGTGTTCCTTTTCTATGTTTCTGCTTATATTATATTCGAAAGTTTTAAGTAAACCACAAATATTTTGAATACTTATTTTAATCTAATAATTGATGTTCCCCTTACTTAGTGAAACCGTTTTATACCAGATACAGATGTGGACTTATTCGGTGGCTTTATAAGTGCTTGTTTTTTCTCTAAAACCAGTTTCGCCCTTTACCGCATCGCCACACAATAAAATTGAAAATTCTCATATCTTTTTTGCGTGACGATGCTAAAAAAGGCGAAACCGGTTGCAGATAAGAAAACCAGCACTTCTGAATTCAGAGAAGAAGTCTCTACACATGTATATACTTCTTTCATTTACGTTTTGCTGTGTATGTATCACACCGATTATTAAAAAAATAATAGGCCGAATTTGTTTAATTTGGTGAATGCCTTCCCTTTGCAAGTGGCTTGAATAAGTTTGTTAGCCAGGAAAATCGGCCCAGGTTTTTGAGGGTTCTTTCGAAAAAAAATATCTCCGGAAATAACAAAGTAAGGGCAACCAACTTTGGTACCCGGGTTTGTATCATTATACGTAAACTACCTACCAAAATTTAGCTCTGTAGGTTAAAAGACAAAAAAATTATAGGCTTTTAAAGAAAAATAAATTGCGGTTTTCCTTAAAACGTTAAGGTCGCGATTTAAAACGTCAAGAACCTGAAACTAATACGAGCTATGGAAAGAAAATGTATTAAGAAGAATGTTTTACAAAGTCTTAATTTCAACCGTCATTGTCCTTCATTTTACTAAAATGTTTCCAGAAAATTCATTCATTAGTCTTAGCTATAGAGTTTATCCTGTAATGGTATGGTATATAATTTTTGTCGAATTTTCGTAAAAAATCAATAAAGTTTAATATATTCGTTAGTATACAAGATACGAAAAAAATGGTATACATTAATTATAGGGTGTCTTGAGCTACATCTTAAAAAATATTTCTACAATCACAGGTTGGCCCATAAGTCGTTGTTGATACAAATTTTATTTATTTTTAATCGAACACGCCTTATGTTATTGCATTTTTGCATTTTCCATCGAAATATGATGCATGTTTGCAAGAAAAGAAATTCGGGACGCAGCAAGTGCGTTATGGTGGCGAATTTTGCTTAAATGCTTCAAATTTGAGTAGCTCAATTTGCTATTAATCTATAAGGTTGACCAAGAAACGAGTTTTTTCGGGAACACTTTAAGTTTACTTTCGAAAATTTTTTGTACATTTTCAAACACTTAAGTTATTTTGGTGAAACATAGCACATTGTTTTTACTATATAAGTTATACTGGTAACCAAATTTGATGCCTGCTTCCTTAAAAAAAAACATAATTGCTATTAAAAACATTTTTATGAAAATTCACCACCATAACGCACTTGCTGCGTCCAGACTTTTAATTTAATAACTACCTCTTATTGTCTCCATGTTACAGCATTTTTCATGAATACTAGTTTTGTGTATGGCTTTACTTAACTTTAAAAGTGAAATTAACAATTCTTTTTCAATGTTTTTATCAAGCAGTATCGTGTTTGTTTTCCTGAAGAAGACAGCTTCCTAGCCTTTCACTTTATTTTTTGTTTAGGCAACAAATCATTTTCTAAAAGCAAAAATCAAACCCCAAGAAAATAGTCCCACTTTTCCACTTATCAGCTCCAACCTCTACAATCAGTGTCTCCCTTATAAAAAGGACCGGAGGCGATATGAGTAATGTGCAGGGAAGACGCATACATTATGCACCAACCATAATAAATTATACACCATTTATGGCGTAAAGGCCCCTCATATCTCCGCCTGTGTATCGATTTATTTGTCAAACAGAAGAGAGGAGACGTGAAAGACCGAATCTCTGAATTTCTCTTTCATCCAGCTTGTGTATTTTGGTGAAATGTTTTCGCTGACAATGGCCAGGCTATTATATACCAGTTCAGGTAGAAATAACTCTGAAACGTTATAGAAAGAACACCATGTTTACTACAATGGCTTCCGAACGGTAAGGAATATAATATATAAGACGACGTTATTGTGTCACAAACGATTCGTTCCCCTGTTGTCGAAAAATATTTGCTACCTACGCATCCATAAAAGATTCCTCCCCATTTAAGTAATTATTAAACATCGTTAGTTCCCACAAAAGCATGTAAAATGTCATATAATGTTTTCGAGAGGAAGAAAAAGATGTAATAATATAGCTACAGGTGATTTACATACAGTATTTTACCCCTCCCAGCATTTTATTCTCCGTTTGAAAAAAGTTGATAATAAAGAAGTTGCTATTTTCATTACGTTTGTTTTCATCTTATTTATTACTAACTGTTGCCCGAGACTTCGTCCACGTGGAATTCAGTCACAATAATAATAAAAAATAGTTCGGGACGCAGCAAGTGCGTTATGGTAGTGAATTTTTATTAATTGCTTCAAATTTGAATAGCTCACTTTTCTATAAACTTAGAAAGTTTAATTTTGGTATGTAGTAAGGCCTTTCCTAAGGCAATATATCCACCAAATTTCAGTAAAATAACTTTGTAATTTTCGGGGAAAAAAATTTTTGCGAAAGAAAATTCAAAATTTGAATAACGCAATTTTCTATAAACGTGGAAAGTTAAATTTTGGTGCGTTGTAAGGTCGCTCCTAAGGCAATACATCCATTAAATTTCATTAAAACAGCTGTGTAATTTTCGGAGAAAAACTCAAAATTTTCTCGGAAAACCCCGTCCGATTTTCTTGGCTAACGAACTCGTCCAAGCCATTAATAATAATAATAATAATATTCATATATACATATAAAAATTAAAACTGACCCCGTATATGGGTTCTAGGGATCCTAGTTCGCGCTTATTTGAAAATTTTTTTGCAAAGTCTCACCATTTTTTTAAATAAAAATTCACTAAAATAAAAAGTTTGGGACACAGCAAGTGCGTTATGGTAGTGAATTTTTATGAAATGCTTCAAATTTGAATAACTCACTTTTCTATAAACTTAGAAAGTTTAATTTTGGTATGTAGTAAGGCCTTTCCTAAGGAAATATATCCACCAAATTTCAGTAAAAAAGTTTTGTAACTTTCGGAGAAAAACATTTTTTTCGAAAGAAAATTCAAAATTTGAATAACTCAATTTTCTATAAACTTGGAAAGTTACATTTTTGTGCGTTGTAAGGTCTCTCCTAAGGCAATATAACCATTAAATTTCATTAAAACAGCTGTGTAATTTTCGGAGAAAAAATTTTTTTCGGAAGAAAACTCAAAATTTTCTCGGAAAACCCCGTCCGATTTTCTTGGGTAACGAACTCATCCAAGTGATTAATAAAAGAAAGACACTTGCCGAGTTTCATCGAAATCGGTTAATTATTTTTTGAGTTATCGGATGGATACATATATATAAACATATAAATATTGAAACTGACCCCGTATATGGGTTCTAGGGGTCCTAGTTCGCGCTCATTTGAAAAAATTTTTGCAAAGTCTCACCATCGGTACCTCTCTATTAGTGAATTTTTTTAAATAAAAATTCAATAAAATAAAAAGTTCGGGACGCAGCAAGTACGTTATGGTAGTGAATGTTTATTAAATGCTTCAAATTTGAATAACTCACTTTTATATAAGCTTAGAAAGTTTAATCTTGGTATGTAGTAAGGTCTTTCCTAAGGCAATATACCCACCAAATTTCAGTAAAATAACTTTGTAATTTTCGGAGAAAAAAATTTTGCGAAAGAAAATTCAAAATTTGAATAACTCAATTTTCTATAAACTTGCAAAGTTAAATTTTGTTGCGTTGTAAGGTCGTTCCTAAGGCAATATATCCATTAAATTTCATTAAAACAGCTGTGTAATTTTCGGAGAAAAAATTTTTTTCGAAAGAAAACTCAAAATTTTCTGGGAAAGCCCCGTCCGATTTTCTTGGCTAACGAACTTGTCCAAACAATTAATAAAATAAATGCACTTGCCGAGTTTCATCAAAATCGGTTAATTATTTTTTGAGTTATCGGATGGATACATACATATATATATATATATATATATATATATATATATATATATATATATATATATATATATATATATATATAAACAAACATATAAAAATTGAAACTGACCCCGGATGTAAATTCTAGGGGTTCTAGTTCGCGCTCATTTGAAAAAATGTTTGCAAAGTCTCACCATCGATACCTCTCTATTGGTGAATTTTTGTTAATAAAAAATCACTAAAAACCACATTTTCAGGCTGCGAAGGCTTAGCATGGCCATTAGTACCCCACAAGCTAACATAATGCTAGGGCTACCAAGTACCAGAATGGTGGAAATCACCACAATTCCCTCAATAAGTAGCGGAGGCCTAAGCAAAACTTGAGCATAGTGACATCTCAGAGGGGTTCGGGTGTTAGGTTAACACTCTGAGTATTATAAAAGTCTAATGCCCAGTTTAACAAAGCTCGCTTAAATATTTAACAGGCGCTTAGTTAATCAAGGCTTCAGATGATCAATCACAGACTATGACTCGTGTTTTCGCCATGACAACTAAATATTTTGAAGCTGTGATTGGTTGTATTAAGCCTTGATTAACTAACCGGCCGTTAAATATTTAATCGAGCTTTGTGAAACCGGGCATTACAGACTTAGTTTAATAGGCGCCAGCCACTATTCCTCAACCCGTGGCAAGGTTCAGGATTTCATTAGTACTTAAGAGGGGAACTATGATCGCTCGGTGACTTTGAATCAATATCACAACGCACAAGGTTCCAGATCAATAATCGAACTATCAAACACGGTACTGCATAACCAGAGGGGTTATCAGCACTATACTGCTTCTATGATCAGCAAAACGTGAGCTTAAGCAACACTTCAATTGTCTAGTAGTGTTATAGCCTAAAAATCAATGGTATGGCCAGCAAATAATAATGCCAAATATAATATTGACCCATATATTCACAAATACAGTAACAGCGGTAACATAAGTATTATGCTACGATAAAAACAATGTGCTGTATAGTGGTAGGGACCTATATAAACACAGTTAGGTATATCTAATATATGGGTAATCAATGGTGGTTAATAACACTAGCTATTGATTAACATCAGATCTCAAATTACTGGTCCGTGAGCTCTCTAACCCTTTACACACGGTATAATAACCTAGTTATTAGGTTCAAAATGGTTTGTCTGAGGGGCCTGAACAATGATGTTAATGTCTGAAATTATTGTTACCTACGTAACAAGTAAACCAAACCTCCAGAATTAAATGGTAAGAAACGTGAAGCGCCCCTCATAAGGTAAAGCATAATAACCTTCACTGGCTGGTTGAGGTTTACTTAATTAAACGCTTGGAGGTCAAGCCTTCTCGTGGGTATTATGTCCTTATGACCAGCAATAACAGCTAGACGACCCTATAGGTCAGTAACCGTAAACAATAAATAACAAATAATAAGGTTCTATTTCTGGCAACAAATGACACTCAATATATTCACTTAATTGATTACACTAATGTGGCGTTCACCAGGTCCGCCGACTTTATCGGAAAGTTATCGCTGATGATGACCTTATCAGTCGCTATATGTCACGCAAATTTAACTGACATATAAGATATAGCGCACACAAAAAAAGGATATACCTATCGTTGGCGAAGGCACAAACTATATCACACAATTAGCTGAAATGCATCAATGAGGTGGTTGTTGTAAATACTCATCTGAGCGAACAAAGAAAACAAGGATGGTATGAGAAATATAAGAATCACCACCAGTGGCGTATCGTCTGGTGACGCAGGTGAAGCACCTATATTTTTCGGTTACGCTAAACCTTTTTTATTCAAAATCCACCATAATTTTAATTTTTTTCAGTCTCTGAAATTCACTTGGTACAACCACATAAAAATGTCTAGTTGTGTTGGGCCGCAGTTGATAATGTATTTTTATAGTATTTTATGGTACGAAGCGTATTATGTGTTGCAGAGCACATACTATTGCAGAGCAACTGAGGACTGAACTGAGCCAGAACCGTGTATATACAAATGCTGCGTCGATTCCTTATCGATTACATGCGACGGTTGTCATGGCAACGGCACGCACGCTGTTGAGTTGGTGTTTATTATGGCCACAAAAGTGATGCAGAGTCCTGAGCCTGCTTTAAATCTTAGTTTCCATGGTTTATTTAGATTAAATCGGATTGGCAGACACGTATTTTTATTTTTACTATGTTGCTGTTAAATGATCCGCTATGTGTCACATTTACAGAGTTTGAAAAGCTGGATTTTTCATGTTCCTTTTTGGTAAGTGGAATTGATTTGTTTATTATCACCTCTAAAAGAATAATTTCAAAATATTAAATATTGGATAAAAAATTTCAAGTTATAAAAAAAGAAAAGTGCCTTGGATTTAAAAAAAAATGCTTGTAGCTCGTCCCACTATAAACAGATTTTCATAATACTTACCGTATTATATTACCGTGCGCGTGCGTTTACAGTGTGACTGAAAAAAAAGTAAATAATAATAAATTTGTTTATTTATGTCCTCTCATCGAGTATTCGTGGTCATTATTCCGAGAATTATTCCTTGTGAAAGTCTATATTTTTGTACAAATGGATTTTTCATTTAAACACTGAAGTGCCAGGAGAACGCGTGACCTTGAAAATTAAAAAAAATTCATCTGCGGCGCAGAGGGGGTCTTCTCCCTCCTGACCCCCCTTTGGGGCCACGTGGATTCTGTTTCACCCACACCCAAAGTCACGAGCCGCCACTGATCACAACACAGAATATGAATTTAGTCTTCGCGAGGGCCAACAACTGAACATCACCAGGTATGGATGGCAACCTAATTTTTGGCTAAAAAATACTTCAATTCATGAGCCACTCGCAATACATTCATAATAGCTGTCAAACAACCAGAAACAATACCAAGGGAGAAAGAACCTCCTTTCTTCCAAAAACAGTTAGTCTCTTAGTGTCAGCCAACTATCGACCAGTTATCTGTCTAAGATATTTACGTCGATAATAGCAACTACGATATATGAATACGTAGAAGAAACACATTTTCACTTAAGAACAGAAATGTAGGAAGGTCTCAAGTAATGGCAAGGAACAGCTAACAATATACAGTGTAATATCGGAGGAAGCACGTTGAACAAAGAGGCCACTCTACATGGCATATATAGACTATCGTAAAGCCTGCGATAGCATTCCATATTCACAACTGCTCAGGGTGCTTGAGGTATACAAAATAGACCATCAAATTGTGGGAATCTTGGGGGCCATGATGAGTGACTGGAAAAAAACAATCAACTCTGCAAACAATAACGAGTACAATTAAGACCAAAGAACTTGCAATTAAAAGAGGAATATTTCTGGGTGATTCTCTTTGTGCGCTATGTTTCTGTTTGGCCTTATACCCACTTTAATCTGTCCTGAATAGACAACAAAAAATGTATAATATTGGATCATATAAATATCGAATTGGCCACCTGATATACATAGATGACAAGGGACTATACGCTGAAGGTGAAAAAGAACCACACAGCTTACTGAAGAAAATCGAAAAGTTTAGCCAGCATGCAAACATGGAATTCCAAATTGACAAATGTAGAATGAATGCGATACAGATGCGTGTAGGGAAAGAAGCGACATTATATTACGTGGGCTCACAATATGAAAAAATATCTGTAATAGAAGAAAATGATTATTGCAAATATCTTGGCTTCATGCTTCTCTTCCTCTTTCGGTTCCATTTACAATTAATTTCTCCTTCGTGGTATATAACTCTTTTAGATAGGCTTTCCAATGCTTAACAAGTCTTTTGTGTCAAGTTACAAAGTTTCATCGTTGCCCTTTTCAACGTTTTTTGTATACATACAAATTTAAAGTTGAAAAATGTAAAAGAGGTTTTACATCCGAGGTAGAGTTATATGATACAGCATTTTGGTACAAAGAAAACAGCTGACAAAGTGTTGTGATAGTCTTCTCAAAGCATACTGCGTTTGTCAAATTGAAAACAATTTTTTGTTGCATTTAGCGAATGACAACGATATTCTCTAAACATTACATTAATTGAGGTAATAAAGATTAATTAATTTTAATTTGGTAATTTAAAATATCATTCCAATGTTTTATTTTGATAATTGCTTGATAAGTGGTTCTAGAAGATTAAGTTTAACATTAACTACACATTATTCGATTCACACAATTTTGTGTTGCTTGAGTTTGGAAATACTAACTGTATTTATAAAAGTAATAAAACAATAAAAGTCAAATGTCATTTATAGAAAATTGCATGGATTAAAAATAACCGTTATTCTTATAATAGTTAAGCAACTTTCATTTTGAGCAAAGCATGTTCAACATTTATTACCGTTAATAATTAAAATCAACAATTATTGTTACATAACTCAAAGAAGTTATTGGTATACTTATTTGAACGAAAACTACAACATTTGGCATCAGTCAACGATTTACTTACAACTCTAAAAAAGCAACAGATTTAAAATATCATCTTGATTTCTGTGTTGTGTGTTTTGTTTCTTTAATGTCGGCCTATTTTCGCGACTATGGCCAATCAGTGAGCAATTTCACCCCACTATCCTGGAAATTTTGTTGCCATTAGATTTTTGGATTCTACACTTAATAAAATTTACTTTATATAAGTTCCCACAGATTTATTTTTCAATGTTGTTGAGTTATTCACAATTATGCAGACATTGTGACAGATCCAATTGATTTTTTTAATTTTAGTGTTATGGAATCTGAGTAAACTATGTGCTTGAAATTATGTTTAAGAAGCTCTGAAAGTTATATCTACCGAATGCCTACAGAAACAATTTTAACCTTTATGCAGGGTCGTTAAAAAAACAAATTTAATCAGCAATAATTCAATACATATATCCAAATTGACCAGCCTGTATAATATTAGCCTAATCGTAGCAGCCCTTAATCTGTTTTTTGAATGGTACTTGGTATTCCTATAATACCTTAGGTGATAAGACCATCGTTTACATACGCGGCACTGGTCTGGTGGCCTAAGCTGACAGAATCCAGTGCCTAACAAAAACTAGGCAAGATTCAAAGGACGGCTTGCCTCGGCATCACCAGGGCCATGACTTCGACCCCAACAGCCGCCATGGAGGTGTTGTAGGAACTGACACCCCCCCCCCCCTACACTTAGTTATCATGGGAGGGTCAGGCTAGGACTTATACAGACTAGGCTGCAATGGTAGACTGAAGATCAACCCAGGCTGCAGGGTCCACTGCAAAATTCAAGAGATCGTGAAGGAGCCTATGCTTGAAATAAGGTCGGACTTCGCGAGCCCGCGAATCTGCAGGGAAAACAAGTTTACAGTGGTAATCCCCAACCGCGAGGCATGGCGGGGGGAGACGCCGTGCCTACCATGGGACGCGCTCGTCTGGTTCACGACCGGATCCGGCGGGGAGCGTGGGACAGGCGTTTATTCAGAAGGACTGAGGATAAGCCACAGTATTTTCCTCGGAACTCATGCAATGGTCTTTCAGGCCGAAATGTACGCCATCTTGCTCTGTGCGCGGGAGAACAAGGGGAGGGGCTACACCAACAAGCGGATCCTTATAGTCACAGACAGCTCCTAAGGCCCTAAGTAGCCCACGGGTAAATTCCAGGCTGGTAAGTGAATGCCGAGACGAGACGAGCGACCTGGCTGGGCAGAATGAGGTCACCATCATCTGGGTGCCGGGTCACTCGGTGGTCCAAGGCAATGAAGAAGCTGACAGTCTGGCAAAGAGAGGATAAGCAGAACCATTTATGGGACCTGAACCGGTCCTGGGCGTGACGAAGAGCACTGCCAGGGGATCCATTAAGTCCTGGGTCAGAAACGAACATAAGGTGTACTGGGCAGACTGCCCAGGGCTCAGACATGGAAAGTCAATAATTGACGAACCCAGTTCAAAGAGAGCTGTGGAGCTGCTAAATCTTAGTAGAGGACAGCTCAGAAACATAACAGGTCTCTTGACGGGACACATTGCCGTCAAGAAACACCTGCATAAAACAGGGTGGTTCGATGGGGACCTCACATGCAGACTCTGCGGCGAGGGGGGGGGGGGAATCAGCCCAGCACATCTTGTGTGAGTCTAAAGCTCTGGGCCGCAAAAGACAACTGATCTACGGTCAGTCTAGACCGGAGACAGAGCAATATAAAACTTCACCCTACCAATCGCTGTGCAGACTAGTTTAAGGCACAGTGATTTTGGAATGGGTGGAGTAAGACTAAGGGCATACACAATCAACCAAACGTTGCAGTGCTATTGGGGCGGCAAGGCCGCGGCCAAGCCCTGAGGGAGGAAAAAAAGACAAGGCTCTATATAATTAAGTATTGGTTGTTTTTATGAATGTCACAAACACTTTTTAACATGCATTGAAGTAGGCCCCTTTTATTCCTAACAGTGTTTCTAATACATTCCACAATCCTGACAGAACTCGCAGGTAATTGTAGACATGCCGTCAAACAGTCCGAAAGTAAAATTACCTAAAGACTGTTCTAGAATAACAAGTTGGGAGTTATAAAAGCATAAAGTAAAGTTATAAAAACATTCACGTTTCATGAATAATGTTTGGTTTGCAGATAACACAAACATTGCCGTCTTTGGAATTGGAACAAGAACAGGTTAGGTTACACTGGATGTTGTTGAATTGTGTAACACCCACATAAAGCAACGGTATCTACAATATCTGCAATTGTAATGGGTTGGTTATCTTTGCTATATTATTCACCGAGAATTGCTCGAGATAAATTTTTTTGCGTACTTATACTTAGAAAGGTGTTCAAAATGTCGTAATATTTATCACGGGAGTTTATCTAATTAATTAATTAATCTCGTTTTATGACTAATCATTTGTAATTCAATTAAATTGTTGAAAGTAAATAGCATTAAAACAAATAATTAGAATTTTCGTGGAAAAAAATACGCTAAATAATTACACAATTTAATCGGTTATTACAATGAATTAAGAAACTGAAAAAAAATAAATTAAAACATCCCTACATGAATCATGGTATGCAATTATAAATGTAAATATTTCCTAAACTAGAGCCTGTAGGTATAGGGAGTGTTTTACAAAACTAGAACCAGAGGGCATGCCTTTCACTTATGAGACACAAAATATAGACTGTTCCATTTAAAAATAGTGCCGCAATTTGAATCATAACTTCCACATAGCTGTGATAATCTACACTCCTCAGAAAGACATTCTCATGAAATGAATTTAGGGTCCATGACTTGACCACAATGAAAATATTCGTATTCCTGTGCCCATAAACTTCTGAAAGGTTATATTACTCGAGTTTTAACGGAAAAATGTTAATTTTCACCAAATCACCCCCCATTTATCCCCGATCCAAAAACAATTTTCCTTTGTCAGGTACTAACTGAATACCAAATTTGAAGATGATATCTCAATTCGTTCGAAAGTTATTGCGCCTATTAACAGAGGTACATGCCGACAGATCGACCCACCGACCGACGGATCGTTCCAGAATCAAGTTTTCTATATGTTTTGGGACTTTTTACGCCGTTTTAGCAAAAAAATTTGAAATGTCTGTCACCGATATTCCACTCCCACACAGTCAACCACTAATTTTATTTCAGCTCAGAATAAAAGATGTTTGGTGAAATTTACTGTTTTGTAATAAACAAGCCCTAAAGCGACTCGAGTTTTAACGAAAAATTTTTAATTTTCACCAAGTCACCCCCTATTCATTCCCTACCCACTGGAGCGATTTTACACAAAAACAATCGAAACCGTTCGTTGGTTGGGTACTAACTGTGTACCAGGTTTGAAGACGATATCTCGATTCGTTCTAAAGTTATAGTGGCTACATACAGACCGACAGACAAAAAAAAAGTTCGTTCCCATATCATATTTTTTATATGTTTTGACACTTTTTACGACGTTTAAGCGAAAAAAATTTCCATACTTCCACACGTATTGAAATTGAATTTTTATCTGTCTGAGAATGCTGTTAAGCAGCGAAACTAGTCACAGAAACATTGAAGAACATCCCAGAACATCTAGAATTCGGAACGCCGCTTGCTCCAGTTAGCTTACGCGCTGGCTACGTCCTTCACCTACAGAAACGAAACCCAACAGTGAAGCCAGAGAAGTAGTCTCCAAGTCTGTATGTAGTATGTCAAAATATTCTTCATTACTGAACATATTGTTGAATAATATTTAAAATAAACGGGAAACAAACTATTTAGTACATTCCCGTACAGTTTGGGACACACTATATATATATATATATATATATATATATATATATATATATATATATATATATATATATATAATACGGTAAAGCTCAATAAACCCGTTATTATACAAGACAGCTTTATCTTTTAAAATTATTTTGACAATCACAGGATAGAGCATATATCGTTGGCAAGATAAATTTTCCTTTCTTTCCTTAATCAAACACCCCGTATATTATTACGTTTTTACATTTTAAATTGAATTATAATGCATGTTTGTGAGAAAAATTTGCAAGCGTTCATCGTTTTCAAGTTATTTCCATCGCTTTACAACTTTTAGTTGAAAAAACGGAGATGCCGTATACCGCGCCCTCAAATAGTCGCTGAACTTGAAAAAATTCACACTGCCGTAGCTTAATTTTACTTCCATATCGTCAAGTGAAAGTGGCGAGTTTTTGTGAAAGCAATTGTTTGAAAATTTTCATGCAAACATTTTTTTAGCATTTTTGTTGAAACACTTTTTGTGAACATTTATATCTTGGCAGGTGTGTAAATAGCTTGAAGAGGTTAGTTGGTCAGGAAGATCGAATCAGTTTCTCGGGAACATTTTGAGTTTATTTTCGGAAAATATTTGTACTTAAAAAAAGTTATTTTGATGAAATATTGTTTCTACCATATAGATTATACCAAATTTGATGCCTTTCATTAAAAACCGACATATTAGCCATTAATAACGCACTTGCTGCGTGCAGACTTTGAAAATTAAAAAGATCATATTTGTAAAATATTATACATACATACATACATACATACATACATACATACATACATACATACATATATATATATATATATATATATATATATATATATATATATATATATATATATATATATATATATATATATATATATATCGTGAGAAAACAAATTTAAAGTTCAAAAGAAAATAATATGAGCGTTAATGGGTAAAATTACGATTATGTTTAAGAAATTAGCGCGTATTATTGATATCTGAAAAGCGTATATTGCGATATGAACTTATATCTTATCTTCATTAAATTATCATCCTCGTAGTCTAATCTAAATCTATTTTTCTAGGTGAGTCTTGCACAGCTTCTTGGACTTAAAATAGGACAATCTACGTAAGTAAACGTCTTGCAGCAAATCTATTACCAATTTGTTCATAATTTTTTAACACTAAAGTCAATTATAGTTATATACTAAATACGTATGTATAAAGAGCGTTGCTGGTTTAGTGGTAAGAACGTGCGACTCTACATGTGGCTACTTTGAGGTATTTTGATCAAAGAGAATTAAAATTAAAATCAAATTGACACATGGCGTCTTTAAAATATCTGTCATTAAAGTCCAGTTTAAATTTTTGAAAAAGAAAAATTGTAAGAGATGCCCGGGAAATTGGTAAAACTGGGAGTGATTTTTCCTCCCACTTATTTCGCTACGTGCGTTATATATATATATATATATATATATATATATATATATATATATATATATATATATATATATATATATATATATATTGTTAAAAATCATACAGTATGCCTATACAATAAGTATCCGACTTGTGCTACACATTTGCATAATTTTAAAAGTTATATCTAAAGCAATGTGAAAATTATAAAGGGTTTTTCAATAAGGACATAACAATTTTGTATCTAAATAAAACACAGAATAATTGAGGTATTGTGCTGAAAATTATTATATGTGCAGTACAAATGTTACATTTAAGTAAGGAATTTAATCTCATTCATATGAACACCACGAGCACGTTTGCAAAGATCGATTCTTTGGAGCCAATTTTCCATCATTCTTTCACATGTATCGGCGGGGACGTTGGCAATTTCACGTGTGATATTGTTTCTGAGCTCCTCTAACGTTGTTGGCTGGTTGGAATAAACCAAGGACTTAACGTAACCGCATAAAAAGGAATCCAATGGCGTTAAATCACATGAGCGAGGGGGCCATTCGACCGGACCATTTCTCGAGAGTACACGGTTTCCGAACTTTCCCTTCAATAGATCGATTGTTAGACCAGCTGTGTGGCATGTGGCACCATCTTGTTAGAACCACATATCGCTGATGTTAAGTCCATCCAATTCTGTCCAAAAATAGTCTTCCAACATGGCACGATAGCGAACTGCATTGACCATAACATGGCACTCATTATCATCGACGAAAAAATATGGGCCAATCACACCTTCGGCATGAAATCCGCACCACACGGTCACTTTTTGTCGATGCAATGGAGTCTCTTCAAGCAAATGTGGTTTTGTTGCTGTCAAATAACGCATATTTTGTTTATTGATAGCCATTAAGCCAAAAATGAGCTTCATCGCTGAAGATGATTTTTCGATCAAATTCAGGATTTTCGTCAAATTTTTGCAGAGCCCAATCGGAGAAGTTTCGGCGCTTCAAATGATCAAGAGGCTTTAACTCTTGAATTAATTGTATCTTGTAAGGGTGTAGATCAAGATCTTTACTCAAAATTCGCCACAATGTGGTTTGATAGACTCCCGATTCCTGTGAACGGCGTGGAGTCGACTGATTTGGATCATTTTGAACTGAAGCCCTTACAGCGGCGATATTTTCGGTACTTCGACAAGTGCATCGTCTCACTGGCACAGAAACATCCATTAGGGAATAATTTGACCCGAAATTAACCACTATAGCACGCAAAGCCTGTCTGGTGGGACGATTATTACGACCGAAAATTGAAGTAAGCGCTTTTAAAGTTGCGACCACCGACTCAGAATTTCGGTAGTAATTTTTAGCAATTTCCAAACGTAGCTCGTTCGTGAACTTCACCACGATAAAAATGTAGACCTTGCCTGACCTTTTGACATTGACAGATCCTGAAGAAAGTTCAAGAAGGCGTTGGTATTAAAATAAAAAGTTGTTATGTCGCTATTAGAAAACCCTTTATATCAAATTCAGCAAATTTCGAATTTTGACAAACCAGGTAAAAAATTCTCTTCGCTTTCATTTCTTCAACCTAATGCGTCATCATCCATTGCCTTCATTTATGATAGATGTGAACCACTTCAATATACCATCTCAACTATTACTCTGTATCCACATACCATATTTTTGCTAAAATTATTAATTAGATGTTTGAGATAATGAAATTTGAACAGGACAACGTCTGCCGGGTCTGCTAGTATACTAAATATATTATAACTTTTTTTCAAAATAACCTAATACGAGTAAAACACTGACCAAGTTATAAACAAATCAATTGCTTTATAGCAGCATGAGTGTTTAATGCCAATATGATTTTGATTAATGTCATTTTGATTCTGATTAGCGCCAATGAACATGGAATGCATCTTTGGGTGAGCTGAATAAAAAGGCTTTTTCTTTTCAAACAAATATATTATTCCTTGTCGCGACGCATTTCGACCATTTTTAACTAGTCATCCTCAGGGTAATCTAGAATTTACAAAAGGCTTGTCAGAAAAACTGAGTTTTCCGGTAGGCTACTTCTTTGAGGGTACAACACAGGAATACAAGATAAAATGAGGTAACAACAGCTAACCCCAACACTGAGTCAAAAGTTAAAGGTTAAAAATGTCAAGCTACAAAGCTATAAAAGATTGCAGGTATACAGTCATAAACTACTACATGCAATAGTTTAAACAAATACAAGTCAAATTGAACTACAAGAAAAGCTAATTTGTCCTGAGATTTTAAATTATAATAACTGACTCTAAAAATTCATAAAAGCTTAAAAATACTTCAAAAAATTCTTTAAAACGTCACCCTTGGCAGGTTTTTTTTAAGTTGAAGCTGAAGGCAACAATAGGAGCTAAAGCAAACAGCACAAACACCAGCAAGCCATGCAGCTGAGAAGAAACTTTCAGAGAACATTAAACCCATTAACCGAATAAGAACCACGGGACGCGTTCGTCTGGTTCACGGACGGATCCGGCGAGGAGCGTGGGACGGTGGCAGGTGTTTACTCGAAAGAACCGAGGGTAAGTCATAGTATTTCCTTCGGAGCCCGTGCAACGGTGTTTCAGGCCGAGATGTACGCCATCATGCACTGTGTGCGGGAGAACAAGAAGAGGGGCTACACCAACAAGCGGATCCTCATAACCACAGACAGCCAGGCAGCCCTTAACGCACTAAGCAGCCCACGGGTAAATTCCTGGCTGGTGAGTGAGTGCCGAGACGAGAGGAGCGACCTGGCTGGGCAGAATAAGGTGACCCTCATCTGGGTGCCGGGTCACTCGGGGGTCAAAGGCAATGAAGAAGCTGACAGAGAGAAGAGAGGGTCGGCAGAACCATTTATGGGACCAGAACCGGCTCTGGGCGTGACAAAGAGTACTGCCAGGAGAGCCATTAAGTCCTGGGTCAGAAACCAACACAAGGTGTACTGTGCGGACTCTCCGGGGCTCAGAGAATAATTGACGGACCCAGTTCAAAGAGAGCTGTGGAGCTGCTAAATCTTAGCAGACGACAGCTGAGAAACACAACAGGTCTCTTGACGGGACACATGGCCGTCAAGAAACACCTGCATAAAATGGGGCGGTTCGAAGGGGACCTCGCATGCAGACTCTGCGACGAGGAGGAGGAATCAGCCCAGCACATCTTGTGCGAGTGTAAAGCGCAAAAGACAACTGATATACGGTCAGTCTAGACCGACGACAGAGCAATATAAAACTTCACCCTACCAATCGCTGTGCAGACTAGTTCAAGGCACTGTAATTTTGGAATGGGTGGAGTAAGACTAAGGATATGCACAATCAACCAAAGGTTGCAGTGCTATCGGGGCGGCAAGGCCGCGGACGAGCCCTGAGGGGAAAAAAACAAATGAGAATTGAAACAGAAGCGAATTTTTTATTTTTTTATGAAACATGAAAATGGCGAACTTACTTACTTGTCTTGTTAAACAGGACTGAAAAACTATACAGTTAAATGTCCAAGAAACATGCTTCATCTGGACATTGGACATTCCACTGTATAGTTTTTCAGTCCTGTTTGACAAGGCAAGTAAGTAAGTTCGCCATTTTGACATTTTCAAGTTGCATAAAAAAGTAAAAAATTCGCTTCAGTTTCAATTCTCATTCGGTTAATGGGTTTAATGTTCTCTGAAAGTTTCTTCTCAGCTGCATGACTTGCTGGTGTTTGTGCGGTTTGCTTTCGCTCCTATTGTTGCCTTCAGCTTGAACTTAAAAAACCCTGCCAAGGGTGACGTTTTAAAGAATTTTTTGAAGAACTTTTAAGCTTTTATGGGTTTTTAGAGTTAGACTTATTATCATTTAAAATCTCAGGACAAATTAGCTTTTCTTGTAGTTCAATTTGACTTGTATTTGTTTCATTTTATTGCATGTAGTAGTTTATGACTGTATACCTGTAATCTTTTATAGCTTTGTAGCTTGACATTTTTAACCTTTAACTTTTGACTTAGTGTTGGGATTAGCTGTTGTTACCCCATTTTATCTTGTATTCTTGTGTTGTACCCTCGCAGAAGTAGCCTACCAGAAAACTGTTTTTCTGACAAACCTTTTGTAACTTCTAGATTCCCCTGAGGATGACCAGTTAAAAAGGGTCGAAACGCGTCGGGACAAGGAATAAAATATTTGTTTGGAAAGAAAAAGCCTTTTTATTCAGCTCACCCAAACATTTTGACGTTTAGGAACAATATTGGAATGCATAGCTATCAGAACTTATTAACACATTTCTATACAAATGCGCTTCCACAACGGCTTGCCGCTCCCGAATTTTTTTTAGGTTTTGAGAATGACTATAGAATATTAAACATAAATCTACTATTGCGGCATTGTACATTTAATCACAGTGCTTGAATAAGAGGCTCAAATTCCAGACAAATTTGATTAAGTCATATGTTTGTCTGAAATTTAAGCCCTTCATCTAAGGACTGTGAACATGACTTGCCCAAATGACCTTAATTGACCATGTTTGTAATTTTTTAAGATAGAACCTCAAAAATACTTCAACAGATTAACCTGATCTTAATCTCCATATAAACAAATCATAATAAATCAACGTCGGCGGAGCTTAGAATTAGCATTAACATAATTCAGCATGTAATTGTGTGCCCACAGCTTTCTATGATTGTCATATAGTGTCTGTTCCGTTGCTGTTCGCCCCTTACACTTATGGAAACCCACACACGTCTTCAAGTAAATGACGGAAACGGGCATTATTAATATACTTCAATACAATCTGAATTAGCTGCTTATTGCATTGTCCATTGTTGCGTGACCAATTATAAAACTGTTCTTTCACTAGATGCGACTTGAATAATAGTCATCAAATAAGGATATTAAACAATTAGAAGAGACAGGGATATAATGTATGTTATGAGGTAAAAGACAGACACAGGTAAGAAATCAGACAAGGATAAATTGTTGTTGTATGACGAGAACGGAGATCAAAAGGCCTGATTTATGGACAACAAAATCTATTTTAAGAATAAAGTTAGAGCATCGGTGGTTCAGAGGCAACAACGTGTGCCTCTGAACTGAAGGGTACTGAGTTCGATCCCAGGGTTCTTTCACTTTTTCAGTACAAACTGTAACATTGACATCAACCGAGGTTCTGGCATTGAATTTGAGCAAGTTGAATGTCTGCACGTTCCGCCCTTCGGACGGGGTGTAAAGCCGTCGGTACCATGACGGAGCAAGCATTTAATGACGCAAAAAACCGCTATGTCCGCATTCTTCTGAGGCAAAAAACTCTTTTAATAACCACATCAAAAACAAAGTCCTCTTAAGCTCCAACGGCGGCAAACCCTTCTGGACTCTTGCTAAATCTATTGGGAATAACTTCTGCAAAAGCAGGTTCCCACCTCTTGTCTCAGGGGATGAAATTGTTTCTACCGCCCTGGGCAAGGCTGAACTTTTTGCTTCGTTGTTCGCCGGCAATTCTACTCTCAACCCACCTCCAAATGTTCAACCACCAACAGTCCCCAATGTCGCGCATAAAATGATGGATATCATTTTCAAAACTAAAAAGGTACGAAAGATGCTCTCTTCTCTTAATACCAGGAAAGCCTCTGGCCTTGACGAGATCCCAGCAATTGTTCTCAAAAAATGCGCACCAGAACTTGCTCCTGTCCGGACTCGTCTGTTTCAGATATCTTACAATAAAGGCATATTCCCTAGTAACTGGAAAACTGCTCGAGTACAACCCATCCCCAAGAAAGGATCCAAAGCGCTTCCTAGCAACTACAGGCCTATTTCTCTCCTTTCAGTCGTCTCTAAAGTGATGGAAAAGTATATAAACACCGAATTACTAAAATTTCTTGAAAAACACAGTCTAATCCACGACAGGCAGTATGGATTCCGTCAGCGCAGATCGACTGCCGACCTCCTTTCCTTTGTCACCCATTCTTGGAACAAGTCTATGGAGCAACACGGTGAATCCCAGATTGCTCTAGACATATCCAAAGCATTCGACCAGGTCTGGCACGCAGCGCTGCTTAATAAACTTCCCGCCTATGGCCTACCACCAAAACTTTGTACCTGGACAGCAAATTTCCTCTCCAACAGGAGCATATCTGTTGTCGTGGATGGCCATTCCTCTAAACTGTATCCAATTAATGCAGGAGTTCCTCAAGGTTCAGCTTTAGCCCCTACTATGTTTCTTCTCCACATCAATGACCTCCTCTGTGGTACATCCAACCCAGTTCACAGTTACGCGGACGACAGCACCCTCCACTCAAATATACAATATTCTAAGCCTGTCTCTTTAGCCCAATTGGATGAGGATCGCAGACTCATGGAGGGTTCTGTCTCCGTGGATCTCCAAAAAATATTAAACTGGGGAAGTAGAAATCTTGTACAATTCAACCCCACCAAAACTAAGTCTTGCTTTCTTTCTCACAAGAGATACACCAGCCCTAGACTTATCACAATGAACAACCAAGTTATTCAAAGTAATGAGTCCTTTTCTCTTGTTGGCATTTCTGTGGATCGAAATCTTAATTGGCACCAACATGTCACATCAATTGCAGAAGGGGCTGCTAAGAAATTAGGTTTCCTCTTCCGGGCTCGCAAATAATTTTCACCAGGTAATCTCTATACCTTATGTACTTCACAAATAAGGCCAAACCTCGAATACTGCTCCCACATCTGTTGCCCCCAACAGATCTACCAGGGGAACAAAGCGATTGCACGCTTTTACTGTCCAGGTCACCAGGCATAGAACATTTTGTTATGCCCGCTCGTTTGTCCCGAGGACTTCCAAGTTGTGGAATTTCTTACCGGCACACGTTGTTCCTTCTCCTCCGAACCTCCAAAACTTCAAGTCCAGAATTAACAAGTTGCCTCTTTCCTCCTTGTCGACACCCACGGTATTTAGGCTGTGAGCCCTCGTGGTGCGTTGTTGAAAAAAAACCATGTCCTTACGATGTTGGGCACGTTAAAGATTCCTTTCCCTCCTTAGAGAAAGGCAGGGGTTCGGCAAAATTTCCAGGATAGTAAGGTGAAACTGCTCCCTGGCGTCGGTGATTGGCCATAGTCGTGGAAATAGGCCGACGTTAAAGAAACAAAACACAAGCAAACAAGAATAAAAGTAAACTACCCACTATACATGGTAATTTTGACGTTCAATGAGTACAGATTGGAACCTGTGATGAGCACTGTTAAGTAGAATTTGAAAAATCTAATTCATCACAATACAATTTTTAGACCTGATGATCATTTCGCTAACAAAGTTAGCGTCATTAGAGGGATGAATAAACATGTATACACACACACACACACACACAGATATATATATATATATATATATATATATATATATATATATATATATATATATATATATATATATATAAAGAGAGAGAGAGAGAGAGAGAGAAATAGAGAGAGTAGCGCAAAGCGCCATCGCTGGTGTTGTGACGGTTATAAGCTTAAACAGCAGCGTCCACGTACACACAGTGGTAAGAAAGAAGCTGTGGGAAGAAAAGTAGGGAGCCAAACCAACTACTCCCCTGGTTAATACCACGACGGCCATTGAAGTCCGTTATTTGCTGGCCACCATCACTGCAGTCCTGCCGGGACTTGCGGTAAGATGTAAAGCAGGAGACATTAAATGGTTTATGGTATCCTGAGGAGTGTCATTCCAGGCTTCTTGTAATCGATGACGAAGGTCAACTAGGTTATTCGGTGGCTGGAGTAAATTGCTAGCCACCATCACTTCAGTCCTGCTGGGACTTACGGTAGGATGTAAAGCAGGAGACAGAAACATTAAATGGTTTATGGTATCCTGAGGAGTGTCATCCCAGGCTTCTTGCAATTGCTGACGAAGGTCAACTAGGTTATCCGGTGGCTAGGATAAATTACCCAGTCGATTGCCAATCATATCTCACACATCTTTGATTGGCGGCAAGCCTGAGAAGGGAGAAAGCCATGGAAGCAGGGTCACGTTATTTTCTTGTAAGAAGCTTATGGTAACCCTTGCTGTACAAGGACGTGCGATGTCTTGTTGGAAAAGGGGTTGAATTAACCCTCGTGGGTATAGCAGTGCAACGGGCTACAGTACGCTTTGTATGTAATCATTTGCATTCAAGTTTCGGTCAATAAAAACTTAAGGTGAGTTGCAAATTGGCCCCAGTAACTAGCTCTGTGGAACCCATGTCATAACTTCAGTTTCTCTTGCTTTTTCCACTTTATTCGTCCTTGCCGTGAAGTAAGAGCACACAAGACTTACAAAATACCGAGAGATACCCCCCTTTGCAGCTCGTAAAGTATAACACTCTATGAAGCCGTGTTAAAGGCGTTCTTAACATCCAATGTGATCAGAGCACACCATCTAACTTGTTTCTTGTTCCTAATTCTCAGTGCTTGATCGATGGCCTGCATTGTGGATATTCCTAATCTAAAACCTTATTGCCAGTGGGACAACCCCTCCCCTTCTTTAATCTCATCTTTTAAGCTGTTTCTTATTAGCAGCTCGTACACTTTGTTTGACGTAGTAGGCAGCTGGGCTTGCGCCCCATCACGGCTTCTTTCGGTAGAAAAACAACATTGGAAACCTTCCATTCTATTGGAAATTCTTGTACCTTAAGGAGACCATTCATTATGGACAATATCCATTTTGGTGCCACAGCGGATGCTACTTTTATTGCTTTGCGCGGGATTTCTCCGATGCCAAGTGGCGTTCTACTCTTGATGTTATCCACGGCTTTCTGCAGCTCTCATAATGTGAAGGGTCTTACATCTCTACATATTGTCAGTGGCTCCAGTTCAAAGTGTCCGACCAGAAATAACCCCTCGACAAGATCCAATTTTTCTCCGGTGTTAATTGTACGGGACCCTGTACCTGTTGCCCCATTTATCGCCATCTAGTTCTCTTCAAAATCCTGCAAATATTTTCTCTTTGATTGCTGTTTCAGCCTAGCCAGTTCTTTTTAGACTTCTTATATTCTTCTATGTCTACCCCTTTACGGGAATGCCGTAAATGGTAGTAGCAGTAGTAGTAGTTAATACTGTTTATAACTAGTAAGCTACACGAGATCCACCAGTGAGGATTTTAGACTTTCACGACCGGCCTTGCTTAAACTACTGAATGGCTTCAGTGCTGTTCTGCTGTGGGCAAACTTACTTGATGAACTGAACAAAATTCACCATGTTACGATTTTAGCCTTTCACGGCCGGCCTTAGTTAAACTACTGAATGGCTTCAGAGCTGTTCTGCTGTGTGCAAACTTAATGGGGTAAAGAAACCCCAAGTGAATTTATATTTCCCACACTATAGGAATAAATAAAAAACGGCTAATGACACTTAAAAGTAGTATATGAAATTTCGAAATTAAACTGAAAATTCTCGTCAGAAAATACTAACCATTAAATTCGTTATGTTTAATTATTGTTTATTCGCCGAAACGATATAAAATGCAATACAAACAAACATAAAATGTCCAGCATCGAGAACATTTTCCAGCGAAATTACTTATTTTCATGTATCAATAAAAATTTAAATCGAAACAACGTACTCTAATTTCCTCTACAATAAAATAGTAATTACCCCATGAAAACGCTATTCTATTTCGATTTCTCCCTTTTATGTGTAGAACGCATTTAAATTTTTTATATCCCCACTGATAAAACCATGGCTGTACGGAAAACGGCCAGCACATTTTCTGTTTGAATAAAAACCCATGTTAACAGCTTATACATAAAACACGATTCATTAAATTAATGGGAGTTTAATGTGCGTTTTTCAATGCGTATATGTTCTAGTAGCTCTTATTAAAAATGTAGAGTCCAACGATAATTTGATGTACCTCTATGTAATTTTTACTCTGCGTTTTAGATTATACAAATTGTGACTATTAAAGTGGATCAAACATTGGATATCCATATTATGATGTGTTACATAAGGTAAATACACAAACTTAAAAAAAATTAAACCGGTTTCAAAATAGGCACCAAGAAGAGAAAAATAACTGGATTACAGGTTTAATTCCAAAGAAAAAAATCAATCTGAATGAAATATTATTATGTGCGCTAACGGGGGTGCGTACTTTATCCTAAAGGAAGGACATAGTACAGTAAATTCACATTATTTACAAAATCATGTCGTGACGCTGTCATAGACTACAAGCATCTTACCGACAAACTTCTATTACAGCAATAACACCGCAAAAACAAAATTATATGAAAGTATTTCCTAATACACCAACATAGCAGCATATAATGGTTACTAGTTCATCAAAATAGTAGCATCATTTTATGGCATTATCGCTAACTTGCCCGTACTGATATTTGCTAACACCAGGTAACCTATTACAGTTTTTTTTTTGTACAGACCGAATCTATTACAAATAAAAATACACCACTGGAGATATATATGAAATATATTTGCCTAGGACACTCTTTACTAGTATCTAGCATATCCCATTATTATACTGCATTCTAATATTGGAACGTCCCGTTAAAAGGATCTTGTCATTAATCGAATACTGTCATGTTTGAAGAGCAACGATTCCAGATCGGTGAAGAGACCCAAGCATTAGGTCGTGCTGTTTGTGACTTTATTTATATTTACACTGAACTGAAACCGAATACATGTACCACACACTAAGTGACCCAATAAAAAAAATAAAAGTTAAAAAATAAATGTTGCATTTTAGAATCGAATATCTGTTTTTTCAAACATTTTTCACTTTTGTCGTAAGACTGGCCACGCTCTGGACCGGAAAAGACAACTGATCGACGGTCACTCTAGACCGGAGACAGAGCAATATAAAACTTCACCCTACCAATCGCTGTGCAGACTAGTTCAAGGCACAGTGATCTTGGAATGGGTGGAGTAAGACTAAGGGTATGCACAATCAACCAAGGGTTGCGGTGCTATCGGGGCGGCAAGGCCGCGGACGAGCCCTGAGGGAAAAAAAAAGACTGGCCACGTGACTTAGTTTTCCAATGTCTATTTCTTAAGTAGTTTTAAAAAATGAAAATTTCGTTAAATATATTAATTAATGTTAATTAGATTATGGCATTTTATTTATATAACTCGAAACTTATTTAGAAATTAGCAAATTTGAGAAAATGAACCAGTCCTAATCTTGATAGTTTTTTTAAATTTAGCATTATATGTTTTATTGATTTTAGTCACTCCAATTTGAATAATTTTGTCCTTATTTTGGTGAATTTTCTTTAAAAAAAACTGTGTTTCGGACTTGGTACCGAATTCACATAGCTAAGTAGGTAGCGCATATAATAATATTTTGAAGTCGGTTTAATCACTATTTGATCATTGCGGCTTTACAACTCAAGAGTTTCTACAACACAGTCGATTGGAAATGCTTGGTTGAGAGTTTTACAACAAAGAGCCTTAATTAAGGCATGTGTAATCCGGTCACCGGTTGAGGCCCCTGCACACGTCTATTACTTCCAGTCCAGTTGTTGTCAAGAACGCTATCGAGAAAGTTGATCACGACTCGTGTATTATGAGCTGGTGCATCCTCTTGTTGACAAAAAACAAAAATGAATTATTTTTTGACAAAAATGCGGGCAAAATACCATCTAGTGATACATGATTATAACCAGAAAAAAATTTGGTGGAAAAAGTCAATATGACGTCTTTGAAATGAAAAAAAGTTGAATATCGTGACTCAGGCAGTAATGAATTTAAACAAATTCTAAGGTCACCATGGCAACCGTAATGGAGAATTATTTACACTGCACAAAAATCTAAGTTGATAGGCAACATAGTTTTGGAGGCATTAAAGAAAGAAGAAAATGACAGTTTTCGGTATTTCGCTTACATCTAGGAAGCCATGGAACTTTTTTGTAATCAGTAAGTACCTTCGAGTTACCCTTGTAATTCGCATCTTTTTAAGCAAGTTTGTATCTCTTACGGTTCAAAAGTTCCTAATGATGTCCAGGGTCAAAATCCCGCACCATGTATATATATATATATATATATATATATATATATATATATATATATATATATATATATATATATATATATATATATATATATATATATATATATATATATATATATATATATATATATATATATATATATATATATATTATATATAGATATAGATATAATACTATAGCTATAGCAGCTATAAATTAATTCAGCTCCATGGGAACAATAAATTACAGAATACGCGCTTTTCGGCTTCGTTCCTATATACCATTTTTACCATTTTTACCATTTTTATGTCTGCCACAGACACCTCGACATCGTGGTGCTCGGCTTGTATGGTGTAACAGCAGACCATCAAATTGGGATGATGAATGGAATCGTGTTGTGTTCTCTTTTTTTTTCTTTTTTTTTTTAAATTTATTTCAACAACACACCACGAGGGCTTACAGCCTAAATACTATCGTACCGTGGGTGTCGACAAGGAGGAAAGAGGCAACTTGTTAATTCTGGACTTGAAGGTTTGGAGGTTCGGGGGAGAAGGAAAAACATGTGCCGGCAAGGAATTCCACAACTTGGAAGTCCTCGGTACAAAAGAGCGGGCATAACAAGATGTTCTATGTCTGGTGACCTGGACAGTAAAAGGGTGCATTCGCTCTGTTCCCCTGGTAGATCTGTTGGGGACAGCAGGTGGAGGAACTATGGAAAAAAGCTCCTCTGAGCAGTGCCCGTGCAGATATCTAAAAAAGAGAGAGAGGTCACTAACGGCACGTCGGTGGGCAAGGGATGGAAGCCTTTGGGTGAGGGTAGGGTCACCGATGAGACGTATAGCTCTCTTCTGAATGGAGTCCAGGATAGCGAGTGTAGAAACGGCAGCAGCACCCCAGATGTGGGAGCAGTATTCGAGGTTTGGTCTTATTTGTGAAGTATATAAAGTATAGAGATTAGCTGGTGAAAAGTATTTGCGATCCCGAAAGAGGAAACCTAATTTCTTAGCAGCCGCTTCTGCCATTGATGTGACATGTTGGTGCCAATTGAGATTTCGATCCACAGAGATACAACAAGTGAAAAGGACTCATTACTTTGAATAACTTGGTTGTTTATTGTGATGGGTCTAGGGCAGGTGCATATCTTATGAGAAAGAAAACAAGACTGTGATTTGGTGGGGTTGAATTGTACAAGATTTCTACTTCCCCAGTCTAATATTTTTTGGAGATCCACGGAGATAGAACCCTCCATGAGTCTGCGATCCTCATCTAGTTGGGCTAAAGAGACAGGCTTAGAATATTGTATATTGGATTGGAGGGTGCTGTCGTCCGCGTAACTGTGAACTGGGTTGGATGTGCTAGAGAGGATGTGGAGAAGAAACAAAGTAGGGGCTAAAGCTGAACCTTGAGGAACTCCTGCATTAATTGGATACAGTTTAGAGGAATGGCCATCCACGACAACAGAAATACTCCGGTTGGAAAGGAAATTTGCTGTCCACGTACGGCCATAGGCCGGTAGTTTATTAAGCAGCGCTGCGTGCCAGACCTGGTCGAATGCTTTGGATATGTCTAGAGCGACAATCTGGGATTCACCGTGTTCCATAGACTTGTTCCAAGAATGGGTGACAAAGGAAAGGAGGTCAACAGTTGATCTGCGCTGACGGAAACCATACCGCCTGTCGTGGATTAGACTGTGTTTTTCCAGAAATTTAGAGATGACTGAAAGGAGAGAAATAGGCCTGTAGTTGCTAGGAAGCGCTTTCGATCATTTCTTGGGGACGGGTTGTACTCGAGCAGTTCTCCAGTTACTAGGGAATATGCCTCTATTGTAAGATGTCTGAAACAGACGAGTCAGGACAGGAGCAAGTTCTGGTGCGCATTTCTTGAGAACAACTGCTGGGATCTCGTCAAGGCCAGAGGCTTTCCTGGTATTAAGAGAAGAGAGCATCTTTCGTACCTTTCTAGTTTTGAAAATGATATCCGTCATTTTATGCGCGACATTGGGGACTGTTGGAGGTTGAACATTTGGAGGTGGGTTGAGAGTAGAATTGCCGGCGAAGAACGAGGCAAAAAGTTCTGCCTTGCCCAGGGCGGTAGAAACAATTTCATCCCCTGAGACAAGAGGTGGGAACGTGCTCTTGCAGAAATTATTTCCAATAGATTTAGCAAGAGTCCAGAAGGGTTTGCTGCCGCTGGAGCTTAAGAGGACTTTGTTTTTGATGTGGTTATTAAACCAGTTTTTTGCCTCAGAAAGAATGCGGACATAGCGGTTTCTTGCGTCGTTAAATGCTTGACGGTTTTCTTGACTGGGATTGTGTAAAAGCTTTTTGTGAGCTTTGACCTTTTCAAGTCTGGCCTTGTCACAGGATTTAGAGAACCAGGGCCTTTGAGTGGCTGCAGAGGTTTTCTGTGTACGTGTCCCGACGAGTCCCGATTCTGTATTTGGGTCCACGATGGTCACAGAAGAGTAAGACGATTACGTGGAGAACGCACAAACTTAATATTTTCTGTAAAACGGCGTACGGTCCTTACACGAGAGGTGATGGTATAGGGTGCGATAACATACGGTAGCAGGTCACCCCAAGTTTTTATTGACAGAAATTTGAATGCGAATGATTACATACAACACCTACTGCAGCCTATTGCACTGCCATACCAACGACGATTAATTTAACCCCCTTTCAACAAGACGACGCTGCCATATACAACAAGGGCCACTACAAGGTTCTTAGAAGAAAATAACGTAACGCTGCCTCCATGGCACTCTAACTCTCCAGACTTGCCACCAATCAAACATATATGGGATATAATTGGCAATCGACTGGGACCACAAAATAACCTAGTTGACCTTCCCCATCGGATTCAAGAAGGCTCGGATGATATTCCTTAGTATCGAATGCATGATAAACAGCGGCAAACCCACTCATTATTAAATAACTTTGTTAATTTTAAATATTTTAGTTTGAAAATTTAATCATTTTAGTGAATTTTCTTATATATATATATATATATATATATATATATATATATATATATATATATATATATATATATATATATATATATATATATATATATATATGTGTGTGTGTGTGTGTGTGTGTGTGTATATATATATATATATATATATATATATATATATATATATATATATATATATATATATATATATATATATATATATATATATATATATATGTATGTATGTATGTATGCATGTATCACACCGGCAACTCAAAAAAATGATTTTCATCAATTTGGTGAGTACCTTCCTTTTGCAAGTGGCTTGGATAAGTTCGTTAGCCAGGAAAATCGGCAAAGGTTTTTGCGGAAAGTTTTGTGTTCTCTTTCGGAGAATTTTCATATCTCCGGAAATAACAAAGCAAGAGCAACCAAGTTTGGTACGCGTGTTTGCATTATAAAAAGTACCATGTACCAAAATTTGGGTCCGTAAGTTAAAAGACAAAAAGTTATAGGCATTTAAGGAAAACAAATGAGGTTTTCTTCAAAACGTCAAAGTCGCGATTTTAAAGGTTAAAATTGGCAACATTTAGGCAGAGAACCTGAAACAAATACGGTTTAAGTAAAGAAAATGTTGCAAGACGAGTGTTCTACAAACCCTTGAGTTTCAGCTTCAACCGCCATTGTCCTTAATTTTGCTAAAATATTTCCAGAAAATTCATTTCAAATAGACCCTTTCTCTGATGCTTTGGCAGTATTTACTTAAGTTTTTGGTTTAAAGGTCTATAATGTTTGGCTAATTTTCGTACAAAAAATTAGTGTGGAGACCGCGACTTCTGAATTTTAAAAAGATTCCTTCAAATGAGTGCAAACTGGGCCCCCTAGAATCCATATCCGGATTTAGTTTCAGTTTTTATCTGTTTACATATATACAGGGTGATGCATTTCTACGGCAAACCTCAATATAATTGTTATTAGACAAGATACGAGAATAAATTATATACGTTAATTGTAGGGTATTGAGCTGCATATTATAAAATTATTGTGAAAATCACAGAGCTGTATCTTATTGAATTATTCTGACAACCACAAGATGGCCCATATGTCGTTGGTGATATCTACACCAAAAAAATTCGAATATCCCTTATATTATTGCATTTTTGCATTTTTCATCGAAACATCTTGCCTGTTTGTAAGAAAAAAAATATCTAGACGCAGAACTTGCGTTTTGGTAGCGAATTTTAATGAAATGCTTTCAATACAATAACTTAATTTGCTATTAACCTAAGATTCGTTGGATAAGAAACCAGTTTTCTCGGAAACATTTGAAGTTTATTTTCGGAAAATTTTTGTACATTTTTAAACAATAAGTTATTTTGATTTTATATGGTACATTGTTTCTACTTTAGAGGTTATACCGATAGCCAAATTGATGCGTGCCTGCTTTAAAGACATATTTGCTATTGAATATTTTTTTGTGTAATTGACTTCCATAACGCACTTGCTGCGTCCAGACTTTTTTTAAGTTTGTATATAATTGAATACATATGTAGACTCTTTCTCTGGATTGCTAAATGTGTTTGTGAAACCGAGGAAGAGTTTATACATCTGTATTTGGTATGAAGCGGTTTCATCAAGTAAGGGCAACAAGAATCCTTCCGCAATATTATTTTTAGCTACTCAAAAAAAAAACAGCAATTTTCTTGTTAAGATATTTTGTGCATCATGTGTTCCAGGTGCAAAGGCTATATCAAAAATAGACGTGGAGACTATTTTTCTGGCTTCACAAATGTTCGTTTTCTTTCCCGTATCCGGTTTCGCTACTTGGCAGCATCCTGAGGATAAAAACAAATATTGGCGAAGCCAGAGAAATAGTCTCCGCGTCTGTATTGAGTATGGAGAGGTTTAGCCGAGTAAGGCCAACAACAATTAATGAAAGGCTATATTGCATATGAAATTTCTGCTATAACAAATTATGTAAGAACTAAGTTTACACCAGCTGTTTTAAAACGGTCTTGATATATTTTGTATCGCATACATATAAAGTAAAACCACATCAAGGAAAAACATACTAAAAATAAGTAAATATTGGCTTATATCCAGAATGTTCCGACTATTTGTGATTAAAACTGAGATAATCCTGACCTGACCCACTATGCTATATAGTTCGCTTCTTCCTGCTAAAGACATAATATTTTATATTTAGATATAGTGCTCTTATACTTATACAATTGCTCCAAAACTAGGTTTCTTGCATTGGGTTTCCTTCATACACAAACAACCTAGTTGAAAATTTGCGTTCTCTTCAGCTTTTGTAAAGTACGGCCATAGATGTAAGTAAATTACACAATGCGCCCGGGACGTAAACGCTGGATGTACGCAGCCTCTGTACTTCATCCTCTTTCAGTGCTCTGAGGTTCGCATCCTTTCATGTCGGAGCTAGGAAACGGCCAGAAACTCCGATGACTCTGCATTTGATGCTTTCAATCCGCCACGACGAGGTGCCGGTCGTTGTGTGTATTAAGCAAGTCGAGGTAGAGATTCTTCTGGAGGTATTTCTTCAAACACGGTTATGATGGAACCCTGAGGGCCCCAAGTCTCTCTGACTTCATCATGGGGGTTGGGGAACTGTCCTAAAACCTATGTGCTAGGAGACCCCATTTAAAGGATGTTCCTCCTATTTTGATCTTCTTCACCCTACATTTTACACTCGACGAAGTGGCCGTTTCTTGGCATATTTTTTTTGGGAATTCTTTGTTTGCCGCCTATTTTTCATTGGGCCTTTATTTTCCTCAGATCTGTGGCCTTTCTTGGGCCTGTTCGAAATCTGATCATTTCTCAGAAAATGGAAAAGAAAGTTCACGGATAATACAACGGAAGAAATATTGACCAGATAAAATTTAAAAACATGTCTGCTGCAAATTATAATTTTAGACTAAAAGGTGAAAACGTTATCCAGCCGTTTTAAAGAAAAAGGAAATCTTGGTCCAAACTTATGAAATCTGGACACTATTGTTTCAACAAATAATACAATTAGTGAAATAAAACAAAATGTTACATGCATGAGGCAAGGATCGCCCGCGTGTAACGCGAACATTCTACATTTATCCACAGATGCTAGTTAATACATTTTTGTTTGCGTGGTAGTTTTAGAGACGGCAACTTTCTGTCCCCGGAAATTTTGTATTATACCGTAAAAGTAAATGTAAGTAAACAGCTAATTACAGAATTAATTAAATCGTGACTTGTTCCCCGGTTGCCGAAACGCTCGATTGTTTCGATCTTAAATGACGTCTTATTTTTTAAGATAAAAGAACAAACTGTTTTAAAATCATTAACAATATTTATTTCATTATTTCGTATTTTTTTTAATTCGCTAATGAGGAGATCTGTGTTTATATATATATATATATATATATATATATATATATATATATATATATATATATATATATATATATATATATATATATATATATATATATATATATATATATATATATATATATATATATATATATCCGACCGATAACTCAAAAAATAATGGACCAATCGTGAAGCAAATTTGGTGAATACCTTTATTTTGCAAGTGGCTTAGATAAATTCCTTAACCAAGGAAAATCGGACCAGGTTTTCCCGGAAAATGTTGTATTTTCTTTCTAAAAAAATTAATATCTCCGGAAATAACAAAGTAAGGGCAACCAAATTTGGTACGCGTTTGTATTATAAAGAGTGAACTCTGTACCAAAATTTAGGTCTCTAGCTTTAAAGACAACGAAGTTATGGGCAGTTAAACAAACAAATTTTGGAGTTTTCCTCAAAACGTCAAACTCGCAATTTTAAACGTCAAAATTGGCAATGTTTAGGCAAAAAATGTGAAACAAATACCGATTGTGAAAAGAAAATGTTGCAAGAAGAGTGTTCTGTAAATCCCTAAGTTTCAGATTCAACCGTCATTGCGCTTCATTTTACTAAAATGTTTACAAAATATCCATTTTAAATAGACCCTTTCTCTGACGCTTTGGCTGTCAGTTTAGTTAAGTTGGTGCCTTTTTGGATATTTATTTGTAGGTTTACTGAAGTTTATGGTTTAACGGTCTATAATTTTTTTTAGCTAAATTTCGTAGAACAAATTCGTTAATGCATTTTTGAATTTTTTGTCGAAATATGATGCGTTTGTAAGAAAAAAATCTGGACGCAGTAAGTGCGTTTTGGTAGCGAATTTTCGGTAAATTAGCAGATTAGCTTCCAAACGCTTTCCGAAAAACTGTTTTCAGAAACCTGCCTAGGGCCCGCCCTGGATCCACAAAACCCAAGAATAATTTCTTGTTCACACCCCCCAAGGAAGTTACGGTACCAGGAGTGAATATGGGTGCTGGGCGGGGTAGGTAGTAAAAAAGAAATATAAGCAGAAAATGCGAATAAAACGGGCTTGAAAGTTGTCTTTTTTACATCTTGAAGCCATATCCCCTTAAACCCTGCCTACCCCGCACAGCACCCCTATTCCCCCAAAAATTTTTTTGTTTGCACCCCCCAAGGAAGTTACGGGACCAGGAGTGAGTAGGGGTGTATAATTTTTTAGCTAATTTTCGTAGAACAAATTCGTTAATGCATTTTTGAATTTTTTTATCGAAATATGATGCGTTTGTAAGATAAAGATCTAGACGCAGTAAGTGCGTTTTGGTAGCGAATTTTCGGTAAATTTGCAGTTTAGTTCCCGAACACTTTTCAAAACACTGTTTTCAGAAACCTGCCTAGCCCCCCCCTGGATCCACAAACCCCAAGAAAAATTTCTTGTTCACAATCCCCAAGGAAGTTACAGGATCAGGAGTGAGTCGGGGTGTATAATTTTCTTAGCTAATTTTTGTAGAACAAATTCGTTAATGCATTTTTGCATTTTTTATCTAAATATGATGCGTTTGTAAGAAAAAAACTGAACGCAGTAAGTGCGTTTTGGTAGCGAATTTTCGGTAAATTTGCAGTTTAGCTCCTGAACGTTCTCAAAAAACTGTTTTCAGAAACCTGCCTAGCCCCCCCCCCTGAATCCACAAACCCCAAGAAAAATTTCTTGTTCACACCCCCCAAGGAAGTTACGGGACCAGGAGTGAGTAGGGGTGCATAATTTTTTTTAGCTAAATTTCGTAGAACAAATTCGTTAATGCATTTTTGAATTTTTTGTCGAAATATGATGCGTTTGTAAGAAAAAAATCTTGACGCAGTAAGTGCGTTTTGGTAGCGAATTTTCGGTAAATTTGCAGTTTAGCTTACGAACGCTTTTCAAAAAACTGTTTTCAGAAACCTGCCTAGCCACACCCCCCCCCCTGGGTCCACAAACCCCAAGGAAAATTTCATGTTCACACTCCCCAAGGAAGTTACGGCACCAGGAGTGAGTAGGGGTGCTGAGCAGGGTAGGTAGTAAAAAGGAAATATGAGCAGAAAATTCGAATAAAGCGGGCTTGAAAGCTGTCTTTTTCACATCTTGAAGCCATATCCCCCTTAAACCCTGCCTACCCGCACAGCACCCCTATTATCACTCCCAGTCCCATAACTTCCTTGGGGGGTGTGAACGAGAAATTTTTCTTGTGGTTTGTGCATCCAGGTGGGGTCCTGCAAATTTACCGAATTTTCATTAAATCCTTCAAATTTCAATAACTCAATTTGCTGTTAACGTAAGCTTTGTTGGTTAGAAAACCAACATTTAAATTTATTTTTGGAAAATTTTTGTATATTTTCAAACCATAAGTAATTTTGATAAAATATAGTACATTGTTTCTACTACATAGGCTATACCGGTTATCAGATTGATGCCTGCTCGCATTTGCTATTAAAAACATTTTTTTGAAAATCACTTCCATAACACATTTGGTGCATCTAGACTGTTGAAAAATGTTTATATATTTTCAAACAATAAATTTATTTCAATGAAATATGGTACATTGTTTCTACTATATAGGCAACCAAGTTTGATGCCTGCTTTCATCAAAGAAATACATTTGCTATTAAAAATATTTTAAAGAAAATTCGCTACCATAACGCACTTGCTGCGTCCAGAGATTTTTCTTCATATTCTTATAATATGAAACTTACTTATGAATGAAATATTAATGCCATTAATGCAAAAATTAAATTCTTAGTGCATCTCTTATAACTTCGAAAACGGCTGATTTGCAAATGATTGCGACAGTCGCTGCTTTCAGCAGCCATTTTGATGAAATAATTAAAGAAGGTCATATATTTCGTTTTAGTTTGAAGTACGCTTTTATTTGGAATCCAAAGGATCATATATTTAGGAAACTTATTCTTAAATATATATTCTGGGCATCGAGTGTTTTAGAGCAAAATCTGTGAAAAATATTTCAGATTATGGTTTGGCACATTTTCTTTATAAAAGCGAAAGTCTCTTGAAAATTTATTTATTGCCTTCTTTAAATCTTGATCTTTCAACTATATAATATAATTTCAGTCTAAAATTTTAATTGCGGCCGTTCATCAAGCTACAAATGTTTAAAAAAATTATCGCATTCCTACTTAAAAACAATCACATCACAATTTTTTATTTTATGTCATCTGTCATTCTAAAAGCGCAATAGAAAATATTTCTGAAAGTCCCACCGTCGTTACCTTTCTCGCAATAGAAAATATTTCTGAATGTCCCACCATCGTTACCTTTCTCTATTAGTGAATTTTCGTTGAGAAATAATTAGTGGATACAGAGATCATGGCAACGCGATTTCAGTTTATACTTCGATGACGTGTATTAGACTATTTAGGGCTTCTACAAATGTTTTTATGCATGCCTTGATGATTCTTACAAATCTTCTAATGAATATTTATTAGCAACTGCATCTGAAGATGTAAGAGACGGGTCGAAGGTCAGTAGGACATTGATGCTGGTTGTACCACTTTCCTTACTTTCTCGAATATTATTGTTGTTCAGTCTTGATGATTGAAGTAAGCAGAACCAAGACACCCACCCGCTCATTAATTATTATTTAGAACAAGTACACAAGAACCAAAACAATCTTTGGTTTGTTAATGTTCGAATGTCGTGCGCATCTCTCTGATAATAACTGTAAATAAAAAGTCTAAGACCCGCAACAGCGTAGCATCATCGCCTAGAGCTGCAAACATACGGATCTAAAATTATAAATCATGTTACTTAAAAACAACAAGGATATGGATGCTTAATTTAACTTGTAAATACACTACTCGAAAACATTAACGCACCAAAATCTGAATTTTCAGGATAATAATTAACTTTGGCGTAACTTTCAAAAAATATTAAACACGAAGATAAGTCTATTGTTTTAATAACATATATTTTAACTAAGAAACAAGTACCTATGTCTAAAATACGTGTATTTTATTAGAAATTGAACAAAAATATTTCAGCAAGGTGTTAATGATGGATTTTTTTACATATTTCAACAACACACCACGGGGGCTTACAGCCTAAATACTATCGTACCGTGGGTGTCGACAAGGACGAAAGAGGCAGCTTGTTAATTCTGGACTTGAAGGTTTGGAGGTTCGGAGAAGAAGGAAAAACATGTGCCGGCAAGGAATTCCACAACTTGGAAGTCCTCGGGACAAAAGAGCGGGCATAACAAGATGCTCTATGTTTGGTGACCTGGACAGTAAAAGCGTGCATTCGCTCTGTTCCCTTGGTAGATCTGTTGGGGGCAGCAGGTGGAGGAACTATGGAAGAAAGCTCCTCTGAATAGTGCCCGTGCATATATCTATAAAAGAAAGAGAGGTCACCAACGGCACGTCTGTCGGCAAGGGACGGCAGCCTTTGGGTGAGGATAGGGTCACCGATGAGACGTATAGCTCTCTTCTGAATGTCCAGGATAGCGAGTGTAGAAGCGGCAGCGGCACCCCAAATGTGGGAGCACTATTCGAGGTTTGGTCTTATTTGTGAAGTATATAAGGTCTAGAGATTAGCTGGTGAAAAGTTTTTGCGAGCCCGGAAGAGTAAACCTAATTTCTTAGCAGCCGCTTCTGCAATTGATGTGACATGTTGGTGCCAATTGAGATTTCGATACACAGAAATGCCAACAAGTGAAAAGGACTCATTACTTTGAATAACTTGGTTGTTCATTGTGATGGGTCTAGGGCTGGTGTATCTCTTATGAGAAATAAAGCAAGACTGTGATTTGGTGGGGTTGAATTGCACAAGATTTATATTTCCCCAGTCTAATATTTTTAGAGATCCACGGAGACAGAACCCTTCATGAGTCTGCGATCCTCATGTAATTGAGCTAAAGAGAAAGACTTAGAATATTGTATATTTGAGTGGAGGGTGCTGTCGTCCGCGTAACTGTGAACTGGGTTGGATGTGCTAGAGAGGAGGTCATTGATGTGGAGAAGAAAAAAGTAGGGGCTAAAGCTGAACCTTGAGGAACTCCTGAATTAATTGGATACAGTTTAGAGAAATGGCCATCCACGACAAAAGAAATGCTTCATTTGGAGAAGAAATTTGCTGTCCAGGTACAGAGTTTTGGTGGTAGGCCATAGGCCGGATGTTTATTAAGCAGCACTGCGTGCCAGACCTGGTCGACAGCTTTGGATATATCTAGAGCCACAATCTGGGATTCACCGTGTAGTTCCATAGACTTGATGGCTAACAAAGGAAAGGAAGTCGGCAGTTGATCTGCGCTGACGGAATCCATACTGCCTGTCGTGGATTAGACTGTGTTTTTCAAGAAATTTTAGTAATTCGATGTTTATATACTTTTCCATCACTTTAGAGACGACTGAAAGGGGAAAAATAGGCCTGTAGTTGCTAGGAAGCGCTTTGGATCCTTTCTTGGAGACGGGTTGTACTCGAGCAGTTTTCCAGTTACTAAGGAATATGCCTCTATTGTAAGATGTCTGAAACAGACGAGTCAGGACAGGAGTAAGTTCTGGTGCGCATTTTTTGAGAACAATATTTCCTGGTATTAAGAGAAGAGAGCATCTTTCGTACGTTTTTAGTTTTGAAAATGATATCCGTCATTTTATGTGCCATATTTTTTAAGAAGAATTGCTGAGATTTCGTCAAGGCCAGATGCTTTCCTGGTATTAAAGGAAGAGAGCATCTTTCGTACCTTTTTAGTTTTGAAAATGATATCCGTCATTTTATGTGCGACATTGGGGACTGTTGGTGGTTGAACATTTGGAGGTGGGTTGAGAGTAGAATTGCCGGCGAATAACGAGGCAAAAAGTTCAGCCTTGCCCAGGGCGGTAAAAACATTTCATGCCCTGAAACAAGAGGTGGGAACGTGCTCTTGCATACATCATTTCCAATATATTTAGCAAAAGTTCAGAAGAGTTTGCTGCCGTTGGAGCTTGAGAGGACTTTGTTTTTGATGTGGTTATTAAACGAGTTTTTTGCCTCACAAAGAATGCGGACATAGCGGTTTCTTGCGTCGTTAAATGCTAGACGGTTTTCTTGACTGGGGTTGTGTGGAGCGTTTTGTGAACTTTGACTTTTTCGAGTCTGGCCTTGTCACAGGATTTAGAGAACCAGGGCTTTTGAGTGGCTGAAGAGGTTTTCTGTGTACGTGGAATAAATAATTCCATGCCAGCTTGGATATTTTCGGTGACGTTTTGTGAGATATCGGAGGGGTCAGGAAGAAAGAAGCAGACAGACGCCCATGGAAATGAGGAAAAGTAATCCCGCATTTCGTTTGGTGGTGATGTGGCTACCGGAGTTAAAGGTTAAAAGGGAGTATAAATGCAAAATGCCAAAAGCTGCATTCCAATTGAGCTGTGTTTGTTTTCTCCTTTCACGCCCAGCATTCCTATTGGCTCCAGGTTTCGTAGCCTCTCCTTCGGTGTTGAAACTACAATCAGTTTTATTCCTTTCTCGTCCAACGTGTTCAAGCACTACCGACAGAAGACCATCCCCGTAGGGTTTTATTTCGTAAATATCTTTTACAGCAAAACGTAAATAATCCACACTCCACTATAAAAATATTAGCCCTGGACGAGTAATTATTCACCCGAAATGGAATCAATAATTTCACCATAACCACGTTTGGTCTTAAGAAAACCCCTATGATAGCTGAAGAACAAAGTTTAAATGCCGTTTTCGATCAACATATTGGCAGAAATTAAGTACACTTGGAAAACGCAAATCACTACAACACATACTTCAAGGACCTTACGATCGTTTCGCTGACCAGGTCAGCGTCATCAGAGGATGAAAGAATACTAAAATTAAATCAACAGCTAATGTGTATTTGTATCACACCTAGGTAACGAACTAACCCAAAGTAAAAATTGTAGTCGCCGACCCATCCTTTGTCCATTGTGATAATATTGAACGGAGGAGGTCGAAGAACTACTTAAGTCTTCTGGTTGACAAATTTATGAGCTCTTAAAGAAAGCCGACAGTAACATCTGGCGTACAGAACAAAAATAATAGCCGCTCATATTTTCTAAAAAAGACGAACCGACTGTTTGGCTCACAGTGTTAACTTTAACAAAGGATAAATAATACAACTAAAATTCTACATAAAAACAAGTATTTATATTGATTTTTAATTCTATGCGAAAACAAGTATTTATATTGACTCCTTGGATACAATGAAAACGAACGGGTGGGTCTCTAAGTCGATAACCAAACGTGGAGCTTAGTATCTGTGTAGACAGGCCGAGTTATTGACAATAATTTATTATTCTGCGAGACAAATTAGGAGTGATCAGCTGGAAAAGATGAGCGGCTATTATTGTTTTGTACGCTAGATGTTACTGTCGGCTTTCTTTAGTTGTTCCAATATTTACATAGAGAAATTTCTAGATCAAAAATAACGTGTAACTTCCTTAAATATTTCGGTACCTTTCGTTTTAAGCCCATTATCCTTAGATTAGATAAGAGCTCATAAATTTGTCAACCAGAAGAATAAAGTAGTCCTTCGACCTCCTCCGTTCAATATTGTCACAATGGACAAGGGATGGGTCGGCGACTACAATTTTTTACTTTGGGTTAGTTCGTTACCTAGGTGTGATATACACAGTAGCTGTTGATTTAATTTTAGAATTCTTTTATCCTCTGATGACGCTGACGTGGTCAGCGAAACGATCGTAAGGTCTTTGAAAAATGTGTTGTGGTGACTTGGGTTTTCCAAGTGTACTTATCAGTGCTCATCACAGGTTCCAGTTTTCACATACTTGGCAGGAATTGTTAAAGTTTTAAAAATGTAATGCATAATAATTGTTTTGTTGTGAATTGTCAAGTATGTTCCATTCTTCTTTTTATTTCGTAATATTAATCGGCAGCACTCTCCCGGGCGCCAGCCAGTCTTAGAAAGTTATACATAAATAATTATAGACCCGCATTAGTGCGGAATTAGTTTCAGATTAATTGCCTTAATGATACGATGAATATTATAATCAGTTCTTAAAAAGTCAACATCCTATTCCTCACTCTGAATGGAAAGTTTCGTGGCAAGCGCCTAGTGTTCATTTTGTAGGCCTGTAGGTGATCTACTAAAGATTGCAGGTTACACTACTGTGACTTAAAGATCGATTTTATATTGTCAAAAGAACAACTACTGTTAAATGGAGCACGAAACTATAAAAATTATTATAAATAACATGATCGAGGAATTGCACAAGTGACAAATAACATAGTAACTTGTGAAAGTTACATTGAAATAACAAGAAGTTAATAAATAATTGAATCGAATGGTTTCATCTTAAAAATTATATGGTCATCCTCCTACGCTGTTTCAAGTATTGTTTGAGCACACATAGAAAGTTAGAAGTAATTTATGTCTTTTTGCTCCACTACTGGATTATTTTCTAAAATCTTTTAATTTAATAGACATTATGCGAAAACTGGAACCTGTGATGAGCACTGATAGGTACACTTGGAGAACCCAAATCAACACAACACATATTTCAGATACTTTACGATCGTTTCGTTGACCATGTCAACATCTTCAGAGGAAGAAAAATTCTAAAATTAAACTCAAAAGCTACAGTGTATTTATATCGCGTCTAGGAAAACGAACTAGTCCGAAGTAAAATTGTCGTCGACGACCCATCGTTTGTCCATTGTGTAGTGAACCTACGAGGTCGAAGACCTGCTTTAATCTTCTGGTTGACAAATTTATGAGCTTTTATCTAATGTAAGGATAATGGGCTTAAAAAGAAAGGTGCCGAGTTATTTAAGGAAGCTGTACGTTCCTTTTGATCTAGAAATTTACTATGTGAGTATTGGAGCAAGCCGACAAGCACATCTCGCACCATCACATCCGCTCATCTTTTTTATAAAAAAACAAAATGATTCAATGAAGTTTTGTTCTTAATGGACCTTGATATATAAATACTTTCTAAGGAATCAAGCATAGCTTAATATCTAACATTTTTGACAAGTTTCAAATTTTCTTTGCGAATGTGGTGATTATTATCCCATATATGTTGTGCCACACATGATTTGTTCACCGTACCAATACGTAAATGTCCGAGATGTTCACGAATCCTGGTGGCTATGTTTCTCCTGGTTTGACCCATGGTTGACCATGGTTTGCAATCTTAAATACGTGGGTCAAACCAGGAGAAACGTAGCCACCAGATTTCGTGAATATCTCGCACATTTACGATATGGTACGGTGGACAAATCATGTGTGGCACAACATATATGGGATAATAATCAACACATTGACAAAGAAAATTTGAAACTTGTCAAAAATGTTAGACATCAAACTATGCTTGATTCCTTAGAAAGTATTTTTACATCAAGGTTGATTAAGAACAAAACTTCATTTAATCGTGCGGCACCTTTAATTTCAAGCCCTTTATTTTCACTTTGCATTTGACCAGTTAAACACTCCTAATTTGTGTGGCAGAATAATAATTTATTGTCAATAACTCATACATAAGTACACTTGGAGAACACCCAAATCACCACAACACATATTTCAGAGACCTTACGATCGTTTCGTTGACAAAGTCAACATCTTCAGAGGAAGAAAAATTCTAACATAAAAAACTAGATCCCGTATATTTATATCGCGTCAAGATAAACGAACTAGTCCGAAGTAAAGTTGTCGTCCAAGAACGATCGTTTGTTTATTGCGCAGTGAAACAGATCAGGTCAGGTCAGGTCAGGTCAGGTCAATTTTTTCTCGATTTTATCTTTCTTAAATGTCGTACATTCAGATATCAACTTCTTTGTTCTGTGTTTGTTAACTAATTTGTCTATTAAACCATCCGAGTAACCGTTATTTGTATATATGTAGTCAATATAAATATTTTCACGTAGAATTAAAATCAATGTAAATATAGTTTTTATGTAGTATTTTAGTTGAACTATGTTTCCTTTGTTAAAGTGAACACGGGGAGACAGACATCTGTATATTAGATAAGGGTCATAAATTTGTCGACCAAAAGACTAAAGCAGTTTTCCGACCTGTTTCACTGCGCAATAAACAAACGATCGTTCTTGGACGACAACTTTACTTCGGACTAGTTCGTTTATCTTGACGCGATATAAAGATACGGGATCTAGTTTTTTATGTTAGAATTTTTCTTCCTCTGAAGATGTTGACTTTGTCAACAAAACGATCGTAAGGTCTCTGAAATATGTGTTGTGGTGATTTGGGTGTTCTCCAAGTGTACTTATTAGTGCTCATCACAGGTTCCAGTTTTTCACATAGTGAACTCATACATATACTAATCTCTACGTTTTGTCTCGACTTAAAGACCCCCTTTCGTTTTCTTTGTATCTAAGAAGTCAATATAAATACTTGTTTTTACGTAGAATAAAAATCAATATAAATATTGTTTTTATGTAGAATTTTAGTTGAATTATTTATCCTTTGTTAAAGTTAACATTGTGAGCCAAACACTCAGTTTGTTTTTTTATAAAAAAAGATGAGCGGATGTTATGGTGTCTGTTTCGCCAGATGTGCTTGTCGGCTTGCTCCAATATTCACATAGTAAATTTCTAGATCAAAAGGAACGTGCAGCTTCCTTAAATAACTCGGTACCTTTCTTTTTAAGCCCATTATCCTTACATTAGATAAAAGCTCATAAATTTGTCAACCAGAAGATTAAAGCAGGTCTTCGACCCCATAGGTTGACTATACAATAGACAAACGATGGGTCGTCGACGACAATTTTACTTCGGACTAGTTAGTTTACCTAGACGCGATATAAATACACTGTAGCTTTTGAGTTTAATTTCAGAAGTTTTCTTCCTCTGAAGACGTTGACAAGGTCAACGAAACGATCATAAGGTCTCTGAAATATGTGTTGTGGTGATTTGGGTTCTCCAAGTGTACTTATTAGTAGACATTTTGTAAATGTGGTGTACACAAATGTGTATCAAATGTCTCACGGATCAATTTGGCTAATGTTTTAATTGTTTAACACTTGTCTTAAAATTGTTTTAAATGTGAGTCTTCCAAATGTCAATTGGATAATGGTTTTCGAAAAAAACTACAATGTATTTTTTTTATTAAGATAATAAAAAAGCCTGGACGCATCAAGTGCGTTATGGTAGTGAATTTTCATAGAAATAATCTGGCACAAAATATTTTATTAAAACTTTTTTTTCTTGTCACATAGAAATCTAACTTTTGGTGTATAGTTTACTTTTTATATAGTAAATCTACGTTACAAATTTGGTAATCATAGATTTTTTATTATTTTAGATTTTTAAAAATATACCTAAGTAAGTATTTGCATAAATTTTAATAAAAATTATTACTGTTTAGTGAATTCACTAATGGAGAGATCCCGACTTTTGAATTTTGAAAAAATTTTTGCAAATGAGCGCGAACTAGGACCTCTAGAACCCATATCCGGTGTCAATTTCAATTTTTATATGTTATATATATATATATATATATATATATATATATATATATATATATATATATATATATATATATATATATATATATATATATATATATATAGACGCCCTCGTGGCGCAGGTGGCTAGGTGCCAGCCTGCTAAGCGAGAGGTCCCGGGTTCGATTCCCGGGCGAGCCAAGTTGACTCTGTCTGGAAAATTTAAAAAATATATTGAATGATGGGATATAGAAATAGAAATGATCTGGCACCAAATATTTTATTATAACTTTTTTTTCCTGTAACATAGAAATCTGAATTTTTGTGTATAGTTTACCTTTTATATCGTAAACCTACCCACCAAATTTGGTTATCATAGCTTTTAGTGAATTTTCTTAGAAAAAATTCACTAATGAGGAGATCTCGACTTTTGAATTTTGAAAAAATTTCTTCAAATGAGCGCGATCTAGGACCCCTAGAACCCATATCCGGGGTCAGTTTCAATTTTTATATGTTTATATATATATATATATATATATATATATATATATATATATATATATATATATATATATATATATATATATATATATATATATATATGTATCACACCGATAACTCAAAAAATAATAGGCCGATTTTAATAAAATTTGGCGTGTACCTTCCTTTTGTAAATGGCTTGGATAAGTTCGTTAGTCAGGAAAATCGGACGAGGTTTTCCGGGAAATTTTTGAGTTTTCATTAGAAAAAAATTTTTTATCCCAAAAAATAAAAAAGCCTGGACGCAGCAAGTGCGTTATGGTAGTGAATTTTCATAGAAATGATCTGGCACAAAATATTTTATAACTTTTTTTTCTTGTAACATAGAAATCTAAATTTTGGTGTATAGTTTGCTTTTTATATCGTAAACTTACCTACCAAATTTGGTTATCATAGATTTTTTATTTTGTAAGATAAATTTTTTTTTCAAATGAAAACTTAAAATTTTCCCGGAAAACCTCGTCCGATTTTTTTTATTAACGAACTTGTCAAATCCTTTTACAAAAGGAAGGTACGTGCCAAATTTTATCAAAATCGGCCTATTATTCTTTGAGTTAAAAAAATTTTTCGAATGAAAACTCAAAATGTTCCAGGAAAACCTCGTCCGATTTTCCTGACTAACAAACTTGTCAAAGATATTTACAAAAGAAAGGTACATACCAAATTTTATTAAAATCGGCTAATTACTTTTTGAGATAAGAATTTTTTTCGAATGAAAACTCAAAATTTTCCCGGAAAACCTCGTCCGATTTTCCTGACTAACGAACTTATCCAAGCTATTTACAAAAGAAAAGTACATGCCAAATTTTATCAAAATCGGCCCATTATTTTTTGAGTTATCGGTGTGATACATATATACATACATATATATATATATATATATATATATATATATATATATATATATATATATATATATATATATATATATATATATATATATATATATATATATAAACGTATAAAAATTGAAACTGACCCCGGATATGGGTTCTAGGGGTCCTAGATCGCGCTCATTTGAAGAAATTTTTCCAAAATTCAAAAGTCGATATCTCCTCATTAGTGAATTTTTTCTAAGAAAATTCACTAAAAGCTATGATAAACAAATTTGGTGGGTAGGTTTACGATATAAACGGTAAACTATACACAAAAATTCAGATTTCTATGTTACAAGAAAAAAAAGTTATAATAAAATATTTGCTGCCAGATCATTTCTATGAAAATTCACTACCATAACGCACTTGCTGCGTCCAGAGATTTTAAATCTTTGTTTTAAAGAAAAGGAAATGGCGCGTAAAACTACCCCGTTAGATCATAAGTGGCAGCCAAGCATGTGACAGAGACAGTGCAAGGCTGACAAGCAACTGATCTGTATAGTATACAGACGGGTCTAAACAAATGGCGGGTACAGGACTGATTAAGAGGACCTAACTTCAGACTCGAGTCCCTAGGAAAAACTTTGACCATCTTCTAAGAAAAAATGCTACCTATAAACCTCTGTGTACAGAAGACCATACAAAGAAGACACATAAATACAGATATTTATATATTTTCAGATAGTCACGCAGTACTAAAGACTCCGAAATTATTAGAAACCGAGTCTAGACTGGCCTGGGACTGCAAGAAAATCTTGAAAAAATTGGCTGCAAACAACAAACTAACTTTGATGTGGTACCAGGGCATCAAGGCATTGAAGGAAACGAGGAAACAGATAAAGGACAACAACACCATTCTATGGACCAGCGCCCTATTGTGGATTAACAAAGAACCATGTAAAGAAATGACCTTGCCACTTGGAAGTGGAAGCAAATGCTGTCATACTGGAGTAAAACGCCAGGCCTCAGGCAGGCAAAATGGTTCATCACCATACTAACAGATACGTCTGAACTACTTGTTGAATTGACAACTTGAGATTTGAGATTAATCACTTATCACAGGACACTTCCCAGTAGCGTATCAGCTTATGAAGATGGGTAAAGTGGACACTGAAAAACGCGGATGCTGCACTGAAGCAGCGAAAACACCAGAATATTTGCTATGCATTGTATAGCTCAGTTCTACAAACGGTTTAAATACCTTGGAAGGGTGACTTTAACACCACAGGAAACAGGTAAAATCGCTTCCAAAAAGATAACAGACCTCGTGAAAAGTGTACAATTTTTGGGCACTAAAGCAGCGAAAACAACAGAATATGCTATTTCATTGCTTAATTCTGCAAAAGGCTTAACTACCTTGGAAGGGTGACTTAAAACCGAATTTAAACTGTCCTGGGACTGCAATGAATTCTTGAAAAATTTGGCTGCAGACAACAAACTAACTTTGATGTGGTACCAGGGCATCAAGGCATTGAAGGAAATGAGGAAGCAAATAAAGGGCAGCAACAACATCATTCTATGGACCAGAGCCCTATTGTGAATTAACAAAAAAACCATGTAATGACCTGACCTGACCTTCCTACTTGGAAGAGGAACCAAATGCTGTCATACTTTAGCAGGTGGTAGTGGGCTTTTCCTTTACGTGATAGTAAAGGATTTTTTCACGCCCGAGGAGGTACCGCCCCTTACATCAAGGGGCCGGTAAAGTACCAACGGACGTTTCCGGTTCTGGTGTATGAGTCGGTTTCCCTTATAAGCAAAAACGATGATGGCTCCTTATTGTACAAAAGATTCCAAAGGTAAAATACCCCTCCATTCGGATCTCCGGGAGAGGGATGTTCAGGGGGCGCCGGCATCAAAATTTAACATATACTTCTCGAATATATGTGGCCTAAATTCTAACCTGAAGTCCGTCCACCATTTTCTCCAGGCTAGTAGGCCCTAACTCCTCTTCCTCACCGAAACCTAAATCAGTGCCAAAACAGCCACTAATCACCTTAATATCCCGGGGTATGAGCTCCTTACTTCCTTTAGATTGCATGGAGGTGTGTGCACAGATGTCCGTAACAATCTAGACCGTACCGACTTCCCAATTTGGAAGCTGGAAGAAAAGACATACTATGGATAAAACTCTCTCTCAGGGCTGCAACTAAATTCATCTGTTGCATTTACCGCTCACCTTCAACAACTTTGTACAGCTCTTTGACTACCTTTCTGAAAAAACCGACCATCTGATTTCTGAATATCCTTCCTCCGAGGTCACTATTCTTGGTGACTTCAATGTCCATAATAAGGAATCGCTAGGATCTTCAAAAACCCATCCACAGCGGAGAGCAGCGGAGGCCTTTGCAGTCAGCAATTCTTTAGCCAATATGGTTCAGCAACCTACTTACTTTCCTCGCATCCCAACACACAGCTCAAATCCCTTAGATCTCCTTCTTACTACAAAACCTGAATGCTATAAGATATCAGTCACCGCCTCCCTTGGTTCGCTCATACCACGGCATAGTCAGTGCTTCCTGCGCAATGCAACCCGACGTCACACACTCATCACACCCACGTATCGTTTGGCACTACAACTCCGCGAACTGGAACGAAATGCGGGATTACTTGTCCTCATTTACATGGGGGCCTGTCTGCTTCTCTCATCCTGACCCCTCTGATATCTCACAAAATGTCACCGAAATTATCCAGACTGGCATGGAATTATTTATTCCACGTCCACAGAAAACCTCTTCAGCCACTCAAAAGCCCTGGTTCTCTTAATCTTGTGACAAGGCCAGACTTGAAAATATCAAAGCTCACAAAATGCTTCTACACAATCCCAGTCAAGAAAACCGTCAAGAATTTAACGACGCAGGAAACCGCTATGTCCGCATTCTTTCTGAGGCAAAAAACTCGTTTACTAATCACATCAAAAACAAAGCCCTCTCAAGCTCCAAGTGCAGCAAACCCTTCTGGACTCTTGCTAAATCTATTGGGAATAATTTCTGCAAGAGCCTGTTCCCACCTATTGTTTCAGGAGATGAAATTGTTTCTACCGCCCTGGGCAAGGCTGAACTTTTTGCCTCGTTGTTCGCCGGCAATTCTACTCTCAACCCACCTCCAAATGTTCAACCACCAAGAGTACCCAATGTCGCGCATAAAATGACGGATATCATTTTCAAAACTAAAAAAGGTACGAAATATGCTCTTTTCTCTTAGTACCAGGAAATCCCCTGGCCTTGACGAGATCCCAGCAATTGTTCTCAAAAAATGCGCATCAGAACTTGCTCCTGTCCTGACTCTCCGTCCCCAAGAAAGGATCCAAAGCGCTTCCTAGCAACTACAGGCCTATTTATCTCCTTTCAGTCGTCTCTAAAGTGATGGAAAAGTATATAAACACCGAATTACTAAAATTTCTTGAAAAACACAATCTAATCTACGATATGCAGTATGGATTCCGTCAGCGCAGATCAACTGCCGACCTCCTTTCCTTTGTCACCCAAATGGAACAAATCTATGGAACTACACGGTGAATCCCAGATATCTGCACGGGCACTGCTCAGAGGAGCCTTCTTCCATAGATCCTCCACCTGCCGCCCCCAACAGACCTACCAGGGGAACAAAGCGAATGCACCCTTTTACTGTCCAGGTCACCAGACATAGAACATCTTGTTATGCCCGCTCCTTTGTCCCGAGGACTTCCAAGTTGTGGAATTCCTTGCCGGCACATGTTTTTCCTTCTCCTCCGAACCTCCAAACCTTCAAGTCCAGAATTAGCAAGTTGCCCCTTTCCTCCTTGTCGACACTCACGGTACGATAGTATTTAGTCTGTAGCCCTCGTGGTGTGTTATTGACATATTTAAAAAAATACTGGAGGAAAACGCCAGGCCTCAGGCAGACAAAATGGTTCATCACCATACTAACAGATACGTCTGAACTGCTTGTTGAATTGACAACTTGAGATTTGAGATTTATCACTTATCACAGGGCACTTCCCAGTAGCGTATCAGCTTATGAAGATGGGTAAAGTGGACACTGAAAAGCTCAAATACTGCACTGAAGCAGCAAAAGCACCAGAACATTTGCTATGCATTGTATAGCTCAGTTCTACAAACGGTTTAAACACCTTGGAGGGGTGACCCCAGGAAATAGGTAAAATAGCTTCCAAAAAGATAGCAGACTTCGTGAAAAGTGTGCACTTTTTGGGCACTGAAACAGCGGAAACAGCAGAATATGCGATTGCATGGCTTAATTCTGCAAAAGGCTTAACTACCTTGGAGGGGTGACTTGAACAGCCCAGGAAATAAGTAAAATAGCCCCAACAAGATAGGGGACCACATAAAAATTCTGAACTTTTTGGGCAACTATTAGGGAAATGAAGTAATACGCAAAAAAAAACATTCGGGTCGCAGCGCTAAGAGACCGAATGTCTATACGACTACAATCTACAAATGTCGACAAGAATGACACTTGTCTAGTTTACAAAGATCACTGAATAAATGTATTTTCCCATCATAACATTGATAATAAAAAAAAATTGCTTGAAAACGCAGAATCCCGGAAAAAATATTCTTCGTAGCCACAAAAACAAATCCATCTATCTACACTGCAAGTGTATTACTAATAAATAGATGTGATTATTTCAATATAAAACATGAAATAAAGCGGGTTTATTCCATATTCTTTTTATGTAATAATGTAGTGGTCATTTATATAAGTATACGCACCATTAGAAGAGTGCGGCAGAGATGTACGTGACAGATAAAATCTGCACCGAAAGTGGATGATATCATGAGAACTTGCCTCAATCTACATTTCCTATCTGTTCTTATACTCTTGTATTTTACTTGTCCTACTCTGTGTCGGTCGGCTGCTATTGCTGGTGGATTCTTCTTGTTTTTTCTTCTACGAGACTCGCAGATCCAACTACACGCTACATTACCACGGTAACTAGATCTGGAAATTATACTGGTGAAATTCCTGCGAAGACAGATTTGCTGGTATCCGTAGCGTGTCTACACCGGTACATATCAATAAATTAAGCCCTGCTGTGTGGAACATATGATCTTTGAAATGTGTCGAGAAAATACGTGAGTAAAAATGAAAAAAGCAACTCAACTTTGTTGATAGCACTTAGCAAGTTTGCGAATTCAATGAATGGATCTTTTGAATAATCTTTTGGAGAATGAAAGACCATTATATTATATAAAGCTTAAGCAAGTACATCCTGACATGGGCCTGGGCTACAGTAACAACTTTAACACACGGTATATACCAAGTGTCCCATCTGAAACGAAAATTACATTTGACATTCATTTTTTTGAAAATCGCTAGAACACATTATTTGGTATGCTGAGGAGGACACTTCTTGTGACCAGTTTCAACCCTGCATCTTGTGACCAGTTTCAACCCTGCAACTTTAACCCCTAGTAGGGGTGGTACTCACCGCCAAAAAAAATTTAATCGAAAATAACGTCAAGTGTATGTATGTTTTGTTTATTTAACGCTAATATGGCCAATCACCGACGCCAGGGAGCAGTTTCACTTTACTATCCTGGAAATGTTGCCGAACCCCTGCCTTTCTGTAAGGATGGTAGGAAACTTTAACGTGCCCAACATCGCACGGACACGGAACCGACGGCTTTACGCCCCCTCCGATGGACAGAACGTGCGGACGTTCAACTTGCTCAAATACAATGCCACAACCTCGGTTGATGTTAATTGTACAGTATGTACTGAAAAAGTGAAAGGAGTACTCTGGGATCGAACCCAGTAGCCTTCGGTTCAGAGGCACACGTACTTACCACTGAACCACCGAGGCTCTATAGAGTCAAGTAATGCCTCTTTTGAAAGGGCATTCTATTCTCTTTAAAAAGACACCTTGCTCGGGAAATTTGATCTGGTTAGTTTCCCAAAAAGAAAATACTACACATAACCGGACCTGTTCCACTCATCGAAAATTTGTTATTTGAATCTTTAAGGATATATATATATATATATATATATATATATATATATATATATATATATATATATATATATATATATATATATATATATATACTTTAATATGCATCTAATTGTCGCGATTGCCTGACAGTTTTGATTAGCTTGAGATTTGCTCTGTATACATGATTATTGTTATACAAATATGTTGAGCAATATGATTGATCAAGAGTGCCATATATCAGTTCCGCTAAATGTTTTAAAAATGGCAGGTAGGTAACCCAAATGGAAATAATACAACTTAAGCTTTTTGGGTTAACGACTTAAACGTTTGTTCCCTCTATATTCAAGTAGCTAGATAATCAAGCCAAAGTCACCTCAAAGTTGTTTCTTAGTTATGTTAAACACTTCGATACCATTTTTGAGTTGTATCTAAGCGCTTTGAGTTTTGCCTGGATGTCGCGTAAGATTCTAAAATTATTTTGCAAGTGCATTGAATTTTTTTTTGGAGCTTTTCCACTTAATATTTCATTGGCGTAAACAATTATTCTTGTATAGTCATGTATTTTAAGAGGCTTGTAAACAGCTTTAATTCTGAAAAACGATTGTATGCTCTAGCTCTAGCCACCAAAAAGGTTTTTTAGCCATTTGTCTTCTCAATAGTAGTTGGCTGTTAATAAGTTGCTTTGATTTATATTAATCTCTCTAAGACTCAGGTCAATTTTATATGGTCCATAACTATCTAACCCTACCAAAATATGATAAGCACAAACGGAACTGGATAAAGGTAAATTGAATTAAGACGCAAAAAGTATACCTACCTCACCTTGTTGATATGCCTTTAAAACAACACTAAGCTGGAAACAGCATTTTAGCAAAAAGTATTATCTTTTCTTCTTCTTTAAGTGCCTTGTCCTCCCAGAATATTGCATGATTTTCACTTTGTCCGCAGCGGACCTAAACAGTGTCTTGGTGTTTACTCCGTACCACTAGCGAAGATTCTTGAGCCAAGATGTTCTTCGGTGACCTTTCCATCTGCATTAGAAGTCCACGTATATAGACGTCTTGGAGGTTGTTTAAATTGTGTATTGGTTATCCTGACAATTGTATAAATCGGTCTCCTTGCTTATCTAATGTACCTAAGCCATAATCTCCCACGATATACTCTCTTCGACCTTTACCTACATGTTTCTATTAACTACCGAAGATTTGTTTAATTTCATTGCTTTTTCGACGTAGTCGTAAAAAACTTCTACCTCATCGTCATAACCATTACACGTGGGAGCATAAACCTGTATAAAGTTGCTTGCTATTGGCGTTGTATGGAATTGCAACATCCACACCCTGTCTAAGATGGGTGAGATATCTTTTGCAGCTGTAAAATTTTCTGTTATTATTATAAAATTTTCGACATTGTTTGATGTTGTAGAACCTGTAAATGCAGTAAAATACACTGTTTATTATGATGCGGCAATACATTTCATGAGGAGTCTTCCAGCTAGGAAGCCAGTATTCTTAATTATACAGACTGTCACACATAGAACCAATTACCTTGAATAGTACGCAAAACCTCAAGAAATTATCAATCATGAAATATCACAATCCATGGCATGAAAATGCTCAGATGGTATTTCATTCACTGTACTGTTTAGCTATCTGTTTCAATTAACTGTGGCGGCTGAAAGGAGCATTATGAACATGCCACTCTTTGGAACGTTAGAGCTTGATGAGGATCTCGTCGAGCGGTAATATCAAACACAGAGATAGATTTCAGACATGGGTAATTAATCATAAATGAAGAACTTGACACTAGAGAGAGCAGTACAAAAAAGAGACGCGTCGGGGATAGCTCCAACATAGACCTTTATACAACTTGTAAGGAAGCGTCAGCACAGAAAACATTGACACGTAGAAATTAAAACTCGGGACGCAGCAAGTGCGTTATGGTAGTGAATTTTTATTAAATGCTTCAAATTTAAATAACTCAATTTTCTATAAACTTAGAGAGTTTAATTTCAATACGTAGTAAGGTTTTTCCTAAGACAAGATATCCACAAAATTTCATTAAAATAACTTTGTAATTTTCGGAGAAAAAAATTTTTTTCGAAAGAAAATTTAAAATTTGAATAACTCAATTTGCTCTAAACTTAGAAAGTTGAATTTTGGTACGTAGTAAGGTTGAGGCAACATATATAGTAAATTTCATTGAAACAGCTTTGTTACTTTCGGAGAAAAAAATTTTTTTCGAAAGAAAACTCAAAATTTTTCCGGAAAACCCCGTCTGATTTTTCTGGATAACGAACTCATCCAAGCCATTAATAAAAGACAGGCACTTGCCAAGTTTCATCGAAATCGGTTAATTATTTTTTGAGTTATCATATATATATATATATATATATATATATATATATATATATATATATATATATATATATATATATATATATATATATATATATATATATATATATATATATATAAACATATAAAAATTAAACCTATTTACAAATGAACTTTAATAAGATATTATGCTGTGACAATACCTCTCTCAAGCACCCTAAAATATAATCAAAATGTGCACAGTTATATATGTTTTATTTCTTTTTCCCTTGTCTTAATACACTACATATTTTATGACAATCGATTTAATTTACTTATTTGATTTCATAAATAGTCGGTTAATAGTGACTTGGAATGAAGTAGACACCACATCTTCAAACATATTAAGAGAATATGAGTAAATCAACAGCAACTGGGAATGAATTCGGTCAGTCGCCCAGCCACGTGGTTAAAAAACACTGTTTGTATGAGTGGTTACAAGTCTACCTCTAAATAAAAGGACTGTAACAGCGGCAGAAGCAGAAGTCAATGGAAGGTGTGTGCATTCGGAAAGAAACTATTGACTATTAATAACAACAATTGACTATAAACGCTGCGAGTTGCAAGGCAAAAATAATTATACTACAGAGGTGATAAATGATAATAAATTACAATAGGGTTATATATAATCGTAAATGCTTCCAATGATTAACAATCAGTGAATTCAGTATTATTGACATTTCTCGGAAACTTACAAATGAATTTCATGAGTCAATAAGAAAAGCATTGACTAACCAACAGCAACCACATACTTATGATTTAAACATAAATGTTTCAAATTTGAATAGCTCAATTTTCTGTAACCCTAGAAAACTGAATTTTGGCACATAGTTAGGTATTTCCCAAAGCAATATGTAGACCAAATTTTATCGAAATTTTCGGAAAAAAAAATTTTTTTTTAAAGAAAACTCAAAATTTTTCCGGAAAACCCCGTCCGATTTTCCTGGCCAACGAACTCATCCAAGCCATTAATAAAAGAAAGGCACTTGCCGAGTTTCATCTAAATCGGTTAATTATTTTTTGAGTTATCAGACGGATACATATATATATATATATATATATATATATATATATATATATATATATATATATATATATATATATATATAAACATATAAAAATTCAAACTGACCCCGGATAAGGGTTCTAGGGGTCCTAATTCGCGCTCATTTGAAAGAATTTTTGCAAAGTCTCACCATCGATACCTCTCTATTAGTGAATTTTTTTTAAATAAAAATTCACTAAAAATTGAGTTGATTTTATGTGTGAATTTTTCTTTCAGGACCCCGTTTATGAGAGAAGCATACTAGAATTGTGGACTGTGCGATAATACATATCTCATTATTCCTTAAGGGATAAATGGGTTGTCGGCTTGCATCAATCAATAAGAAACAAAGTGATTTCATGTATAAACAATACCCGACGTTTTAGGTTTATGACAAAAATTATTGGTAGACATTTAACTAACAGCTCCTTTCTTCCAATGATTTGCCATAATGATATAACCGCTGTATCATCGAAAGATATGGCTTATTTTTTTTTTTTGGGTAAATTTGCAGATGAGCTCACAGAGGGTTTTAAGAAAAATATATTCAGAAACATGCTTACCATTTAATGCAAACATCACTAGAAAATTTTCTTGCTAACAATTACCAAGAATCGGGATCAGGAGCAAATAGAGGTACCGGGCGGGCAAGAAGGTAAAATTGAAGTATAAACAAAAAATACGAAAAAAAAAAACAGCTTATCTGGACCTATATATGCTGCTTTTATCCCATTTTGCAGCTATACCTCCGTAACCTCATGTTTACCACGCAGAGAACCCCTATCGCCCCAGGTCCCGTAACCTTCTTGTGAGTTATTCCCAAGAAATTTTTCTTGTAGTTTATGCATTTAAGGTGGTTGTAGGCGTGCAGAGGGGAACTAAACTTCTTGGTTTAAGTGCCTTTAACTCAAAAACGTTAACTTTAATATTCGTAACAGTTTCATCAGGATGGCGCTCTGTCACACTGATCAATAAAAACGTTCCACAATATTTTAACAAGCACTATCAGGCAGTGGAGCTATTTTTACTACAACATCCTGCGACCTATACTTTGTGCATTTTTAATGTTCCTAACTAGAAAAAGTCTGGACGCAGTAAGTGCGTTGTGGTAGTGAATTTTCATTAAAATATTTGTTAATAGCAAGAATGTCATTTTTTTTTAAGAATGCATCAAATTTGGTTAGTATAAAATATATAGTAGAAACAGGGTACCATATTGTATCAAAATGACTTTATTGTTTGAAAATGTACACAAATTCTCCGGACATAAACTTAAAAGGTTCCTGAAAAAACAGGTTTCCTGGCCAACGAACCTTAGGTTAATAGCAACTTGAGCTATTGAAATTTGAAGCATTTAATGTAAGTTCGCTACCATAACGCATTTGCTCCGCCCAGAATTTCTTTTCTTACAAACATGCATTATATTTCGATGCAAAATGGAAAAATGAAATAATAGAAGGTGTGTTCCATTAAAAAAAAGAACATTTGTATCTCTAACGATTTATGGGCCATCCTGTGATTGCAAAAATAATATTATAAGATGCAGCTCAAGACCCTATAACTAACGCATAAAATTTTTTCTCGTATCTTGTATATTTACGGATATACTGAGCTTTACCGTAGAAATACGTCACCCTGTATATATGAAAACAGAAAAAAAACTGAAATTAACCCTGGATATGGGTTCTTGGGGACCTAGATGGCGCTCATTTGAAGAAATTTTTTCAAAATTTAAAAGTGCCGGTCTCCTCGTTAGCGATTTTTTTCTACGGAAATTCGCTACAAATTATAGACCATTAAACGATAAACTCTATAACTAAAACTACTGCAAAAGCATGAGAAAAAGGTTCTGAATTTGAAATGAATTTTCTGGGAATATTTTAGTGAAATGAAGGAGAGCCTCGGTGGTTCAGTGGTAAGAACGTGTACCTCTGAACCGAAGGGTACTGGGTTCGATCTCAGGGTACTCCTTTCACTTTTTCAGTACATACTGTACAATTAACATCAACCAAGGTTGTGGCATTGCATTTGAGCAAGTTAAATGTCTGCACGTTTCGCGCTTCGGAGGGGGCGTAAAGTCGTCGGTCGCGTGTCCATGAAATGTTGGGCACGTTAAAGATCCCTACCCTCATTACAGAAAGGCAGGGGTTCGGCAAAATATCTGGAATAGTGAGGTGAAACTGCTCCCTGGCGTCGTTGATTGGCCATAGTCGCGGAAATAGGCCGACGTTAAAGAAATAAAAAATAAAAAACACACACACACACACAGTAAAATGGAGGACAATGGTTGAAGCTCAAACTTAAGGATTCGTAAAACACTCTGCTTGCTACATTTTTTCTACGTAACCCATCTTCATTACAGGTTTTTTGTCTAAATATTGCCAATTCTGGCGTTTCAATTCGCGACTTTGACGTTTTAAGATGAAAATCACAATTGTATTTAAATGCCTATAACATGTTTCTCTTTTAACTTACAGATCCAAATTGTGGCGCATAGTTCATTATTTTTTGGTATAAATCCACGTAACAAATTTGGTTGCCATAACTTTGTTATTTCCGGAGATACCAAATAGTGAATTTCTTCTACCAAAATTCACTCATTTATACAGATAAACATTTTAACGGCACAATAAGTTTTTAAATAATCAATTAATCCAAAGGTTTCCTTAAGTTAAAATTAAACTAAAACTCTGAACTCCAATAACTCAAATTCTAATGTTTATTGAACATCATTGTAAGGGAGGTTTGTCTGATCAAAAAAAAAAAAAGAAACTAAATCTAATGCAGAACTGATATCTGTGAAAATTAAATTGTTTTTGCCCCTGGTATAATATTTCATAAGTGTAATAATTTAATCCTTCTTAGCTAATTATAGCACTCAAATTTATTTAACTTCCTCCCCTTTAAGTTCCCAACCAAACCCTTATGGCTCCAAGCCCTATATTGTCCTTCGTATTATGAATTCCACAAAAATTTCCATCTACTTGTTCTTTTTAGGCAATTTTAAAAATAATGCCACTCTCGACTAAAATCCCTCTACCAACATCTAAATTTTAATTTAATTCCAATTTACTCTTAATTCTATTCTAACGCCCTACGACTAAATCATCTATGCTAATTATATCTTACAGTCCATGGCTCAAAATATCTATACGAATTTAATATGAAAATTATTTCAGTACTCGAGACAGCTAGCCTTTATTAAAAAGTCACTTTAAATATGTCATGGAACATACTCACCGGGAATCTGGGAAATAAATCCAGCCATGTACCATGCTGCCACACTAACTAACTTTACGAAAACTTAAATCCCTTCTAAGCTCCCGAGCTCGAACATTTCCCCAATACCGTGAGTTTCTAACTAAACTCTACATTCACTCCAAAACCCCATGATATCTTCGCGGCGTTCCGCCGATATTTTTTTCTGTCGCTGCGGGGTACTCCTCAGCCCGAGCCGGCTGGGAGACCACTGCCTTCCAGACACGTATTTTCTACCGTCCACATATCAAATTCCGAGTTTGCATTCTTTCTCTGTTGAAACTAAGTGGCCTGGTGGTAGAGGCCGTAGAACTCGAAACTTGCGAATCTAGCATTTTTCTATCAAAATCGCCACAGATGCAAAGAAATCACCTGCGTGAGCATCCGGAGCCCTATGAGTCATACTATTTATAACAGGATTTTTAACACGGCATTTCTGTATACTATACAAGGAGAAAGATTAAGGGCAAGGCCGCAAGGAGACAACCGCATACACGTGTTTCAAGCTTATTAACTATCATCAGTACGGTATAGACAGGTAATTTCAGGTCATATCGTATGCTCACGGAGGTGATTTTTTTGCCTCCGTGGCGATTTTGATTGTTGCCCTCGAATTGAGGGTCTTCCGAATGATGCTGCAAATGTGCATTGGTTGCCTGTTGTGACTCCGTGTATTTTTGCTTCTTCTTCCAGAGTGTTCCCATCATCACCTGGCTATACCGTACTGATTATAGCTAATAAGCTTGAAACACGAGTATGCGGTTATCTCCTTGCGGCCTTGCCCGTAACCTTTCTCTTTGTATAGTATACAGAAATGCCGTGTTAAAAATCCTGTTATAAATAGTATGTATATATATATATATATATATATATATATATATATATATATATATATATATATATATATATATATATATATATATATATATATATATATATACATATATATATATATGTCTTTTTAACTGACCTAGGATTTGGGTTCTAAGAGCCCTAGTTCACGCTCATTTGAAGAAAGTTTCCAAAAGTCTCACCATCAACATATCTCTATTAGTGAACTTTCTTAGTGAACGTTCACTAAAAGCTTATCATCGTTAAGATTGAAAATTAAAATACTCGTCTACAGAAAAAAATAATGCTCCCTAAAAGCGACTTTACAGTAAGTTCAAATTCTCTGAGGCTGCTAAGATTTTAAATACAATCAGATAAATGATTATACAAGCGAATATTATGTAAACGACCTAAAAGAAATATTTTCTAAGTAAATAAATATTTTGCTTGACAATTACTATAGTCTATGATTCAAACGATCTGAGCTAGAACAACTGTCGCTTTTAGGGACAAATGACATCACAAAAGTGTTGTGTTTTATCAGTGAATTTTTATTAAAAGAAATTCACTAATAGAGATGTATCGATGGTGGGACTGTGCAAACAAATTTTTCAAATGAGCGCGAACTAGGACCCGTAGAACCCGGATCCGGAGTCATTTTCAATTTTTATATGTTTATATATATATATATATATATATATATATATATATATATATATATATATATATATATATATATATATATATGTATATGTATCCATATGATAACTTAAAAAATAATTAACCGATTTCGATCAAACTCGGCAAGTGCCTTTCTTTTATTAATGGCTTGGATGAGTTCGTTAGCCAGGAAAATCGGACAGGGTTTTCCGGGAAGATTTTGAGTTTTCTTTCGAAAAAAATTTGTTTCTTCGGAAATAACAAAGCTGTTTCACTGATATTTACCATATATGTTGCCTTGAGAGAGACCTTACTACGTACCAAAATTTAACTTCCTAAAATTGAGTTATTCAAATTTTAATATTTTTTTTCGAAAAAAAAAATTTTCTCAGAAAATTACAAAGTTATTTTAATGAAATTTGGTGCATATCTTGCCTTAGGAAAGACCTTACTACATACCAAAATTAAACGTTCTAAGTTTATAGAAAATTGAGTTATTCAAATTTGAAACATTTAATAAAAATTCACTACCATAACGCACTTGCTGCGTCCAGAGTTTTTAGATGTTTAGAACGTTGTCATTAATGAACCAAGTAATATTTTTCAAACTAATTACTCAGATCCATATCTTACGATCACTAAGAAAGCGTCAAATGATCACGAAGATGTTCTATTATGTTAAAAAAAAAGCACTCGTTCTTCGTTTTTATATTTCGTTCTTATAAACAGTGCTCAATGTTATAAGCGTCCTCCACTTGCGGTCCAGATTTTATCTGTCACGTCCATCTAACGCCCGTTCTTAACGTGACGACCAACTTTGGGTCTCCTTTCTCTTATTATTCTGGAGTGTTTTCCCCTCTTAAAATGTATGATTATTATTGTTTTTATCAGGAGGATGATCAGATTGTGGTGCGTTTGGCACATAAATTTCTTCGTGGCTGCGGTTTCCACATCGCTGCACGATTACCATTATCGTATGGAACTTCTGGGAATCCAGAAAATACCTGGGAGATTTCAGACGACTGATTTTTGACGCTGAGACTGAACAGATTGTTTTAATGAAGAAAGTATTAAAATGAGCTCAGAAACTTTTCTCATTATACTGGTATTTATCTCAATAAGGCATTTAATACAAACCAAGTTGTACAAACAAGTGTTTTCTTGGCATGCAGGTTATTTAATTAAATTATTGTTCTTTACTTTTACTTCTATTAAGTACACTTGGAGAACCCAAATCACCACAACACATATGTCAGAGACCTTACGATCGTTTCGTTGACCATGTCAACATATTCAGAGGAAGAAAAATTCTAAAATCGAACTACTAGCTACAGTGTATTTATATCGCGTCTAGGTAAACAAACTAGTCCGAAGTAAAATTGTCGTCGAAGACCCATCGTTTGTTTATTGTGTAGTGAAACTACGAGGTCGAAGACCTGCTTTAATCTTCTGATCGACAACTTTATGAGCCCTTATCTAGTGTAAGGATAATAGGTTTAAAAGGAACGGTACCGAGTTATTTTAGGAGTCTGTTCGTTCCCTTTAGATCTAGACATTTACTATGTGGATATTGGAGCTAGCCGACAAGCACATCTGGCAAGACAAAACACCATAACCTCCGCTCATCTTTTTTATATATAGAAAACTAAACCCGGGTGTTTGGCTCACATTGTTAACTCTAACAAAGGATAAATAATTCAACTAAAATACTACATAAAAATTATATTTATATTGATTTTAATTCTTCGTAAACAGTATTTATATTGACTTCATAGATACACAGAAAACTAAAGGGTCTTTAAGTTGAGACAAGCGTAGAGATTAGTATATGTATAGACCGGCCGAGTTATTGACAGTAATTATTATTCTACCAGACAAATTAGGAGTCTTTAAGTGGTCAAATGCAAAGAGAAAATAAAGGGCTTGAAATTAAAGGTGCCGCACGATTCAATGATGTTTTGTTCTTAATCGACCTTGATATAAAATTACTTTCTAATGTATCAAGCATAGTTTGATGTCTAACATTTGTGACAAGTTTCAAATTTTCTTTGTCAATGTGGTGATTATTATCCCATAATGTTGTGCCACACACGATTTGTCCACCGTACCATATTGTAAATGCGCGAGATGTTCACGAAATCTGGTGGCTATGTTTCTAATAGTTTCACCCACTTATTTAAGATTGCAATCTTAGCAACTAACCTCATAAATACCGGACATTTCAGTAACTTTGTATTTATCTTTCGTATTACCTAACTAATTTTTTAAATTACTTTTCGTCGAAAAAGTCAAATGTAAATCGGCTTTTTTAAAAATACTTTCCAAACCCTTTGTGATTCGTGGTTCATAAGGTAAACACACAAATTTTTTCTCTATTTTATCTTTCTTAAATGTCGTACATTCAGATATCATTTTCTTTGTTAACAATGTGAGCCAAACACCCAGGTTTAGTTTTCTTCATATATAAAAAAAGATGAGCGGAGGTTAATGTGTTTGTCTAGCCAGATGTGGTTGTCGGCTAGCTCCAATATCCACATAGTCAATTTCTAGATCGAAAGGGAACGTGCAGATTCCTAAAATAACTCAGTACCGTTCCTTTTAAACCTATTATCCTTATATTAGATAAGGGCTCATAAAGTTGTCGACCAGAAGATTAAAGCAGGTCTTCGACCTCGTAGTTTCACTACACAATAAACAAACGATGGGTCTTCGACGACAATTTTACTTCGGAAAAGTTCGTTTACCTAGACGCGATATAAATCCACGGTAGCTGGTAGTTTAATTTTAGAATCTTTCTTCCTCTGAAGATGTTGACATGGTCAAAGAAACGATCGTAAGGTCTCTGGAATCTGCGTTGTGGTGATTTGGACTCTCCAAGTGTACTTATTTGTGCTCATCACAGGTTCCAGTTTTCACATAGTGAATTTTACTTCTATACTCATATGTACCTTAATATTTGCGAAGAAATGGGGCATCTTGCCTGTTATTTTATTAACTGGCTCTTACAAGTCCAGAAGATATCACCGAGAACCATGTAAGGTTTTCAGCCATTAAATTTTCATGTCGCCTGGTTGTCGTTTACGGAATTTTCTAGTTAAATTTTATTAAGAAAATTTACTAATAGGGAGGTAACGATGGTTGGTCTTTCGGAAATTTTTTTCAAACAAGCGTGAACACATATCCGAGGTCCGTTTTAATTTATATGCATATATATATATATATATATATATATATATATATATATATATATATATATATATATATATATATATATATATATATATATATATATATATATATATATATATATATATATATATGAGGGCGGGTCAATAAGTCCGTGACTTTTTGAACGAAATACAGGTTTTTTTTGACAAAAAATCATTTTATTTCTTAACATAGTCTCCTTTGAGCTCTATACACTTCGTCCAACGTTTCTCCAATGTTTTTATGCCTTCCCAAAAATAAGATTTGCCGAGGTCCTCAAAATAGGTATTGGCTTTTGAAATCATTTTATCATTGGAGTCAAATCTCTTTCCGCCGAGCCATTGTTGGAAGTTTGGAAACAAGAAAGAGTCACTCGGGGCTAAATCTATAAAATAGGGCGGATGAGGGAGCAATTCGTAGCCCAATTTATGCAATTGCGCCATGGAGACTACACATGTGTGCACCATTACATTGTCTTGGTGGATATATGTTTTTCTTGACCAAATGTGGTCGCTTTTTCTTCAAATCGTCATTCAATCGGTCCAATAAGTTGGCATAATATTCGCCATTGATTGTTCTCTCTCAGGAAAAGTTTCATTGAGAAATTCCCTCACTGCTGTATTAAAATGCGCAGCGCTCCATCCTGCAGCAGCCACATTGTATTTCTTGATTGGAGGGGTACATCATCCAATAGAGTGGATAACTATTTTCTTTAAAATTCTCAAGTTTCTGCACAGACATTTTTGAGACAGTCTCCCGAGTAGAGACGAACCGTACACTTGACTTGGGTTTATTTTTGATTGCACTTAATACTAATACACGGGCTTCTGCTCCAGGAGTTCGAGTACTTCGCTGAGGGCCAACATCTTGAAATGTACTTTTAAATGATCCGAATTCTCCTAGTTTTCGATGGATATTTATTACTGATTGTGGTACCATTCTGTTTGGAAATGCTTCACCATTCAAACGTGTTGCAGCCAATGCATTTCTGGCAGCTACGCCATAATAATAATGCACGTCACGTAGTTCAACCATAGAAAAATTATTATTATTTATCTTATTTTATAATTAACCGGGACTATTTCGCAAGTAAAATCACGACAAACTATTATCTGTCAAACAGACGCCACATGATGTTGTTTACCAATAATGTGTTCAATGCACGCTCTATTAATATTGAAAATGAGATTAAAATTATTTGAGACCTTGTAACTCCATTGTTTTTTTAATTTTCAAAAAATCCTATACAGACTTGTGACACCATTTTTTAAAATTTATTTCAACAACACACCACGCGGACTCACAGCCTAAATACTAGCGTACCGGGGGTGTCGATAAGGAGAAAAGAGGCATCTTGTTAATTATGGACTTGGAGGTTTGTACAAGATTTCAACATCCCTATTCTAATATTTTTTGGAGATCCACAGTGATAGAACCCTCCATGAATCTGCGATCCTCATGTAATTGGGCTAAAGAGACAGGCTTAGAATATTGTATATTTGAGTGGAGGGTGCTGTCATCCACGTAACTGCGAACTGGGTTGGATGTGCTAGAGAGGTCATTGATGTGGAGAAGAAACAAAGTAGGGGCTAAAGCTGAACCTTGAAGGACTCCTGCATTAATTGGATACAGTTTAGAGGGATGGCCATCCACAACAACAGAAATGATCGAGTTGGAGAGTAAATTTGCTGTCCAGGTACCGAGTTTTGGTGGTAGGCCATAGGCTGAAATTTATTAAGCAGTGCTGCGTGCCAGACCTGGTCGAATGCTTTGGATATGTCTAGAGCGACAATCTGGGATTCACCGTGTAGTTCCATAGACTTGTTCCAAGAATGGGTGACAAAGAAAAGGAGGTCGGCTGTTGATCTGCGCTGACGGAATTCGTACTGCCTGTCGTGGATTAGACTGTGTTTTTTCAAGAAATTTTAGTAGTTCGGTGTTTATATACTTTTCCATCAGTTTAGAGACGACTGAAAGGAGATAAATAGGCCTATAGTTGCTAGGAAGTGCTTTGGATCCTTTCTTGGGGACGGGTTGTACTCTAGCAGTTTTCCAGTTACTAGGGAATATGCCTCTATTGTAAGATGTCAGAAACAAACGAGCCAGGACAGGAGCAAGTTCTGGTGGGCATTTTTTGAGAACAATTGCTGGGATCTCGTCAAGGCCAGAGGCTTTCCCGGTATTAAGAGAAGAGAGCATCTTTCGTACCTTCCTAGTTTTGAAAATGATATCAGTCATTTTATGCGCGACATTGGGGACTGTTGGTGGTTGAATATTTGGAGCTGCGTTGAGAGTAGAATTGCCGGCGAACAACGAGGCAAAAGTTCAGCCTTGCCTAAGGCGGTAGAAACAATTTCATCCCGTGAAACAAGAGGTGGGAACGTGCTCTTACAGAAATTATTCCCAATAGATTTAGCAAGGGCCAGAAGGGTTTGCTGCCGTTGGAGCTTGAGGGGACTTTGTTTTTGATGTGGTTATTAAACGAGTTTTTTGCCTCAGAAAGAATGCGGACATAGCGGTTTCTTGCGTCGTTAAATGCTTGACGGTTTTTTTGACTGGGATTGTGTAGAAGCGTTTTGTGAGCTTTGACCTTTTCAAGTCTGGTCTTCGAGTAGCATAAGCCCCTGAATTTCTTTCGCATCATTTCCGGACAGACTGTATTCGTGGTTCAAGCCTTCTAATACTTTTTTAACTGATTTATATGTGGCGCTATTTGTAACCCAAGGTTTAGATTTGTAGATGCGTAATTTTAAAGTTCTAAATACGTAAAGATATTAGTTGTTGTTGCCCTCATTTGGTGCTGAGATGTAGAGCTTCTTATCTGGGTTTACAGCTGTTTGTTTTCTTCCTTAAAAGGAAGCAAGCACTTGTGAAGCTATAAAGGAAATCCATGCATCTATATTTAGTAAAGATAATATATTACATTACGAATAACAAAGAATTACTAAAGTTACGTCATTTATAATAGCAAATTTTTTGTTAGAAAAATAAACTGAAAAAGGGAAGAATTAAATGTTGTTTTTCAGTTTTACAGGCATGCTGAGATGCATACCCTAGATATAAGACATATGTGTATAATCCCAGTTACATCAATTTATGGTGTAACGTCATCTCTTTAATTGGATCCACTCGCTGCATCTTACAAACTCTCACACATGTTTCTACTTATTGGAATTAACTTGATAAATTGTCTCACTAGATCAACTGTGTAGACGTGTAGACTTTGTTACTGGCAACGTGCCAACAAAGAAACACACAAAGAGAAAAGCTGCGTTATTTGACATAAAGGGAATTTGAAAACTTTTGAGTTTGGTCTCCAGCTTTCTTAATTAGTTAAAAGATATTTTTGGAACATCTTTTGTGAAAAATTTTCATAATATGATTAACAAATAGTACTGTTGAATTTGGATATTAATCTCAACAACTATAAGAATAAGTAGAAATGTTCGCGTACCTAGGCAGCTAGAACTGAAATACAAGATCTCTAAAAACAAATTGTTTAGTTTAACAAAGATTACCAAGAGTAATTGCTATAAAGGTAGGGTTGTGAATGTAGGAAAAGATATCAGGAAAATATGGAATGTTATTTGACAGGTGGTAGTGGACTTTTTCCTTTACGTAATAGCAAAGGATTTTTTCACGCCCGAGGAGATACCACCCCTTACATCAAAACCCAACGGACGTTTCCGGTTCTGGTGTATGAGTCGGTTTCCCGTATAAACAAAATGATGATGGCTCCTCCTTGTACAAAAGATTCCGGAGATAAAATACACCTCCATTCGGATCTCCGGGAGAGGGATGTTCAGGGGGCGCCGGCATCAAAATTTAACATATACTTCTCGAATATATGTGGCCTAAATTCTAACCCCAACTCCGTCCACCATTTCCTCCAGGCTAGTAGGCCCTAACTCCTCTTCCTCACCGAGACCCAAATCAGTGCCAAAACAGCCACTAATCACCATAATATCCCGGGGTATGAGCTCCTTACTTCCTTTGGATTGCATGGAGGTGTGTGCACAGATGTCCGTAACAATCTAGCCCGTACCGACTCCCCAATTTGGAAGCTGGAAGAAAAGACATACTTTGGATGAAACGCTCTCTCAGGGCTGCAACTAAGTTCATCTGTTGCATTTACCGGCCACCTTCTGACAACAATTTTGTCCAGCTCTTCGACTACCTTTCTGAAAAAACCGACCATCTGATTTCTGAATATCCTTCCTCCGAGGTCACTATTCTTGGTAACTTCAATGTCCATAATAAGGATCAGCTAGGATCTTCAAAAACCGATTCACAAGGGAGAGCAGCGGAGGCCTTTGCAGTCGGCAATTATTTAGCCAATATGGTTCAGTACCCTACTTACTTTCCTCGCATCCCAATACACAGCTCAAATCCCTTGGATCTCCTTCTCACTACAAAACCTGAATTATATAAGACATTAGTCACCCCCTTGCTCACTCAGACCACAGCATGGTCACTGATACCTGCGTAATGCAACAGTCAACACACCCACGTATCGTTTGGCACTACAACTCCGCGAACTGGGATGAAATGCGGGATTACTTTTCCTCATTTCCATGGGCGTCTGTCTGCTTCTCTCTTCTGCCCCTTCTGATATCTCACAAAACGTCACCGAAATTATCCAAGCTGGCATGGATTTATCTATTCCAGGTACACAGAAAACCTCTTCAAAGCCCTGGTTCTTTAAATTCTGTGACAAGGCCAGACTTAAAAAGGTCAAAGCTCACAAAACGCTTCTACACAATCCCAATCAAGAAAAACGTCAAGCATTTAACGACGCAAGAAACCGCATTCTTTCTGAGGCAAAAAACTTGTTTAATAACCACATCAAAAACAAAGTCCTCCTTAGCTCCAACGACAGCAAACCCTTCTGGACTCTTGCTAAATCTATTGCGAATAATTTCTGCAAGAGCACGTTCCCACCGCTTGTTTCATGGGATGAAACTGTTTCTACCACCCTGGGCAAGGCTGGACTTTTTGCTTCGTTGTTCGCCGGCGATTCTACTCTCAACTCACCTCCAAATGTTCAACCACCAACAGTCCCCCAATGTCGCGCATTAAATGACGGATATCATTTTCAAAACTGAAAAGGTATGAAAGATGATCTCCTCTCTTAATACGAGATCCAGACAATTGTTCTCAAAAAATGCGCACCAACACTTGCTCCTGTCCTGATTCATCTGTTTCAGACATCTTACAATCGAGGCGTATTCCCTAGTAACTGGAAAACTGCTCGAGTACAACCCGCCTCCAAGAAAAGATCCAAAGCGCTTCCTAGCAATTACAGGCCTATTTATCTCATTTCAGTCGGCTCTAAAGTGATGAAAAAGTATATAAACACCGAATTACTAAAATTTCTTGAAAAACACTGTCCAATCCACGACAGGCGGTATAGATTTCGTCGGCGCAGATCAACTGCTGACCTCCTTTCCTTTATCACCCATTCTTGTTACAAGTCTATGGAACAACACGGTAAATCCCAGATTGTCGCTCTAAATCCAAAGCATTCGATCAGGTCTGGCACGCAACGCTGCTTAATAAACCTCAGGCCTATGGCATACCATCAAAACTCTGTACGTGGACAGCAAATTTCCTCTCCAACCGGAGCATTTCTGTTGTCGTGGATGGCCATTCCTCTAAACTGTATCCAATAAATACAGGAGTCCCTCAAGGTTCAGCGTTAGCCCCTATTTTGTTTCTTCTCCACATCAATGACCTCCCCTCTAGCACATCCAACTCAGTTTACAGTTACGCGGACGACAGCACCCTCCACACAAATATACAATATTATAAGCCTGTCTCTTTAGCCCAATTAAATGAGGATCGCAGACTCGTAGATGGTTCTGTCTCGGTGGATCTCCAAAAAATATTAGACTGGGGAAGTAGAAATCTTGTACAATTCAACTCCACCAAATCTAGCTTTCTATCTCATAAAAGATACACCAACCATAGACCCATCACAATGAACAACCAAGTTATTCAAAGTAATGAGTCCTTTTCACTTGTTGGCATTTCTGTGGATCCAAATCTCAATTTGCACCAACATGTTACATCAATTGTAGAAGCGGCTGCTAAGAAATTAGGTTTCCTCCCCGGGCTCGCAAATACTTTTCACCAGCTAATCTATATACTTTACAAATATGGCCAAACCTCGAATACTTCTCCGACATCTGGGGTGCCGCTGCCGCTTCTACACTCGCTATCCTAGACTTCATTCAGAAGAGAGCTATACGTCTCATCGGTGACCCCACCCTCACCCAAAGGCTTCCATCCCTTGTCCACCGACGTGCCGTTGGTGACCTCTCTCTCTCTTTTATAGATATCTGCACGGGCACTGCTCAGAGGAGCTTTCTTTCATAGTTCCTCCACCTGATACCCCCAACAGATCTACCAGGGGAACAGAGCGAATTCACCCTTTTACTGTCCAGGTCACCAGACATAGAACATCTTGTTATGCCCGCTCTTTTGTCCCGAATACCTCCAAGTTGTGGAATTCCTTGCCGGCACATGTTTTTCTTTCTCCTCCGAACCTCCAAACCTTCAAGTCCAGAATTAACAAGTAGACTATTTCCTCCTTGTCGACACCCACGGTACGATAGTATTTAGGCTGTAAGCCCTCGTGGTGTGTTGTTGAAATATAAAAAAGACGTTGCATCGGGTAGATGTAGCGAGCGGGGAAGTATTGAAGCCGTTATAATAAATGACAATGAAGCAGTACGAGATAAGAAAATAGCACAACTTTTCAACACGTGTTTTGTGTCACTAGGCGTTGGCACTAGTGTTTGTACACAAACGGCGCTTAATCAGACTGTGACATCTAACGCCAATTCGTTTTTCCTGCGCCCTGTTTCTGGTAGTGAAGTTATTACTATAATTGGCAATTTAAAGGCAAGATCTGCACCTGGCATGGACGGACTAGCTGGCAGATTTTTTCAGGTTGGTCATCTCTTTTTGGTTGAACCAATTGTTCACATATTAAACAGAATTTTTTAAACAGGTTTGGTATCCGAGCAATTGAAGATATCTGTAGTGTCGCCTGTATTCAAAACTGGAAGCCGAATTGGTCCCGCCAACTATCGTCCCATAAGCTTCTTAACACGTTCGCCAAGATATTTGAGAGAGCTCTTTATGTGCGACTTACTGAGTATTTTAATAAAAACAACTTAATATCTATTAATCAGTTTGGCTTCAGGAAAAACTATTTTACTGAACAGGCCCTACACAAACTTTACCCGAGGGTATTGACTAATTTTGATACAAATTTGAAACGTTTGTATTATTTTTACACCTTTATAAAGCATTTGATACGGTAAATTATGACATACTGATACAAAAGCTGGATCGGATGGGTGTATGCCTGACTCTAGTTGGGACCTACTTGAACAACAAACAGCGGGTAGTAAGAATAGGTAATGTTCTAAGTAGTCCACAAGTAATGAAATGTGGGGTCCCTCAGGGATCTATATTGGAGCCTATACTGTTTCTGGTTTACATAAACAACATCCTTGAGAGATTTGCTGCGATCTTATAGCTTATGCGGATGATATTGTGATGATGTGTGGTGCAAATACCTGGAACGAGGTTGTTGTATGTAGTTGTAATGTGCTTCAAGATCTTGTTGCGTCTTTGGCTTCTGATAATCTAAATCTGAGCGCGAAGAAATCAAGGGTTATCACTTTTTCACCTACGAGGATGGATCTCCCGTGCAGTGTGCCCGTAACACGAGTAAAAGATGAAATAGTCAAGTGCGAGACTAGCGTAAAATATCTTGGGATCATCATAGACCAGCATTTTAAATGGAATTGTCATCTTTACACCCTCAACAAAAGGCTCAGAAATTTTATAGATATTTTTTATATTCTACGAGGCATTTTAAGCCAAGCGGTATTGCTTCTGACATATAGTCCATCTTGAGGCATGGAATATCGTGTTGGGGATCGGCATATGAAACTTACATGAATCATCTACGCATCACACAGAGCTTTATAATTAAAACTATATTGAACAGGGAGATAATATATCGCATTATCTTCTTGTATAACCAGGCAACCGATGTACTTAATATCACTGGTATGTACATAATGGCACTCATACAATACACGCACACTAATATAAGGGGGGAAGTAGAAATCTTGTACAATTCAACCCCACCAAATCACAGTCTCGCTTTCTTTCTCATAAGAGATACACCAGCCATAGACCCATCACAATAAACAACCAAGTTATTCAAAGTAATGACTCCATTTCTCTTGTTGGCATTTCTGTGGATCGACATCTTAATTGGCACCAACATGTCACATCAATTGCAGAAGCGGCTGCTAAGAAATTAGGTTTCCTCTTCCGGGCTCGCAAATACTTTTCACCAACTAATCTCTATACTTTATATACTTCACAAATAAGACCAAACCTCGAATACTGCTCCCACATCTGGGGTGCTGCTGCCGCTTCTACACTCGCTATCCTGGACTCCATTCAGAAGAGAGCTATACGTCTCATCGGTGACAATATCCTCACCCAAAGACTGCCATCCCTTGCCCACCAACGTGCCGTTGGTGAACTCTCTCTCTTTTATAGATATCTGCACGGGCACTGCTCAGAGGAGCTTTCTTCCATAGTTCCTCCACCTGCTGCCCCCAACAGATCTACCAGGGGAACAGAGCGAATGCACCCTTTTACTGTACAGGTGACCAGACATAGAACATCTTTTTATGCCCGCTCTTTTGTCCCGAGGACTTCCAAGTTGTGGAATTTCTTGCCGGCACATGTTTTTCCTTCTCCCCCGAACCTCAAAATCTTCAAGTCCAGAATTAACAAGTTGCCTCTTTCCTCCTTGTCAACACCCACGGTACGATAGTATTTAGGCTGTAAGCTCTCGTGATGTGTTGTTGAAATAAACAAAATAAAATAAAAAAACCCTTCAGAATTTGTTAACGCACGATTACATAACAAGGGGCAAAATGGGTGATTTTTTGACGGCTGCGACGTGTATGAAGAACATTTCACAGCGCTATGTATCTTACCTTGCTCTAAAGCTTCACAATATTGTGCCACTGGATATAAAAAAATTGGAAGATAATTATAAGTTTAGGAAAAAAAAATGGCAAGTGGTTCGGGCAAAATAATAATGATGCTTTCATACTGCGTGTATATATTTGAATAATTGATCTGCATAAAAGAGTGTGGATGTGTAGGAATGTGAGAGTGTGTGTGCGCGGGCGTGCGTGACTTGGTGGTAAATAATTTGGTGAGTGTGTATTATTCTTTATTGTTATTGGGTATATATTGAAACGGGAAATGAGTGGTTTAGTATTCTGTTGTAAATATCGGATTCTTTCTCAATTTTCATTGTGATGAGAAGGGGGTAGACTTTTATCAGGACCTATTGTAGAGATTATTTAATGGCAGCGAATAGGGACCAGACTGAAAAACTGGATTATACGGACAAGATACGGCCTGTTACTCTGTTACTACGAAGATAATTATGCATGCAATTGCTATGTGCAATATGTGCTTTAAGTTATTCAGCACATACAAGTTGTTGTGATCTTACTTGCTTCTGTTTCTAATATTAGTCAGTTATTATATTTATATTCTAAATCGAATTGTAGTATTTTTATGTAATGTATTTTCTTGTGGATAAATAAATAAATAAGACCTTGGGATCATTATTACGAATGATGATATATGTAGCAAATATCTGACAGGGAGGATTAGTACACTTTTTGGAAAAGAAAAAACTCTGGACGCAGCAAGTGCGTTATGGTAGTGAATTTTTATTAAATGCTTCAAATTTGAATAACTCAATTTTCTATAAACTTAGAAAGCTTAATTTTGGTATGTGGTAAGGTCTTTCAGAGGGCAAGATATTCACCAAATTTTATTAAAACAACTTTGTAATTTTTGAAGAAAAAAATTTTTTTCGAAAGAAAATTTAAAATTTGAATAAGTCAATTTTCGATAAACTTAGAAAGTTAAATTTTGGTACTTAGTAAGGTCTCCTCCAAGGCAACATATATAGTAAATTACATTAAAACAGCTTTGTTATTTTCGGAGACAAATTTTTTTTTGAAAGAAAACTCAAAATTTTCCCGGAAAACCCCATCTGATTTTCCTGGATAACGAACTCATCCAATCCATTATTCATTGAAATCGGTTAATTATTTTTTAAGTTATCAGACGGACACATATATATATATATATATATATATATATATATATATATATATATATATATATATATATATATATATATATATATATATATATATATATACATATATATATATATATATATATATATATATATATATATATATATATGTATATATAAATTGAAACTGACCCCGGATATGGGTTCTAGGGGTCCTAGTTCGCGCTCATTTGAAAAAATTTTTGCAAAGTCTCATAATCGATCCCTCTCTAATAGTGATTTTTTTAAAATAAAAATTCACTAATAATCTCTGATGTAAATGCAATTCAAACGTAAATAATAAAACAAATGAATATTTGCATATGTAGTTAATTACTACATGCATTTTGCTTTTGTTTCTGAAGAAGCCACATTTAACGAAACGGTTCATATTATAATTATATAGAGTGAATATCGTAATAATTTGTTTTATCACTATATAATTATATAAATATTTCCCTTCATTATTTAAATTCTTAAAATTAGAATACAATAACAGCCTAAAATTCTTGCCTTTAACTTAAAAGAAAAGGATGGGTATTGTTGATTAAATCTGACTGTCCATTAGGCACGTAATCGCATAACTTCCATGATTTTTCTTTTGGACGCAAGCGATATTAGATCTTATTCATGTGCCAATACCAATACCGACCTGAAGCGATCGCCAGACGCCACATGCATTATACACTATACTAAAAACTGCCTATCCTCTCATGTGATCCTGATACTAGAGACGTGAAAATCGTTTCGTCGTTTCTACGATTTCTGTGGTAAAAACTTCATGTTAAATATTAAATGCTTCAAATTTGAATAACTCAATTTTCTGTAAACTTAGAGAGTTTAATTTTTGTGTGTAGTAAGGTCTGTCCTAACGCAAGATATCTACCAAATTTCATTAAAATAACTTTGTAATTTTCGGAGAAAAAAAAATTTCGAAAGAAAATTTAAAATTTGAATAACTCAATTTTTTATAAACTTAGAAAGTTGAATTTCAGTACGTGGTAAGATCTCTCCCAAGGCAACATATATAGTAAATTTCAATAAAACAGCTTTGTTACTTTCGGAGGTAAAAATTTTTTTCGAAAGAAAACTCAAAATTTTCCCGGAAAACCCAGTCCGATTTTTCTGGCAAACGAACTCATCCAAGCCATTAATAAAAGAAAACCACTTGCCAAGTTTCATCGAAATCGGTTAATTATTGTTTGAGTTATCAGACGGATACATACATATATATATATATATATATATATATATATATATATATATATATATATATATATATATATATATATATATATATATATATATATATATATATAAACATATAAAAATTGAAACTGACCCCGGATATGGGTTCTAGGGGTCCTAGTTCGCACTCATTTGAAGGAATTTTTGCAAAGTCTCACCATCGATACCTCTCTATTAGTGAATTTTTTTTAAATAAAAATTCACTAAAAAGGAAAACAGACAGTATAAATGGAAATCACAGACTACTTTTTATGATGTGTATAAAACTTGATGTCCTTTTATTTGATACCCATATCTAGGGGGGTTGTTGATAAATATATTTTGCCATCTTGCGTCGGCCCCTGTTTTCAATTTATGAAAACTTTAGATAGCTTATTGTATTTTAGTACTCGTGAATCCATTTCATCTGATATTCATATCAAGAAGGTTGTTGAGAAATAAGCATTCCGTCATCTTGCGTCGCTCCACATTTTGAATTGATGAAAGCGTTACCTAGCCTACTGTATTTTACTCGGTGAGCCCTTCAGTTGGAAACCCAGGGGGATTGCGGGAAGATTAAACTTATGATAAGGACAGATAGCCTAGGTTTGAATTCTTACCTGACTTACACGCGTATCGAATTTTAGCCCAATCCGATAAGGGGAACTGGTTCAAAATTGACTTGCAAGATTTGACCTAACATACTAACAGGTGAAGTTCAATAAGAGGCATGTAATAATAGTAATTGCAGACCAATTTTACTAGTCTCTAACATTGAAAAATACTAGAAGAAATAATTCATAATATATTATGTAATTTTATTTAAAAAAATACAAATTAGCTAGTATAAAATATTTAATAAATATAATGTATATTAAAGTAACAAAATAAATGTAACATATGTCGTGATATGTGGTCGTGGTTACTTCTAATAAACGAATAGAAATATATGTGGTTATGGTTACTTCTAATAAACGTACAGAGAGTCCCCATCATGGGTGTTTAAAAAATAAATAAGCTTAAAAATCGCCGTCCTCAGGACGTAGGGGCTTAACTGATATATCAGTATTTTTCAGAAAAGCGTTTTAAAGATTTTATAGTATTTTGACGTGAAATTTAAACATTTCGTGTTGAATTACAAAACGGTTACTGTTTTTTTTATAAAGATATAAAATACCACAAATTTATTTTAAAACAAGTAAAGTAAAAAAAAATCTAAAAAGGACCCCAAATTATTTGTTTTTTTGTAAATAAGCCCATTTGTGGCTGTAAAAAAAAAGTGGGATAAGCGCACCATAAACTAATAAGACAGCTTTGGGATTATTCGATTATGTAATGCAAAAAGGTCATACTGAGTAAGAGATGTATTTATTAAGTTATATTTTACAGACAAAACGAAAATGTGCTCTCTAATGAGGTAATGAGCTATAAAAGTCCGCGTGTTCTTTTTCTTTCACAACTGGTGTTACATCACTGGAGGTGGTTCTTTGTAAAGCTTGGGTATATTATTGTGGATAACTGAATGCATAAGAGAAGCATATGTTTGGCTTTTTAAACTGATTGATGTGTACCGAGTTTCTAAATGGTTATACTTAAAGTAAATCTTTATCGGCCCACTTTTCTTTACAGCAAACTTAACCATTTCATTTCACTTTATGTTTTTGTCTGAACTTCTATCATCTGTACGTACGGAGAGAAGTCGATGATTTTGCGAAAACATCTTAAAATCTAAAAAGTAAGTGTAGCTTAAGGGGACAACAGTATATATATTATTTCTTCTCGCCAGACGAAATACTGAAATGAGTTGCGTGGGAACCATGATATCACCAACTAATTTTCGGAGCATTTGGAATCGCGCTGTGGGCTGAGTCTCCTTAGTTTTGACCATGGTGAGGGGAAAATAATCTAGGGAATATCTCTTCTAAATTCGTGCTGTTGTTGATTACATACATATATATATATATATATATATATATATATATATATATATATATATATATATATATATATATATATATATATATATATATATATATATATATATATATATATATATATATATATTGCTGATTTAAAAAACTCCTAAATGGGCAGTATAATGAGCTTTTGAAATCTAAAAGGCAACACTTTCATGATCAGAAAGTCGCAAATTCCACTAACAAGGCAAAGACAATGTGGGGTATTGTTGGAAGGTTTCGTAATAGGGTGAGAGATTCAAATGATTTGGGAATAAAAGTGGATGGAGTACAGCTTGCCCATCAGAATTTGGCTGACCTTTTAAATCACCAGTATACTACTATGCATCTTGATGATGATACCTTTGTGGATTGGAATTTTTTGGAGTCCTGTGTGCCTTTTGTTGACGCATCTTTTTTCCTTTCCCCAGTAATTGATGTTGATATTGTGGATATTATTGGGGGTCTTAACTGTTCCAGTTCATCGGGTTGTGATGGTATTTCTAATAATTTGCCTTAACAAGTAAGTGATCTTATCTGTGGCCCAATTGCTTTTGTTGTCAACTTGAGTTTCGAGATGGGTAGGTTTCCTAGCAAACTTAAAGAGGCTTTAGTTTTCTTATTATTCAAAAAAGGAGACCCTGAAAGTTTCTTGAATTAATGACAAATCAGCCTGTTAACCTCTTTTTCAAAAATCTTTGAAGGTGTTATTAATAATCAGTTGCGTAAGTTCTTCTCTGCAAATTCAGTTTTTTCAATGTGGCAGCATGGCTTTACTGATGGTAGAAGTACCAACACAGCCTTATATGAGTTCATATTTCAAATTGTAGAGTCAATAGATAAAAAGGAACCTTGCTTGGGACTGTTTTTGGATTTTTCAAGTGCCTTTGATCGAGTTGATCATGACATTCTATTGAGCAAATTATTTAGATGTGGTATTAGGGGAGGGCCTCATCAGTTATTATCTTCATATCTTCAGGGCAGGAGTCAGAGGGTAAGGCTTTCAGATGGCACTGTAAGGGAACCACTGCCGATTAAATTGGGTGTGCCTCGGGGCTCAATTTTGGGGCCATTATTTTATCTGATCTATGTCAATGATCTTCTTCTTTACATTCATCACATTTTAGTTATAACAGTTGTGTGTTATGCAGATGACACAAATATTCTTGTCAGGGCAGATAGTTTCCATGAACTGACCCAGAAATGTAGCTTGGTGTACGAAAGGGTGAATGTATGGGCTGGCAAGAATAAATTAGTCTTAAATCACGAAAAAACTGTGAAAATTTGCTTTCGATCAGGTGGTATGAGATGTGTTGATGATATGGTTTACGGTTTTTCCAGTCATGTTAAGATGTTGGGAGTATTTATTGACAGTCATATGCGCTGGCTACCTCATGTCGATTTTCTGTGCACTAGATTGAGGCGTTGTGTATATGCAGTGAAATGTTTAAAGAATGTCTGCGGTGAAAGCACCCTGTTGAGTGTATACCACGCCTGCTTCGACTCACTTATGCGCTATGGAATCATTTTTTGGGGTGCTGTGTCTGACTCTAATCGTGTCTTTTTAATACAGAAATTGATTGTTAGAATGGTGGCTGGTGCGGAGTTTCGTGAATCAAGTAAACCTTTGTTTAAGAAGTATTCCATTCTCACCTTTTACGACGCTTACATATATGAAATTTGTTGCTTTGTTCATAAGAATTATCATTACTTCACAGGAAATCAAATTTATCATGGTTATGCTACCAGAAATAGAGATATTTTGAGGCCTAGTGCACATTGTACTGCCCTATACCAGAAGAATGTTTATTATAATGGATGTAAATTTTATAACCAACTGCCATCTGCTGTGAAAGCCTCTAAATACTTTTTATACTTTTAAGCACACCCTAAAAAATTTTCTGTTGGAAAAGACCTGTTACTCTCTCGAGGACTTCTTTGTTTAGATTAAGTGATGTGCTTCATGTTTGTACCGTGCTATATTTTAAATTTAAATTTTAGTTTTACTGATGTATCGCTTATACTGACATTATCACGAACAGATTTTATGCTGTATCTGTGAAATAAATATCTATCTATCTATCTATCTATATATACCGGTAACTCAAAAAAGAATGGACCGATTATGATAAAATTTTTAGAAAATGCAGTGGTGTCACACCATTGAAATTGTTAACTTTTTTTCTATTCACTCCTATAAAATCCATAATGGCCGCCATAAGAAAACCCAACATTCGATATGAAAACCTAATGAAGACATTTTTACGTTTAAGCGAAAAAAATGTTGAAATTTTTGTCGCCGATGCAATACTTCCACACGTTGTGACTATGTTCAACTCTTAGTGAGTGTTTGAATTTTTTATAAAATCACTATAGTTGCATATCGAGCTAGGCTGAATGACACCTATCAAGAACTAAGAACTAAAAAGGAGCTTAGATGGAATAACACTAATAAATTCTAAAAAGAACTTTCTTTTTATGTCACTTAAGCGTGTATGTTTTTGAATATAAATTTATATGCCACGAGGAAAACACATAATGTTAAGTACAATATACACCAAAGAGCCTTTTAACTCTAAATATTGCTACAAACCCACCTCAAATGTATGCCTGTAGTTTTCAGAATAAAACAAAGCAAAGGTCCTAAGTCAAGCGTCATCATTTCAATTATTTAAAATAAACATTCTCCCGTATGATCCTATAAAACCGTACATGCCAGTCCAGGACTTAATAAGACTTTAGAATGGTTAGTATTAATGGGCCATAGAGGGAGCCACTTAGGTGTCAAGTGGCAGTGCTACCAACTACCAAATGAAACATTCCTCCCCTGAGGGTCGTGAAACTAAATTATAACATGACACGGGCCACAGCATACTGGGATATCCACAGAGAGGAAATAGACATATGCGAGCCGACAGGTAGAGGCGCCCTCCAGAGCTCGTTGAAAGTTAGATACACATACATATAAATAAATGTATATTAGCACATAAAATCAATATAATTTATACGTTGAAAGTGTGAACTTTCTGTGGTCACTTAATTTAGATGTATGCCCTCACATTTCGTCGTCCTCAGGACGTAGGGGCTTAACTGACAAAAAAGCGAAATTGAGTTAAACCCTGATAAGTGAATGTTTCACCATGTTATATGTTACCACGAAAGGGCTTATCTGAGTTCCTCGAAGTTAAGTTAGTAATGCAATATGATACTTGGACCTATCTTATATGACTTAAAATATTGACTGGACGAAGGGGCTTATGTAATTAGGCCTTTTCGTGAAAAAATATATTTAGAGAACATTAGAAAAACATTAGTTACACGAAGAGGCCTAATTAACGCTTTGCGTCTGCGCCTGTAGTTATATATAAGAATATAACACAAACTACTCTTTTGAACATTGACATTCCTGATAAACAGAAAATATCCAAACAAGCCGAAAAATATATCGTCAAGAGGGAATCAAAAGAGTATGAGCATTTTTTCTTCCGTTGGAGAATCTAAAGATGGTATGCAAAAGTATGTTTTTACATTAGGGGTTACTGGTAAAGCCATGCGTACTGCAGTTGAAAAAAAAATACCTAAGATGTGTGTGGAGGTCGCCAGCATTCGTATGCTTTAAAAGACAAAGCCTTACGAGTATCTGTAATCAATCATATTAAACGATTTCCAAAAGTGGAGTCCCACTATCGCCGCAAGAGTTCAACAAGGAAATACCTATATAGCGATTTATCTCTGCCGTAAATCTAGACACTGTATTTAGAACATTGTGCAGAAAATTGCGCTGAGAAAACGTCTTTTTCTTTATACAGTCAAAATTTTAAAAGTACGCAGCTGTCTTTTCACAGTCCTAAAAGGACCAATGCAGCCTTTGCATGTCATATTTACAGGGATCTGATGAAATCAAGACAAATTTAAATGATCAATATCAAAAGCATATAAAAAAAAAGAAAAGGTTAGAGACATAAAACATATTTGCAAAGAAGAAGCCCAGCTTCATAATATGTCTGTGGTTTGTGCTTCGTTTGACCTGCAACAGGTTATTCATGTACCTATATCAAACGTTAACAAAATCTTCTACAAAAGAAGGCTAGGAGTTTTTAACTTTACAATATTCGATATTGGCTCTAGAGATTGTTTTTGTTTTACCTGGAGTGAAGGAAATTGTAGACGAGGTTCCTGTGAGATAGCGACAGTTTTGTATACTTTTTTAGGTAGATACTACAAAGATGGAACTAAGACAGTATACATATTCGCAAACGGACGTGGGAGGGGGCAAAATAAAAAATCAATTGTAGCCTCCACTCTACTGTATGTAATCAACAACAGCACGGATTTAGAAGATATATTCCTTCGATTCTTTTCCCCTCACCATGGTCAAAACGAAGGAGACTCAGCCCACAGCGCGATTCCAAATGCTCCGAAAATTAGCTGGTGATAAGTTAGAAGTGAATGAAGTAAATTAACAAAAAGTCCAGACGCAGCAAGTGCATTATGGTAGTGAATTCTCATAGAAATTGACATTTTTCTTAAACAAATGCCTATAACTTTTTTTCGTGTAAGATAGAGATTTGAATTTTGGTGTGTGGTTTACCTTTTATAAGATAAACCTACGTGCCAAACTTGGTTACCATAACTTTGTTATTTTCGAAGATACAAATTTTCCGAAAGAAAACCTAAAATTTTCCTGGAGAACCGGGTCAGATTTTCCTGGCTAACGAAATTGTCCAAGCCACTCACAAAAGGAAGGTCTCTACCAAATTTCATCAAAATCTGCCCATTATTTTTTGAGTTATCGGTGTGATACATACACACAGATTTATATATATATATATACAGGGTGAGCCACGGTGGATGGAGTATTAAAAGTATATGGAGAATGAATCAACCGATTGCTCTGAAATTTTGGTTACGGATGTAATGGCGCATGATCTCTCGACCTAAAATATTTTTGAAAATGCAGTGTTGCCACATATACGTAAAACTGGCAACATCTTCGTAATTTTAAATGGAACACCCTATATATTTTTGCTTTTTTTGAATTGTCGTCTCTTTTTGAGTAACTTTTGTTGATATTTTCCTATACCTATCTCAAGTCGTTTTCGAGATAATAATTATTTTCTGAATTTATTACCAAAAATTTGACTTTCATTAAATCGTGTTTTCTCCTACCGACGAAGCGATTTAAAGATAATTTTTTAGCTACGGTTAGGCAAGGTCTAGGGGCATCTCCTCCAATAATCAAATGTTTAGAATATCATACAGGGTGAGTTAGAGAACGTTTTCTATAAGTGACTCGGAGAAATGCACGAAAGTCTTTTTTTTTAAATAGAACGCCCTGTATATTTTCAAATTTTTTGGATCGTCTTCTCTTTTTGAGTAACTTTTGTTAATATTTCCCTATACCTATCTCAAGGCGTTTTCGATTTATGGTCACTTTTCTCTAACCTATCCAAGATTATTGGTCTTTTTGTATATCATAATGGGTGGGCCATGAAATTTCTATTTTGTCAATTTGACATGACAACAGACATGCTGTTTATCTAAATAAATTTGACTTTAGTTATATTTACATTCAATTTGAATAGCTATAGCACAAATATGGCAGAAAATAATTATACAAACACAGTTTTAATGGATTTGTTTATTATTCATGGACAGTGCAATAAGATTATCAGCAGAACTTGTAGAAGATTTAATGATAAATATCCGAATTTGCCGCAGATGAATAACATAAAGTTTCTACGAATTCATAGGAATTTTATAAAATCTGGTGCGTCGTTAAGAGATGCAAGAAATCTACCCAAACCTGTGACATCTGACGAGGTAAATGAAATCAATGTGCTAGCGTATTTTCATGCGAATCCCCAGTATTCCATACGTTGTGCTGAACAGGATTTAGGATTGCCATATTCATCCATTCGAAGAATACTAGTAAATCATAAAATGCATAATTATAAATTTACAAGAGTTCAATTTCTCACGCCTCAGGATTATCTACAGAGAATAGAGTTGTGTGAAATGTTAGTTGTGCGTATGCAAGAGGACCCCAATTTTTTAAAGAAAATGATATGGACTGATGAATCCAAATTTTCTAGGGAGGGACACACGAAATCGTCACTATTGGGCCACAGACAACCCCACGTTACTAGAGAGGCTGGTTTTCAAGTCAAATTTAGTTTAAATGTTTTTTGTGTGTTATTGGATGACAAAATAAAATATTACATATATGACGAAAAATTGAATTCCAGAAAATATTTAGATATAATTAGAACAATTGTGGAAGGCTTCCTTGATAATCTGTCAATTGAAACATATAGAACTTGTTGGTATCTACTCGACGGGGCTCCTGCACATTGTACATCCGAAATTAGTATGGAGTTGGACCGGCTTTTCGATGACCGTTGGATCAGACGTTTGGGACCGTGTAACTGGCCTGCGAGGTCCCCTGACCTTACCCCGTTAGATTTTTATCTTTGGGGTATTCTTAAAGATCGAGTTTATAAAACTCCAGTCCACAACAGGGCAGAATTAGAACGTCGAGTGATTCAAGAGATTGAAAACTTGGACCCCGCTGAAATAAGAGCTGCTACAACAAACGCCGTGCATCATCGTATACAAAAGTGTCTGGAAGTTAACGGTCAACATTTCGAACAATTATTATAGTTTTAAGATTTTTATACATATTTATTACTGTCATTGGTATTATTTGTTATTGCTACTTGGCCTTTTTTACTGATTAGGTATTAGTTTTTCCAAATACTGATAGTGTTATTGTTCTCATAACGACGAACCAAAATTTATAAAATTCCTATGAATTCGTAGAAACTTTCTGTTATTCATCTGCGGCAAATTCGGATATTTCTCATTAAATCTTCTACAAGTTCTGCTGATAATCTTATTGCACTGTTCATGAATAAAAAACAAATCCATTAAAACTGTGTTTGTATAATTATTTTATGTCATGTTTGTGCTATAGCTATTCAAATTGAATGTAAATATAACTAAAGTCAAATTTATTTAGATAAACAGCATGTCTGTTGTCATGACAAAGTGACAAAATAGAAATTTCATGGCCCACCCATTATGATATACAAAAAGACCAATAATCTTGGATAGGTTAGAGAAAAGTGACCATAAATCGAAAACGCCTTGAGATAGGTATAGGGAAATATTAACAAAAGTTACTCAAAAAGAGAAGACGATCCAAAAAGTGTGAAAATATACAGGGCGTTCTATTTTAAAAAAATGACTTTCGTGCATTTCTCCGAGTCACTTATAGAAAGCGTTCTCTAACTCACCCTGTATGATATTCTAAAGATTTGATTAATGGAGGAGATGCCCCTAGACCTTGCCTAACCGTAGCTAAAAAATTATCTTTAAATCGCTTCGTCGGTAGGAGAAAACACGATTTAATGAAAGTCAAATTTTTGGTAATAAATTCAGAAAATAATTATTATCTCGAAAACGACTTGAGATAGGTATAGGAAAATATCAACAAAAGTTACTCAAAAAGAGACGACAATTCAAAAAATGCAAAAATATATAGGGTGTTCCATTTAAAATTACGAAGATGTTGCCAGTTTTACGTATATGTGGCAACACTGCATTTTCAAAAATATTTTAGGTCGAGAGATCATACTCCGTTACATCCGTAAACAAAATTTCAAAGCAATCGGTTGATTCGTTCTCTATATACTTTTAATACTCCATCCACCGTGGCTCACCCTGTATATATATATATATATATATATATATATATATATATATATATATATATATATACATATATATACATATATATATATATATATATATATATATATATATATATATATATATATATATATATATATATATATATATATATAAATTGAAACTTACCCCGGATCTGGGTTCTAGGGGTCCTAGTTTGCTCAAGATTTTTTTTCAAAATTCAAAAGTCAGGATCTCCCCATTAGTGAATTTTTCTACGAAAATTAACTAAAACACATGTTTTAATTCACAAAGTAAAACGCTTGTCACTGTGGAAGACCAGACTAATAATTTAGACAAAACTGATTTTCTGAGTGAAATTGATAAAGCCTATACTATCGCTTAAATAAATTCCATATGTGATCAGGCCATGTATTTTAGGTTTTTTTGGACAGATCTAAAATTACGTAAATAGTCCTTATTTTACTTCATTTATTTTCATGAAAAGGCGATTGTTTTCGTTCTTGCCAAAGGTAACTTAAAAATAATTATTACTATCAAAAGTACGCTGAATGCGCTTTCCAGAAATGTGTCGCATCACCCATGCTGGTACTCAAGAAATTAAAGGGTTGTCACCCTCCAAAAAGAGGGTATTTTAAATAATATCAATAGTGTCACCAAATAGTTGCAAATAAACTGTTATGCAATCCTGCAAATTTTAAGTCTGATGCCTTTCTCGGTTTAAAACTTGTATGCCCAGTTTCACAAAGCTCGATGAAATATTTAACCGACGGTTAGTTAATCAAGGCTTCACAGGACCAATCTTAGACTACAATTCGAATTTTTTCCGTGACAACCAAATATTTTGAAGCTGTGATTGGTTATATTAAGCCTTGACTAACTAACCGGCCGTTAAATATTTAATCGAGCTTTGTGAAACTGGTCATTTGCCTTGTTGTGTAACATATGCGCAATCCTATATGTGGAAAAATTTAAAGCTTTTTTGACAGTTGTTTTGCGTGAACATTTTTACTTACGTTTCGCATAGGAAATTAATTTTTTTTTAATGAATGCATAATTTTGGGGAACAGATTTTTTTGGTTTATGAAAATTTGCTGTCTATGCATTTAGACTTCTGTAGTATATATTGATTTTGCGATAAAATAAGTTTAATGTCAATCAAAAATACTTGCAAAGTTTTATCAAACTTATACAACAATTTTGCAAGACTTAATTGAGTTTTCGTAAGATTCAATTTTAGATTTCGTATAATGTCGTCGATATTGCGTATATTCATTGACAAAACCATATTATGTGTACCGAATAGTCCGGCGTCGCTTTGTTTTGAGCAAAGGGAAATTAATACAAGGTTCTATTTAAAGCGTGCGAGTGCGAGTACGCGAACGAGTGATAGTATGTCATCAGCCAGACACAGGAAACACTCATTTAAACTATGACATTGCCGTCGCTCTTATTGCGTTTATATGACTACAAAGAGAAATGGTGTGCTTCTCAATTTTTGACCTAAGTTATATAATACGGCATCTATCCACAGAAAAAGAACGATCTGTCTACAATGGTGGCTAAGTAGACATTATAGAGTAGTGGTATTTAAAGACTAGTTTTGAAAGACTAGAATCGTGGTTCAAATTACTCCGTTTACATAACTCAAGAATGACAAGAGGATTGTTCTTTGTGGGTGTAGAATTGTAATGAATACACGTGGCGTTAAAACCACAATTTTAATATTACAAGTTTACACATGAAAATTATGATTGGTTTGTCATCCAATATTGATTAATAAAATTAAAGTGACTTACAAAGGTAGGTAGGTTGATATAACCAGCACGCGGTGGATGTCGCTATTATCTGGGTCGTCGTGCAGTCCAAGATGGCCAAATTTGTCAACGTGTTCAGGTGACAAACGTGGATTTCGATGTCTTGATGCCGCGGTCGAATTGTTTTATCGTCACGGTTAAGCCGTTTGTCGGAAGATTAGGTCTTGCTACAACGAGGCTCATTCGCCGTGGCCACTTGATGATGAAGAAGTGTTGAATACCGTTCGCGTGTCATGCGATCTTCCTACGATGCCTCCTGGCTGCTGGACAGCCACGTTAAGTTTCGTATGACCACAGCATAATAAACTATTATGCTGTGTAAGACTACCGCTTACTGGAAGACGAGAAAGTGAAAGAGTTCTTGCATTCAATCTAGCTACTTCTTTGTGGTGTTTCCGTTTGATGACACTTGTCCCATGGCGCCACTGCCGGTGCCTGGGGCCCCTGGCGGCTGTTGTACGCGTTAAGGGAGGTCGTAGGGTGACAAGGGACATGGTTGAACTCAGGTATGTTTGGCGTGAATGTCCACAAATATTAAAACACAACATCATTAGAGATGTACTATAATTTGGGGGCATCCTTGGTGATAGGCCCTGCTGACTATTCAAAGAAAAATCTGAGTCAGGTATGATGGTGCACACTGTTTGTTTTTTTATTTCATCAACACACACAAGGGCTTACTATTCTTTACAGGCTTCACTTATGTTAGGTTTTACTGATAATAAAAATGTTATTACTCACTTTATTTTATTCCTACAAAAAAAATTCATGTTGCTGGATAGATAATTGGATTAGCTTTAAAAAGATGTATCACACTACCCAACATCAAATTTCAGAATTTCGAAGGGGTAACTACCCTTTGAAGAGATATGACGATAGGGGTGAGATTTTCATATAAAAAAGTTAGTTTTTGACAATAAAAATCGACCTGTTTCTGAATGTTTCTTAATAATGGCCAGTTTCAATTTTATTCAATTTATGCGTTACTTTATAAACAGTGTATAACAGGGTTCTTTTCTTTTAAGAGTTATTTTTTTTATATTTCAACAACACACCACGAGGGCGTACAGCCTAAATACTATCGTACCGTGGGTGTGACAAGGGGGAAAGAGGCAACTTGTTAATTCCGGACTCGAAGGTTTGGTGGTGCGGAGGAGAAGGAAAAACATGTGCCGGCAAGGAACTCCACAACTTGGAAGTCATCGGGACAAAAGAGAGGACATAACGACATGTTCTATGTCTGGTGACCTGGGCAGTAAAAGGGTGCATTCGCTCTGTTCCCCTGGTAGATCTGTTGGTGCCAGCAGGTGGAGGCTCTCTTCTGAATGGAGTCCAGGATAGAGAGTGTAGAAGCGGCAGCGGCATCCCAGATGTGGGAGCAGTATACGAGGTTTGCAGGGCAGCAGGTGGAGGAAATATGGAAGAAAGCTCCTCTGAGCAGTGCCCGTGCAGATATCTATAAAAGAGAGAGAGAAAGAAAGAGGTCACCAACGGCACGTCGGTGGGCAAGGGACGGCAGCCTTTGGGTGAGGGTAGGCTCACCGATGAGACGTATAGCTCTTCTAAATGGAGTCCAGGATAGCGAGTGTAGAAGCGACAGAGGCACCCCAGATGTGGGAGCAGTATTCGAGGTTTGGTGTTATTTGTGAAGTATATAAGGTATAGAGATTAGCTGGCGAAAAGTACTTGCAAGCCCGAAAGGGGAAACTTAATTTCTTAGCAGCCGCTTCTGCAATTGCTGTGACATGTTGGTGCCAACTGAGATTTCGATCCACAGAAATTCCAACAAGTGAAAAGGACTCATTACTTTGAATAACTTGGTTGTTCATTGTGATGGGACTAGGGCTAGTGTATCTCTTATGAGAGAAAGCAAGACTGAGATTTGGTGGAGTTGAATTATACAAGATTTCGTTGACATGAATAATTAACAATTTATGGCAGTGGTATAAAGGAAAAATTGACCAGCATTCTAACGTAGATCGGTACATTGTGTTTTTAGAGAGGTAAAACGAAAAAAGCTTCTTTGATTACTTGTACTCTTCAATACGATACCATATTCTATGACACCGTCCACATGTGTTATCTGCATGTGTGTATGTTGAAAAGGCAACGATATGCAGGCTGCACGAGAGGAGTCATTTGCAACATGCAATTACATTAAACACATCATACACACTTTTTACGTACCATTAATTTTTGTCGCTCATCAACAAAATGAAGCTTCTGGACTCTTTAATTAAAATATCACATACGAAAATAATGGTAATTTTGGTAGTAGTTTATTAGCAGGGCTACTAAGTTAATTGGTAATATACACATAAATAGATTTAAATATCTAAATAAGTAACGGTATAAATTAATATAAATATAATGTTTTCCAAAAATGTCAAAGTAATAAATTTCTTTGTGTATATGTACACGCTGATTCCGAAGAAATGGGAAATATTTCAGCGGCAGATTGGGGAGGTGGGGGTACTGGAGGACAAAATAAGAAAAATAGACTCATAAGTTATGGTTCTTCGAATGTCAACTATTGTTGAAATAAATACAGGTAAGAAATTTATATTGATTTTTATTTTATCCACGTTCAAAGGGAAAACTAAGAAATAGGAATATCATAAACGGTAAATATTTGAAGAACATTTCCAAAAATACTACCACCAATTTCAATGCACTTGTTTGAGAGCCTCGGTGGTTCAGTGATGAGGACTTGCGCCTCTGAACCGAAGGGTACCGGGTTCGATTCCCGTTCACTTTTTCAGTACATACTGTACAATTAAGAGGCCGTGGCATTGTATTTATGCAACTTGAATGAGTGCACGTTCCGCCCGTCGGAGGTGGCGTAATGTCGGTCGATCCCATGTACATGCGATGTTGATCACAATTCCAGGATAGTGAGGTGAAACTGCTCCCTGGCGTCGGCGATTGGCCATAGTCGCGGAAATAGACCGACGTTGAATAAAAGAAAATACACTGATTTGCTCTTTTATTGATGGCGCGAATAGCACGATTAATAGCGTCGAGATTATTTCTGATTACAGCGGCCGCACTCCTAATGCTTCGAGTAATGCTTCCATTGTGTCTACTCTAGTCGCGTACACCTACGATTTTATCCACCTTTAAACAAAATAATAGAATGAGTTGAGGTCTGGAGACCTTGCTGGCCAATTTATTGGACCTCCTTTACCAATCCAGCGTCCAGGAAAATGACTGTTTCAAAAGTTTGGTACCTGCTGAGTAAAGTGGGGAGCGCCCCATCATGTTGGAAGTATAACCGTTTTCGAACATTTACAGAAAAATCCTATAAAATTTCTTCTACATGACTGTAAATATCCTTCCCCAGTATGACGCCCATCCAACACAGACGGATCCATTAACTGACCATTGATTAGGCCACACAAAATATTTATGCTGAATCGATGCTGAAAATTGCGTTCAAACGTAGCATTAGTGTTTTCTTCTGACCATCGATGTTGATTGTGATATTATTTATACCATCACGAATGAATTGAGCCTCATCACTGAATAAAATGTACTTACTGTCGGATTTTGACAAATCCATTCACAAACCTTGTCAGAAATCATTAACAAATCTCAAGTAAAACGATCCTTGCCAGTATCCTAGATTCCCCTAGTAGCATAGGTCTTACTATAACAGTTTGGTTGTTTAGGTGCCAAATTTTTTAATTTGTCAGTCACTGGTGTCTTTACCCTATTTCAAGTAAGTGATAATTTATACTAAATTGGGGTAAATTTGAAGACAAAAATTATGCATCCCACTGGCTGTCAATTTTGAAGTGCCTACCACTTAAATTCTCATTATAATTTATCGTTTCATAAAAGCTTGCGTGTACTTCAAAATTGAATAGTGCTTGCCTTGTAGATTTTTCCCCAAATCCTCTAGTTGGAGACACATGTTAATAAAAGAAATACCAAATCTGAAGAGTCTGACAAATTTTAAACTTGAAATCTCAAAAGAGATGTTTACGATATCAGCTAATCTCTATACCTTATATACTTCACAAATAAGACCAAACCTCGAATACTGCTCCCACGTCTGGGGTGCTGCTGCCGCTTCTACACTCGCTATCCTAGACTCCATTCAAAAGAGAGCTATACGTCTCATCGGTGACCCTACCCTAACCCAAAGGCTGCCATCCCTTGCCCACCGACGTGTCGTTGGTGACCTCTCTCTCTTTTATAGATATCTGCACGGGCACTGCTCAGAGGAGCTTTCTTCCATAGTTCCTCCACCTGCTGCCTCCAACAGATATACCAGGGGAACAGAGCGAATACACCCTTTTACTGTCCAGATTACCGATCACCAGTCATAGAACATCTTGTTATGCCCGCTCTTTTGTCCCGAGGACTTCCTAGTTGTGGAATTCCTTGCCGGCACATGTTTTTCCTTCTCCCCCGAACCTCCAAACCTTCAAGTCCAGAATTAACAAGTTGCCTCTTTCCTTCTTGTCGACACCCACGGTACGATAGTATTTAGGCTGTAAGCCCTTGTGGTGTGTTGTTGAAATAAAAAAATAAAAAAATCTGAAATATTACCATCCGATATCGTTAAAGCACAGAAATAACAGATGTTTTGAAAAGCCTAAAAGAAGTTGGTGAGTTTGTAGGTAATAAGCATTTACTTTACTTTCACGTGTAAAAAATACATTGTATTCTCAGAGTTTAAAGGTTTTCGAATTTAAATTGAAAGCGTACGTGCATCAAAAAACGAAAGGGAGGTTACTTATTTCCCTTATAAATGAATATCGGAATTCAATTCTATTCAGGAGTAAAACTCAGTTTTGTTCAATAAATGACACAGCGTGTTGCCTGATCCCAAAGAAAGTGTTTAGTCAATTTATCATGTCAGACGTAAATAGAATTCAGAGTATGTATATATATATATATATATATATATATATATATATATATATATATATATATATATATATATATATATATATATATATATTAATGTTACACTCGAATTCGCAGGGGTGTACTACATGATATATGTTGCTCTAGACATATCCAAAGCATTCGACCAGGTCTGGCACGCAGCGCTGCTTAATAAACTTCCGGCCTATGGCCTACCACCAAAACTCTGTATGTGGACAGCAAATTTCCTCTCCAACAGGAGCATATCTGTTGTTGTGGATGGCCATTCCTCTAAACTGTATCCAATTAATGCAGGAGTTCCTCAAGGTTCAGCTTTAGCCCCTACTTTGTTTCTTCTCCACATCAATGACCTCCTCTCGAGCACATCCAACCCAGTTCACAGCTACGCGGACGGCAGTACCCTCCATTCAAATATACAATATTCTAAGCCTGTCTCTTTAGCCCAATTAGATGAGGATCGCAGACTCATGGAGGGTTCTGTCTCCGTGGATCTCCAAAAAATATTAGACTGGGGAAGTAGAAATCTTGTACAATTCAACCCCACCAAAACTAGGTCTTGCTTTCTTTCTCACAAGAGATACACCAGCCATAGACCCATCACAATGAACAACCAAGTTATTCAAAGTAATGAGTCCTTTTCTCTTGTTGGCATTTCTGTGGATCGAAATCCTAATTGGCACCAACATGTCACATCAATTGCAGAAGCGGCTGCTAAGAAATTAGGTTTCCTCTTCCGGGCACGCAAATACTTTTCACCAGCTAATCTCTATACCTTATATACTTCACAAATAAGGCCAAACCTCGAATACTGCTCCCACATCTGGGGTGCCGCTGCCGCTTCTACACTCGCTATCCTGGACTCCATTCAAAAGAGATCTATACGTCTCATCGGTGACCCTACACTCACCCAAAGGCTGCCATCCCTTGCCCACCGACGTGCCGTTGGTGACCTCTCTCTCTTTTATAGACATCTGCACGGGCACTGCTCAGAGGAGCTTTCCTCCATAGTTCCCCCACCGGCTGCCCCCAACAGATCTACCAGGGGAAAAGAGCGAATGCACCCTTTTACTGTCCAGGTCACCAGACATAGAACATCTTGTTATGCCCGCTCTTTTGTCCCGAGGACTTCCAAGTTGTGGAATTCCTTGCCGGCACATGTTTTTCCTTCTCCTCCAAACCTTCAAGTCCAGAATTAACAAGCTGCGTCTTTTCTCCTTGTCAACACCCACGGTACGATAGTATTTAGGTTGTAAGCCCTCGTGGTGTGTTGTTGAAATTAAAAAAAAAATACGGCACAAGAAAATCCACCTAACAAACAAAAAGTACTTGAATATCGTCTCGATAACTTATATTCTGATACTTTTACTGGATGCGATGGTTCTTGATTCTTGTCTGTTGTTAAATTCTTTTTGTATTATATATCCTACCTGTTTTCTTTAAATAATCCTGTCTATTTTGATGATGGTACAATTCCTGCAACGTGGAACATATATTTTGACACATCTATATTCGAGAAAGGCGATACCCCTTATTTTTTAAATCATTGACTAATTAGTTTGACATCCATGGGTCCAGAAATTCAAGAAAAGTTTTTACTGTCTAACCTACTTTCCTATTGTCACTTATACCATCGGATACCATGGTTATCTGCCTGGAAGATCTGTTTTAATCAGTCTTCTAAACTCGCTCGATTCTTTTTTTCAGTTATTATTATTTTGTTTCTTTAACGTCGATCTACATCCACGACTCTGGCCAATTATTGACGCCAAGGAGCAGTGTCACCTCCCCATTCTGGAACCTTTGCTCCTTCTAGTAAATTTTCTTCAAAAACTTCACTAACGAAGAGATTGCGACTTTAAATTTTTTTAAAAGCTTCTTCAAATGAGCTCGATTTAGAACCCCTGTAACCCAAATCCGAGGGCGATTTCAGACGTTATATGTTTATATATATATATATATATATATATATATATATATATATATATATATATATATATATATATATATATATATATGTGTGTGTGTGTGTGTGTGTGTGTGTGTCACACCGATAACTAAAAAAATAATGGACCGATTTTGATAAAATTTGGTGAGTACCTTCCCTCTACAAGTGGCTTGGATAAGTTGGTTAGCCAGGAAAATCGGCTTGTTCAAAATAGATTAAACAATGCGTTGCTTTAATTAAATAGTCGAGTTCTCTCGGGCCAGGCCAGTTCTGACCTGACCTTTAATGTATCGAATTTCGACCACGAAAATATAATGCATTTTTATTAAATGCTTTTAATTTGAATAGCTTAATTTGGTATTAACCTATAAGCTATAGGGTTCGTTTACCAGGAAACTAGTTTTTTCGGGAACATTTTCAGTTTATTTTCAAAAAATATTTGTAAATTTTCAAACAATGAAGTTATTTTGATGAAATATGGTACATGGTTTCTACTATATAGGTTACACTGGTAATCAAATTTGATGCCTGCTTTCTTTAAAAACATATATTTGCTATTTAAAACATTTTTATGAAAATTCACTACCATAACGCATTTGATGCGTCCAGACTTTTCTTTCTGTAAGAAATATAGAAATCTTCAACAACGTCGCATGGTACACGAGCTTAATACACTCAAACCTAAGAAGGAGAAGTTTAGAACGCCAGTACATCAGAAACTTCTGCGAGTCATGTTTATAATGACTGCAATAACCTTAAATAGGTCGTGGCCGGCCCGTCAAGTCAAAACTTGTTAAAAGATATGACAAATTTGTATAGTGCGTTCGTATGAAATTTAATTTTTTAGTCAGATGATTGTTGTAATAAGACAATTTTATAAGTACACTTGGAAAACCCAAATCACTACACCATAGATTTCAAAGACCTTACGATCGTTTCGCTGACCACGTCAGCGTCATCAGAGGATGAAATAATTGTAAAATTAAGATCAACAGCTAGTGTGTATTTATATCAAACCTAGGTAACGAACTAAACCGAAATAAAAATTGTAGTCGTCGACCCATCGCTTGTCCATTGTGTCAATATTGAACGGAAGAGGTCAAAGAAATACTTTAGTCTTCTGGTTGACAAATTTATGGGTTTTATCTAATCTAAGGATAATGGCCTTAAAATGAAAGGTACCGAGATATTTAAGGAAGCTACACGTTCTTTTTGATCTAGAAATTTCACTGTGTGAATATTGGAGCAACTAAACAAAGTCGACAAGCAACATCTGGCGAACAGAACAATAAAAGCAGCTCATCTTTTTTAAAAAACAAACCGAGTGTTTGGCTCACAATGTTAACAAAAATAAGAAAGGATAAATAATTCAACTAAAATTCTACATAAAAACAAGTATTTATATTGATTGAAAAGGATCGAAACGCGTCGGGACAAGGAATAAAATATTTGTTTGGAAAGAAAAGGCCTTTTTATTCAGCTCACCCACAGATGTCAACCCCAAACATTTTGACGTTTAGGAACAATAACATTCTCCAGTTTTGACAACATTTGGTTCAGTATTTTCCAAATGAGGATCAATAATATCGGTTTCTGCGTTATGATTACCCTTGTTTATAACACAATTTGTTTACCTATTAGATGTCATTATTGATTGTTCCTGTCGTTCTGTTTCCCCAGTAAAGTACACATAGAGCATTTTAAATTGTTTATGTTTCAAAATAAAACACAATTTAACAGTAAACAAATAACAACTAATTAACCCTAACTAAGAAAATTGAAAAACAATTCAGATAAAATCTAAAGGCACAAACTGTTGAAGTGGTTACTTCAACAGATGTTGAAAATGACCACCATGAACCTCCTGGCAAATAAATATTCTACGGGTAAATTCTTCTCTGACATTATGAAGCATCTGTGGCGTTATTCTTGAACAAATATCTGTAATTCGTTGTCTAAGTTCATTTAATGAGCCGGGAGCCGTTTTATAAACCTCAGATTTAACGTACCCCCAAAGAAAAAAATCTAGATGCGTGAGGTCTGGGGATCGAGGTGGCCATTCCGTAGGACCTCGACGACCGATTCACCTATTTTCATAACTCTCATCCAGGTAATGTATGACTTGTCTAAAATAGTGAGGTGGGGCTCCGTCTTGTTGAAATATAACCGCTTGAAACCCATGTCAGTTTTGGGCAACAACATCATCAATAAATGGAGTAATTGTATTTTACTACATATCCAGATATCTGGGGTCATTAAGATTTTCTTCCAGAAAAATGGGACCTATGATGTGATTACCCAAAATGCCCGCCCAAAGATTTATTTTCTGGAGGAACTGTGTGTGTCCCTCCCGGAAAACATGGGGGTTTTCCTCACTCCAGTACCTACAGTTTTGGGTATTAACTTTTCCATGTGAAAAAAAATTACTCTCGTCACTGAAACAGATATTCTGCAAGTAGTGATGATTCCCTACGATTCTTGCTGACACAATTTCGCAATATCAGAGTCGTATATCAGGATCGTCTTCTGTTATTTCGTGTATAATTTTCATTTTATATGGGTGAAATTAATGGATTTTCAAAATTCTTTTGACAGAAGTACGCGAAAGATTACATGCCTCAGCTACGTGTTTCGTTGGCTGTTGGGGATTAACAATCATTTTAGCTAAGACCGGGACTTTTACATCTTCCACAATTTTAGGCCTCCCAGATCTTGGAGCGTCTTTCACCGTACCCATTTCTTAAAATTTTGAAATTAATTTTCGTAAAAATTTTCTGCATATTTGGCGTTACGGATAGCGTACATTGAACAAACGAACAGCATGATGGTAATTTCGCTTAGCTTTGCCAAAAATAATAACCGCTTCAAATTTATCTTGTAAAGAACGAGCCATTTAAAAAAATTTCGAATTAATACTTTCTGTCAATACTATATCGAGATATTAAAAAACAGTATGACAGGAACAATCAATAATGACATGTAAAAGGTAGAAAAGTGTATGGAGAAACCACAGATGAGCTGAATAGCATCTGTGGTTCTCCGAACAACATGTAAATGTGTGCATAATTTGCTACTGATGAATAGTAGTAATCTTTTTTAGAAAAAGTGTGTTATATTGAACAAGGGTAGTCATAACGCAGAAACCGATATTATTGATTCTCATTTGGAAAATACTGAACCAAATGTTTTCAAAACTGGAGAATGTTCTGAACATAAAAAGACCTTCAAAATGAGGTATCACTCGACCCCCGTTTCCATTTAAAAATATATTCCGAGTGCGCGCGCAGCTGTCACCTTGACATTTAAAGCTGTCATTGATATGTCAAAAATGCAGACCTTTCTCATATATCATCGTTCGACTTTAGGTCTTCACTGTATATATATATATATATATATATATATATATATATATATATATATATATATATATATATATATATATATATATATATATATATATATAAATTTTGAAGATAATGCCATGACCTGGGCGATGCCCCCAGCGTTAGTTCCATGTACCATGTAGATTTACATGAAGACGACTTCTATTTAAATAACAATTTTTCGGTTTAAAGAGTCTCCTTGATTTACATGTGTGAGCTGCTCAGTCGTGTTTTTCAAAACAAATATATAGTTATTTGTTTATAAATGTTTATAAATTAACTTATGTGTGTTACCATTCATATTAGTATGTTTTAATGCTTGGAATATGCACACAAGTGCACCAGTATTTGGTATGGAACGGTTTTACCAAGCAAAGTGCAATAACGATTAATGTCTTATTTCTTCGTTTAACGGACTTATTTTGTTTTAAACTATCGATCGCATAATATTCAAACATGTTTTGCAGGGAAGCTTTTACTCTATAACTGGAATACTGCAAAGAAGATTTTTGGCAACTATTGTATGAATTTTTGAAAAAATTTAAATATTCCATTGAAAATATCCAAATCTTCTATTATTTTAGAATTAAGTTACTCAAATTGCACTTGAAGCATGCAAAAATCCGCTGCATTTGTAATTAGTGAATTTTTATTTAAAAAAATTAACTAATAGAGAAATATCAATGGTGAAACATTGCAAAAAAAATTCAAATGAGCGCGAACTAGGACCCCTAGAACCCATATCCGGGGTTAGTTTCATTTTAATATGTTTATAAATATATATATATATATATATATATATATATATATATATATATATATATATATATATATATATATATATATATATATATATATATATTGTATCCATCCAATAACTCAAAAAATAATTAACTGATTTCGATGAAACGCAGCCAGTGCCTTTCTTTCATTAATGTCTTGGATGAGTTAGTTAGCGAGGAAAATCGGACAGGGTTTTCCAGGAAAATTTTGAATTTTCTTCCTAAAAAAATTATTTTCTCCGAAAATTAAAGAGCTGTTTTAATTAAATTTACTAAGTATGTTGCCTTCTGAGAGAGCTTACCATGTCCCAAAATTCAACTTTCTAAGCTTATAGAAAATGGAGTTATTTAAATTTTAAATTTTCTTCGAAAAAAATTTTTTCTCCGAATATTACAAAGTTATTTTAATGAAATTTAGTGGATGGCTTGCCCTAGGAAAGACCTTACCACATTCCAAAATTAAACCTTCTCAGTTTATAAAAAAATGAGATATTCAGGTCTGAAGCATTTAATAAAAATTAACTACCATAACGCACTTACTGCGTCCCGAACTTTTATTTTTGTTGTACATTTCGTTCGTTTTCTTCTATTAAAAATTCTATAAATCCGTTACTGGTCTTTCCTCAACTTATAAATCATTATTAGAGTTTTCATTTATAGGCGGATCCTATGTTTCTTTAGGGAAGGGCACAGCACATTAATATCAAGGTTGTTCGAGCTCAATAGTAATTATGGATTACGTATGTGTTAGAGACCAGATATGCGCCATAAGAGAACATTGTTGTATCCAATGTAATAAATTGTTTGGAAAGTGGGTGGACTTCGCGGAAGAATCGGCACTCTTGATTAGATATTGAGATTATTTTATATAAATTATAACTGTAGTTAGTAATTAGAAAAATATTAACCTCGTTATTATGCAACATATAACGCAACCAGCAGAATGTTGGGAAGAAAAATGACTTGTTCCGATTAAAACACATGAGGAACTGTAAAGAAAAAATAGATGTGGAGACTTTGGTGTTTGTTACGTCTCTCATGCAAGTTGTGAGTTTGCAGGAAAAAATCTGAAACATGAGAAGATGTTTCAAGTTTTTCATTGCATGTCATATACGGGGTCCCCAAAAGTCTTGCACCAAATGATATACTGTTTAAACGCGCGACACGTAATGAACAAAAATTCACGGTTGCACTTGCATATGTGTCTACCGGTGTTTTAATGGAATTTTTTATGTGTTAGTAAGAGTGGTGTCGTACCAGACGTACTTAAAATCAGTTATGGCTTCGCTCAACCTGCGAGATCACATTTATCCACATTTAAATGATCTGTTGACGCATGACCTTAGCTCTGTACATTTCAAAGCCTTCTGCAGACTTCGGCAGTCATCCACGCTATCAACGACAAACATCTTAAGATCGTCCGCATAAAGTAAATACGAGACACACTGAGAACCATGTGTCGCTTCATTTAAAAATATATTAAAAAGCAGAGGCCCAAGGACATAGCCCTGGGGTACTACAAAATATTCAGTATCTCAAATATTTATAAGAAAAATATCGAAAATGTCAATTTTCGATTAAAAAATTGACATCTTGCGACGTAAAAACTTCACCCCTACATTCAACCCCCCTCGATTGAGAGTTGCAACCCCCAAATTTTTATATAGGAAATACGGGCTGGTGAGACGTCATTTGAAAGAGCTTTTCATTCTCTATTGAAAAGCCTATGGTTTTGAAATTTAAAATTTATTGCAAAAATTATCAGTAACAAAAATTAGTACCTAAAGGCGTTTCATTCTTGATAATGGGGAAAAATAAAAGACACATTAATCCTAATGTAGGAGATGACTAAAATGCATCGTTGAACGTCTTGACTGCATCCTAATCGTAAATCGAAATGTCTTATAACGTTAATCAACATCTGAGCGTGACTGACCTAATCAAAATCGTTATTATTCTTCGTAAGTCAGTTAAATCGCGCGGTTTAGTTATTTATACCATACTTTCCACATATCCCCATAAGAAGTTCAATGGTGTAAGATCGAGTGATCGTGCTGGCCATTCTAACGATCCTGGCCTTCATATTCACCGATTTGGAAATATTAAGCCGAGGTACTGCTGGAAATTGATTTGGTAATGTACTGGAGCTCCATCCTGATCAGGATATGGGTTTAACGAAGTTGGCACAACATTATTTTGGAGCAGTGCTAAATAATTATCTCCGTCTACATTGCTATTAATGAAAAAGGGACCAATGACATGGTTTCCAGCTATTTCTGTCCAAACTTTAACCTTCTCAGGGTGCCGCGTATGTTCTTCTCTCATCCAGTGCGGATTTTCTTTAGACCAGTAGCGACAATTTTGACGATTAACATGGTCGTGGAGTATAAAACTGCACTCATCAGAAAACAAAACATGTTCTAGTTGGGTAACATTGCAAATCTCCGAAATCACCTCATCTTATTGTGTATTACGATTTTTAAAAACATGAATGGGATTAGGCATCAACTTCTTCATTTTTATCACAAACCTGCATATTTTAAAACTTGGCTTTAATTAAATATAACATTTTTTTCAACAGAAAATTTATTTTGACATAACAGCTAAAGTTTACGCACCAGTTTGGTTCGCCATTAAAACTAAGCCAATATGTTCGGATGGAGCACGACATTTGTGGAAAATAATTTATTTAAGCAAATATCTGCCACAAATTTTAAGAAACGTAATTGATTAAGTCATTCAAAAGAACGCATACTTTTCACATCCAGATAATCTACTACTAGGTATGCTAACGGACGACAAATAACAATCAGAACACTAGCTTTGAGTCGAATTTTAAAAACTAGAAACCAGAGACAAAACAACATCGGTGAAGCCGCTCCTGACTTTGTATTAATTTATAGGCATGCATTTTATTTTATTTTAATATTCTAAGAATCGATGAATGACTAACATACATTGTTTTAGCTGTTTGTCGACTCAAAGTATGTGGATTTTTCTTAAACCTAAGCGTTATACCCAATTTGGTATCCTTAGTTATTGCACCAGAAGGAAGTTATGTTTCGTCAACCTTTTGGATGCCAAATGAGGACACAAGATGAAAAATTTTGTTATGATAAACACAATTTATGTAATTTTATAGACAAAAAAACCTTTTCAGGTTAAGGGATCGACAAATTTTAAAACAGTAAAATAAGCTTTCGTACTTCAAAGGAACACAAGATTCTAATAAGGCGTAATAATAGTGCATAATAGTCCATGGCGAGAATATCTGTCATATTCAACTGACAAATTATTTTGACAAATGTCAGATCTACTTTCAAAGTGACATGTAAACAAATATCTTCTTTTCTGACATGTGTAATACAAATATAGGAATGCTCTTTTTCTTATATTTATCTTAATTTTTGTCCATCACAATTGTATTCATAAAGTTAGATATAATTTGGTATTTTTTGTTTAACTAATGTGGTGTAGTTTTGTCGTCTCCTAATTTTTTAATCAGGCAAGTGGGAGTTTTTCACGGAGAAACGGTGTCATGAGTTGGTGGCCAGGAACGGTTGGCTTCTAGACTTGGCATTTCTAGCTCCTTAGCAGTTTGTTTACCCAGCCCTGCACCTTAAATTTGCTTTAGATCTTTTGATTATATAGTTGATTACAGAGCACAGCATTGTCTGATGATTAATGCATACAGGTATTGTGTTTGCGAATTTTTTCCCAAAAAATTAACATTACTTAATCTGCAAATTTACCGATAAAAATTATTAATATTAAAAATGGAAACAACGTCTCTACTAAAGTTCTCTTCGTCATTTTAACTTTCATTGAAATTTTCCCTCGCCCGTTTCGTATGTGTTGACTATATTAAGCACGGTGGGTAAAGGAAATATAAGTGGTGGTGGAGGTATTTATGACCTTGGAAGAGTAATTCCATTAGCCACAGACTTTTGCTATTTTATATTTCCAGATAATGTACAAATATATATATATATATATATATATATATATATATATATATATATATATATATATATATATATATACAAATACCTTCACATTATAAGAAATATAAGTACGAGTATAGTTATTCTCCTTAAAACGTTGAAGTCTCGATTTGAAACGTCAACTTTAGGTAAAGAACCTGAAACGAATACGGGGTATGTAGGGAAAATGTGGCAAGAAGTCTGTCTTACACAGCCTTAAGTTTCAGCTTCAACAATCATTGTCCTTCATTTTACTAAAATGTTTGCAGACAACTCATTTAAAATAGATCTTTCTCTGGCGTTTTGGCGGTAGTTCTAGTTATAGAGTCTACAGATTAATGTTCTATATTTTTTAGCAAATTTTAGTTGAAGAAATTCGCTATATAAGACACTGCGACTTTTAAATTTTAAAAAGATTTCTTCAAATTAGCACGAACTAGGCCAGGGTGAGTTTCAGTTTTTATCCGTTTAAATATATAGAGGCTGGCGCATTTCGACGGTAAAGCTTAATATATTCGTTATTATACAAAATACGGGAAAAAATTGTGTACGTTAATTATAGGGTTTCTTGTGCTGGATCTCATTAAATTATTTTGACAATCACAGGTGGCTCATAAGTCGTTGGTGAATTTTATTTTTCTTAATCGAACACCCCTTATTGTATTTTTGCATTTTCCATTGACTTATGCATGTATGTGAGAAACAAAGTTAATAACAATAATCCTTTTCGAGTTATTTTAATTGTTTTGCAACTCTTCACATTTTTGGAACATGTCAAAAATTATGTATTACCAATACATAGCAGCAAAAGCATTCAGAGAGGTTTTAGTTTATATTATTCGCCGAAAAAATGGAGATGCCGTATACCGTGCTCTCAAATTGTGACTGAACTTCAAAAAAATTCAAATTTCCGTAACTCAATGTCTTTAAATGGAACAGCCTGTTAATTTGTGTTTCAAAAGTAAAATTCAAGTTTTGTATAACACTCCCTACACCTACAGCCTCTAGTTTTTGGAAATATTTACATTTATAATCGCATACCATGTCCGCGTTTTAATTTTTTTTTTTCTAGTTTTTTATTCAATTCTAATAACCGATCAGATTATGTGATTATTAGGCGAATTTTAGAAGACAAATACTAATATATATATATATATATATATATATATATATATATATATATATATATATATATATATATATATATATAAACATAAACTTCGGTAAAAGGATTGGATAGGATTATCTTACATTTTCCTAATAGGCATATAAGTAGTTGATGAATTGGTTTCACAAATGTAAAAATATATTTTCGGTTTGCGTGAAAAAATTCTTTGCAAATTTTAATGCAAAACATTTTTTCTAAGTTTTATTGAAGAGCTTTTTTTGAATAATTATATCTTGGCAGGTGTATATAAAAAGCTTAAAGTGGTTCGTTAGCCAGAAAAATCAGACAAGTTCCCCAAAAAGGGGAACATTTTAAGTTTACTTTTGGAAAATATTTGTACTTTTTGAACAATAAAGGTATTTTGATGAAATATGGTACATTGTTTTTACTATATAGGTTACACTGGTAATCGAATTTGATGCCTGCTGTCATTAAAAAAGGAGATACTTGCTATTAAAAACATTTTTATGAAAATGCGCTACCATAGTACCATGCTAAGTCCAGACTTTTTAGAAACTGTCTTATGAAAGCTTACTGCCTTAATGCAGTTGCTACGGCCAGAATTTTTAAATTTATTGATTTGTGTATTTACACGATTAGCAGATGTAAATGTTTTTCCAAGCAAACTTGCCGACTAAACGTTACAAAAACAATGCGTAACTGAGAATTCCATTTATGCTAAATTCCCGGCAGGTCACCTACTTGAAGAAATATTTTAATTTGCTGTGAAACTACCTCCATTCTATTGTTTCCAGGTAGTTAGTAGAAGTTAGAAGCTATTTTACAGAAGATTAATGCTTAAACTACCTATTTTAACATGTATGTACATACATTTTACATATGCTTACTATGCGTTAAATAACTTATTTCCTTTCGAAAGCTCATTCTACATTCTATAAAATTATTTTCAAGGTTTCGTTCGTCAAATGACATTTTCAAATTTAAAATATTGTTACGTTCCACGGGGTTCTTTATTTGTTGACTAACAAAACACATCTTTTTAAACTACTATTTTATTATAAGCAACTATTTTTCAGATACAGACACCAGTCTCACAACTTGTAACACAGACTCCTTGCCTACCGACAGTGTGAATAGACTATTTCAGGATATTATATCAAAATATAAATTTGACCTGATCATGTATACTGACGGATCAAAGAGCACACGAGGTGTAGGAAGCGGTGTTATATCTCCCCTCAAAACAGAGGCGTATCACCTATCATCAGAGTGTAGCAGTTACACAGCAGAGTTATTTGCCATAAAGAGGGCAGTCCACACATTCATCGACTCCCCATACAAAAATGCTTTAGTGTGCACAGACTCTTTAACCTCTATTAATTCACTTGCATCGCTTTATGCAAGAAACCCTATAGTAATTCAAATACAAGAAAGCGTCCACGGTCTCTATCATGCTGGCAAGTCAATCACAGTGATCTGGACACCTTCCCACAGTGGCATTTTAGGCAATGAAAATGCTGACGAATGTACACGGAATGCGATACTAGAAAAGACAATAGTACCCATACAAACCCATTCAGACCTTATTGCCAATATTAAAGAAAGTTCTAAAGCCAAATGGCAAACCTACTGGCCATCCCTTGACAACAAACTTTGCAAGATCGAAACATCAGTGACCCCAAAGACGCTCCCAAGTCTAACACGCAGGGAAGAAGTCGCTATCAGAAGAACTCGTATTGGCCATTGTAAGTTCACCCATGGATACCTACTTATCCAGCAACAACAACCTCAATGTGAAATATGTGACAGAGTGATTACTGTTAACCATGTGCTTCAAGAATGTCCACTATATATCAATCCAAGACTCGAATACCTAAATGGAAAAACACTAGCCCAAATTCTTGACTTGAGTGAGCCAAATGTGACTAATTTACTCTGTTTTTTAAGACAATCCTCACTATTTGATAGCATTTGATTACAGATAATTTAATTAGCGAAACCAAATGTACCGATAGTGTCAATGACCTTAGATGTTAAGACACTTTAAACTTCAAAAAAAAAACAAACTATTTTCCATCACCAGTATCAACTAAAATATTTCTCTTTATTATTAAATGTCCATAGAACTATATTCCACTATTTACCTTCTATGATCACTTCTTAAACGCCAACACTTACTGCTGACTCGCTTAATACTCTATGATCACTCACTCTGCACCACATTAATTCAATACTGAACTGACTGTCTCTACGCACCGTTCGTCTATTTATACTCTCCATAGATATTCTAGATCTTCTACACTTTTCTACACCTGTCACTTCTGGTCCCTTCTAAAAATATCATTCCAGAATGTTCGCTCTTACCAACACACTTTATAACCGACATCTGACCATAGAAACAACAAAGTCCCTAAACATAATTCTCATAGACAAATGTGACACTCCCCCCTCTTATATTCGATCGTCCTGGTCGAATTCTGACATTTCCTGGAATGGCGTAAGTCTTGCATATTCGATAGACAACGTCATTGATCCTTTTGACCACCTTATAAGGACCTTCCCATAATTTCTGTAGTTTCGGTGGCCGTCCCTTGCGTCGTACTGGATTGCAGAACCACACACGATCTCCTTCTTTAAAACCAGCTGAATTAGCTCGCACGTCATAACGGGTCTTCATGCGGTCGCTTTCTACCCGTATATGCATTCTGACAGCAAAGTTGATGGTTTTCCTTTTCGTCAATATATCGGAGCTTTCTTCAAGAGAAGTGCTTACGTGGTACTGGCTCTTCCGTGTAGTTGCTCTCGTTCTGGTGTTTCTATTTGCAAAAATGTGTAGACGGGCCCTATTCACCTTGTCGACACCGGCTCTCTTTCAACAAATGTGTTTCCTGGCCTTTTTCTGGGTTGGCTTCACATTTACATGGTCTTTACACCCTTCGTCTTGTACTTCTCTCATAATGTCTTCTCCACTTGCTTCTGGCTGAGTAACTGGGTCGTCTGCTCCTCTCAGAGCTCTCTTCACTGGAATGGCACTTTCACGACAGGCGTTGCTATTTTCCTCTATGGTGATTTTTCGCACTACCAGGTTACTGCCAGGCGACATTATTATTTCTTCACCGCCGATAGTCAGGATGTTAGTGCCAACATCAACTTTAGCGCACTGACCTTGAAGTATGTCCAAGCCAATTATAATCGGGTCTGATATGGCGGCGGCTATGACTCTCTGCTTTGCCTTCCAGGTCCCAATTTGCAGCTCGAGGTCAGGTCAGGTCAGCTCGAGGTCAGTTTCGCCAAATACTGGATTCGGTCACGACCGGCTGCATTTACTCTGTACCGGGTGGCCAATTAAGCGAGGTAAGCGGCTATATCTCGGAAACCGTTTACCATAGAGCTTTGCAGAAAAAATATCTTTAGTAAATGTGGCCAAGAGAAATCGTTGGAAATTATTTTCAAGTTCGTCAGATGCCCACTAGAGGGCGTAACACCAAGAGGAAATGGAAAAGATAGGATATCTCAGTAATATGTCCAAATAGACTGTATTTAAAATACCTGCAAATAAATTTCGTGTGTATCACCAACAATTTCTGTTTTAACGATTTTTCTCTAACTCTTCAGATAAAGTGGTGGGGGTAAGACAAACATTTATTAGGAAAAAATGCAATATCTCGGGATCGCCTCATTGGGAAATATTAAACTTAGTGTCATTTAAAAGAGTATTTCTTGCTCTATCAACTGCATTGCAAGCCATGTCGTTGTTATTGTTACTGTAATCACTAGATGGCGCTTTTTAAAAATTTAACACATTTTATGATTTTTCTCAAGAAACCTAAATACATTGATATAAATATTACTACATAGGTAGAAAGAGGACTAAAGGCCAAAGCAAGTGGTGAAAATCCCAAGTCCCTATCTTTTGTTTAGCCGGAGATATTAATGAAAAACTGATAAAACTGGAATTTAAACAAAACACTTTCAGCATTGGCTAATTTAAAGATTTAAAACGGAAATTTTTTAATTTGAAAATATAGTTTTATAAATTTTTGTTAAAAATAAGACTTATTTACGCATTCCTAACGCAATTATAACTTATTCGTTCGGTCCAATAATTATACTCTAAAACTGAAATAGGTAGGCTTTGGAAAAAAGACAAAACTTTAAAGAAACGTCAAATTAGTTACTCTGAGTTCTTTCGTGTATAATTTAAATATAAAAAATGTTGTTTACAAATGATGAAGCCGTTGATATGATTGGTGTTTACTTTGAGTGCTTTCAAAATGCGGCAGTTGCTGAAAGAGTGTATGCAATGCGGTATCCGAATCGCCATCATTACAACAGAAGAGCTTTTCCTCACTTGGTGCAAAACTTACGTGAAACTGGAAGCTTAAGCGGACCGGTGCTGCGGAGACGCCGTTTTGCCAGAACTGAAGAAAATATTATCAATGTTTTGGCATATATAGAATTTAATCCTCATGTTAGCACAAGAACATTGCATCTTGACTTGGGAATATCATGGACCACCATCCAAACTATTTTAAAAGAGTATAGGTAAGCTTATTATTTCGTGAAATTCAAAATAGTTATTGTTATTTATCTCACAGGGATCATAATGACGGTTGTGAAAATGATCAGACGACAGTCGTAAAAATTATAATATGGTAACACGACATGTTACCATAATGATCGTTTATGATCCGACTAAGATACAAAACTTTATCTGCTGGCATTCATTAAAACTTAAGACCCTTAAAAGATTTGGATTTTATTTGCAATACGATGAAACCGACATTTTTTTACTTAATTTTATTGGTGTGAATATAGCGTTTGTTTGTCTTTATTATTGAATTAGTTAGCCAAAGATTCGTGTTTTGTTTCTCGTTGTAGTAGCAGTAGTGCTATAGTGAATCTCATTATGGCACTATGGGCTGTTCACCCAAGCTATACAGTTACATCATCAACCACCAAAATCTTCGTATATCAATAACAAGTACGTTTTCTCGAATTTAGTTGATTTTTGGTATATGAGTACTATTTTACTCAAAGTCTATTGACAACATTGAAATTACCGCAACTGTTCAACTTTCAACGTAGTAACAGTTAAGCTTTATGAATTGTTGATGACGTAACTGTCTAGCTTAAGTGAACAGCTTTATGTTACTTAAATCCGATAACATAATGCATCTATTATGTCAGCAGATAAACATATTTTTATTACAATGTCCTATTGAATATATGATACTTATTTTGATTTTTAGACTACACCCTTATCATATTGTTTTGAATCAAGCGCTGAATGAGCAGGATTATGATCGGAGGCTGGATCATTGCCATTGGCTTTTAGACATGATCAATGAAAATCCTAATTTTTTAACGCAAGTTCTTTGGACGGACGAGGCTACTTTTCATAGCGACGGTAATGTGAATTTGCATAATATGCATTATTGGTCTACTGAGAACCCCCACTGGATGTGAGAAGTTCAACATTAAGGACGTTGGAGTCTTAATGTATGGTGTGGCATAATAGGAGGTACAATTATTGGACCCTATTTCTTTTTTCAGTCTCTTACTGGTAAGCTCTTCTTGGAGTTTCTAAGTAATGAACCCTTGAAACCAGGCAAAATGTGTTTCTGCAGCTCGATGGTTGTCCAGCACATTTTTCAATTAATGTGAGAGAACATCTCGATGAGACGTATCCAGGCCGATGGATAGGAAGAGGAAGCATATTTCCCTGGCCAGCGAGGTCACCTGACTTAACATGCTTAGAGTTTTATTTGTGGGAACGAATAAAAGACCTTGTCTTCCAAATAAAGCCTACGAGCAAGGAAGAGATGAAGCATAGAGTTCGAAATGCAATTCGTAGTCTGTCAACAGCGGAAGTGGAAGCTGCCGTTTTTTCTAACCGAAATAGGCTCGAGCAGTGTGTAGAACGTGACAGCAGACACCTTGAGCATTTAAGGAGACACGAAAGTGCCTATCGTTTAGAATTACATACAGAGAGAATGAAATATTTTGTTTTAGGTTTCAGTATCAGTTTTTCATTAATATCTCCGGTTAAACAAAAGACAGAGACTTGGGATTTTCACCGCTTGCTTTCGCCACTAGTCCTCTTTCTATCTATGTAGTAATATTTATATCAATGTATTTAGGTTTCTTGAGAAAAATCATAAAATGTGTTAAATTTTTAAAAAGCGCCATCTAGTGATTACAGTAACAATAACAACGACATGGCTTGCAATGCAGTTGATAGAGCAAGAAATACTCTTTTAAATGACACTAAGTTTAATATTTTCCAATGAGGCGATCCTGAGATATTGCATTTTTTCCTAATAAATGTTTGCCTTACCCCCACCACTTTATCTGAAGAGTTAGAGAAAAATGGTTAAAACAGAAATTGTTGGTGATACACACGAAATTTATTTGCAGGTATTTTAAATACAGTCTATTTGGACATATTACTGAGATATCCTATCTTTTATATTTCCTCTTGGTGTTACGCCCCCTAGCGGGCATCTGACGAACTTGAAAATAATTTCCAACGATTTCTCTTGGCCACATTTACTAAAGATATTTTTTCTGCAAAGCTCTATGGTAAACGGTTTCCGAGATATAGCCGCTTACCTCGCTTAATTGGCCACCCTGTACACTCTGTCTGGCTTTCTTACTCGCCGTCTTGGAGCCATGTCGCGGCGAATAATCGTCCTAGGTGCGCCTGTGTCGACGACCACCTGGGTCTTAGTACCGCTTACGTATCCGTCTACGGCGAAAACGCTTCCAGAATCGCTAACCTGACAAATGGTTACCGGCCTTAGCTTCACTTTCTCCCTTGCGCGTGATCTTACAGCCCAACATTCGCCCCTTATATGTCCCACCTTGCCACAGTTCCAACAGCGTATGGCACTTGCACGATGAGCTTCCCTTGGCTCCTTATAAGTCGTGTGCTTCATTTGTTCTACTATTTTCTCCAATCGCTGCACAAACTTGGATAAGGCTGTTATATTTTCCTCGTCTGGGACTTGGAGACTGCGAACCCTCACATTGCCTTTGGAGGCTTGCTTGGCAGCTTCAAAATATAATGAATGTGCCAAAGCATAGTTTAAGTTTTAATCCATATTGGCTGTTGCGCTACGTGTCTTAGGCATAGACGTACTTAAAGCTGGTACACAGTTTATTCTGTTTCAAGAACACACCCAGTTATGAATTACTGCTGACACTGATCTTCCAGAGATTCTAGAAATGTTCACGTTGTTCAACGAATATTCTGGAAAATATTTCTGCTAGTACCTTGAAAATCCTACTTCTGACACCAGTTGTTACGTTCCACGGGGTTATGGATTTGTTGACTAACAAAACACAGCTTTTCAAACTACTATTTTATTATATAAGCAACTATTTTCCAACATCAGTATCAACTCAAATATTTCTCTCTATTATTAAATGTGTATAGAACTATATTCCACTATTCGCCTTCTATGATCGCTTCTTGAGCACCAACACTTACTGCTGGCTCGCTTAATACTCTCTGATCACTCACTCTGCCCACACTAATTCAATACTGAACTGACTATCTCTATGTACCGTTCGTCTGTTTATACTCTCCATAGAGATTCTAGATCTTCTACACTTTTCTACACCTGTCACTTCTGGTCCCTTCAGAGTGTTCGCTCTTACCAACACACTTTATAACCGACATCTGACCATAGAAACAACAAAGTCCCTAAACTTAATTCTCATAGACAATTTGACAATACATTTGTTGATTTTTTGCGATTATTTGCAGACTCGGCGGTCCAGGGGTGAGAACGAGTACCTTTGCACTGGATGGTCCCTCGTTCAATTTCCTGTAATAGCCTCAAATTGTCTTTCAGTAGATACTTTAAATTCACATCAACCGACGTCGTGGGATCGTGTTTGAGCAAGCTGGACGTCTGCACGTTCGGAGGGGGCGGTACGCGGTTGGTCTCGTGTACCATGTGATGTTAGGCACGTTAAAGATCCCTACCCTCCTTACAGACATGAAAGGATTCGGCAAAGTTTCCAAGATGGTGACGTAAATCTGCGTCGGTGATTGGCCATAGTCGCAGGAATAAACCGACGATAAAAAGATAAAAACAGCGCTGCAAATTGAATCATAACTTCCACGTAGCTGTGATAATCTACTCTCCTTAGAAAGACATTCTCGTACGCAGCAAAGTGACCATAGACCAATTTATTTCTTTCAAATTTCAGTTTTCATTCATTGTCCTTATTTAAATTCTAATTATTATTATTATATTTTAAAAATTATAGCAATACACTTTTTCTCTCAAACCTTTTTCGTTATTAATTAAATTTCACTCTCAATAATACCGTCTTTCCTTTAAATAGTTTTCATCATTAATTAAATTTCAAACAGGAAAAAAGAGTTTTATACGGTTAATGGTGAATGGTTATTTTATATAATAAAAGAAGTGGGTACTGGCCTTATAATCTAGGTGACGTGAACACACAAATAAAAATCAAAACTTGGTTATTGTTATTTGTTGATAAAAGATCGCTTTATATAATCCAAAGTGTTGTATATTATATATATATATATATATATATATATATATATATATATATATATATATATATATAATCAATTCGTTCGAAAGTTATTGCGCCTGCCAGCAGACTGAGCGACCGGCAGACAAAAAAATGTCGTTCCAGAACGAAGTTTTCTATGTGTTTTGACTTTTTACGCCGTTTTAGCAAAAAAATTCAAAATCTGTTACCGGTATTCCACCCCACACATTCGACTCCTAATTTAATTTCAGCACACAATACCAGATGTTTGATGATATTGAAAGTTTTCAAATAAACAAACTCAAAAGCGTTATATTACTCGAGTTTCAACGAAAAAATGTCAATTTTCACCAAATCACCCCCCATTCATCCACTACCCCCTGGAACGATTTTACTCACAAAAAAAATGAACCGTTCGTTTATCGGGTGATAACTGTATACCAAAATTGAAGACAATATCTCAATTCATTCTAAAGTTATTGTGGCTACAGACAGACATACAGACCGACAGACCCATAGACACAAAAAATGTTCATTCCCAAATCATGTTTTCTATATGCTTTTACACTTTGTTACGGTCTGGCCGTGTATATGACTATTTTGCATAAATTCTATATAAAAAGGATACCAAAACCCTATTTAACAAACTCTCTGTATGCACTGGACACTTAAAAACACTAAATACTATTATTACACTATTATTTCACTTTAGGTGGATGCATAGTGTGGTTAAAATCTTCATTTGTTTACTATCCTGTTGTTTACTATTTTTCTTCTGATAAGAAAGCCAGCCACCGGAAGGTGTCTCCCCCTATAGTCGAGTAAGGGAACTTGAATTTCCTTTAAAATTGTATTTAATTATCTTCCAGTTGATTTTATTTTAATCAATTTTCATATCAACCAGGCGATCAAGAGATAAGGATGGCGTGAAATTTCAGTTGATTTATGCACTCTTAGTATTATTCTCTCGCAAGTTCTTGTAGTGAATATTTAAGATACTTAAATGGAAAATATAAATGTTAGAGAATTTTCACAATTATGATTTTAAGAATTTAGTTGAAGCTATTTGTATAAGTGAGGAAACCCCTGTGCCTGGGTAAGTGATTGGAGATTGAAATTAAATAACCATGGTTGCCTTCATATTTTGAACATTTTAGGGTTTTCTCTTCCGGCCTGTTTTTTAGATTCCTGGTAAATTTTTGTATCGGGGTTCCTGTATCTCAGTATTTCTGAATTTCTTATGCTTGGATTCTGTCTTTTGTACGGTTCTGGTTGTTATGCTGCATGCATAAAACCAAGTATGGCTAGTATGGGATTATCACATTCGTTCATCAGTAGCTGATTGAGTTGGAAAACCAAATTATATTCATGGACAGTTATTAGTTATGGGAACAAGTGTAATTAGTGAGGTCTTGGAGCCGTACCTGGAATAAACAGCTAAGTCGTAATTTTATGTAAATAGTTTTAAGGATCGGCAATAAGTAATTGTTCAAACCAGAGTTCACATTTTTACAGTATTAGTGTCAGCATTAGCTTACCTGGAATTCGCATAATTATCCATTAATTGCGGATGTACTAATTTTATATGAGTCTGATGTAAACAAACCTGCAATTGCAATTTTGGGAAACAATTTAATATTTCCTTTTATCACCGAATAGTGTGGGTTAAGAAGAGTAGAAGTTATTTGTTTCATTAAATTTTGTCGTTAGGAGATATGTCATATGCTAAGAGGTTAGTTAGTTCATTAGTTCGATGCTAGAAAGTGACAGTTCGGGAATTGTAGAGTAGTATAGATTGTAGAGTAGTATAGATTAGAAATCATAGAGGAGGAATCACATATTAGATTTTGTTAGGAGATACGTCATATGGTAGGAGGTAATCTAATTCGCATGATTGTATTATATTTTAGTTTGAACTTTTACGTTATCTTATAGTGACAGTTCGGGAAATGGTAGATTTTAGAGTAGGATAGATTAGAAATCATAGAGCTATTAAGTTTTATTTTATTTATTTAATTCGAATGATTATATATTTGAGCCCTGAATTTTGACCTTATCTTATTTATGTAACAACCCTCTCATTGCCTGCATACCACATCAAAAGAACTGGCAACGTAACCATAGGCCAAGAGTCTAGGAAGTACGTAACAACTTTAACGACGTTTAAGCGAAAATTTTTTTTGTAATTTCTGTCGTCGACGCCATACGTATTGACGATGTGGAAGTAAAATTTAGATTGTATTTAGTTAAATTAATATAAATTCTAATTGGTGTTTTTGTTGCAGGTAAATACTTCCTATATTGTGATTATCCAATTTCTGGTAAGCGAGTTATATATAGTTTTTTTACAATCACTGACAATTCTACATTTGCAAAACATATTATGGATACTCAACATGGACCGACAGCTTTAATTTCGACTGAAATCATTGAAAAATCTAACTGGGAAACGGTCAAAAAACAGCAGCTGAGGGTACTACGGCGGTAAAATCATGGCTCGACTCCAATCTGTTGACTTTAAATTTTAAGAAAACAACATTTATATTATTTGCTCCTCGATTTTCACAAAATCCAGATATGAACAGTATTACTGTACATGACTATGATTGCTATAATAAAAACGACTGCTCCTGCGAGAACAAAATAATACGTACAAATAACACCCGATATATAGGTGTCTTTATTGATCAACTGTTAAAATGGAATTTTCACACAGATTATATAAACAATAAACTGAGAAAAACCGTTAGTGAATTTTCTTTAAAAAAATTCATACGCCTGTTTATATCGTTATAGCTGAGCTACCTACCAAAATTTAGCTCTGTAGGTCAAAATACAAAAAAGTTATGGGCATTTAAAGAAAAAGAAATTGGGGTTTTCCTCAAAACGTCAAAGTGACAATTTAAAACGTCAAAATTCGCAACATTTAGGCAAAGAACTTGAATCTAATACGGGCTATGGAAAGAAAATGTCTCAAGAAGAATGTTTTAAAAACCCTGAAGTCTTAGTTTCAACCGTCATTGTCCTTCATTTTAATAAAATATTTCCAGAAAATTAATTTCAAATAGACCCTTTCTCTGATGCTTGGCAGTAGCGTTAGCTATGGAGTTTATCATTTAATGGTATATAATTTTTGTCGAATTTTCGTATAAAAAAAAATCAATAAAGCTCAATATATCCGTTATTATACAAAATATGACAAAAAATATTTTATACATTAATTATAGGGTGTCTTGAGCTACATTAAAAAAATATTTCTACAATCACAGACTGACCATAAGTCGTTGGTGATAAAAATAATCTTTTTTTTTTTAGTCGAAAACGCCTTATGTTTTTGCATTTTTCATCGAAATATAATGCATGTTTGTAAGTTAAGAAACTCTGGACGCAGCAAGTGCGTTATGGTAGCGAATTTTGATTAAATGCTTCATATTTGAAAAGCTCAATTTGCTATTAACCTATAAGGTTGACCAAGAAACGGATTTTTTTCGGTTACACTTTAAGTTTACTTTCGGAAATTTTTGTACGTTTTCAAACAATAAAGTTATTTTGATGAAACATGGCACATTGTTTTTACTATATATGTTATACTGGTAATCAAATTTGATGCCTGCTTTCTGGAAAAAAAAAACACACATATTTGCTACTAAAAACATTTTTATGCAAATTCACTACCATAACGCACTTGCTACGTCCCGAACTTTTTTTAAATTTAAGCAATTAAAGCACATTTTATCGTGAAAGTGGCTAAAGTGCTAAAGTTCCATCGAAATATAATGCATGTTTGTAAGAAAAGAAATTCTGGACGCAGCAAGTTCGTTATGGTAGCGAATTTTGATCAAATGCTTCATATTTGAATAGCTCAATTTGCTATTAACCTATAAGGTTGACCAAGAAACGAGTTTTTTCGCGAACACTTTAAGTTTAGTTTCGGAAATTTTGTAAATTTTCATACAATAAAGTTATTTTGATGAAACATGGCACATTGTTTTTACTATATAGGTTATACTGGTAACCAAATTTGATGCCTGTTTACTTTTAAAAAAAGTCACATATATGGTATTAAAAACATTTTAATGAAAATTCGCTACCATAACGCACTTGCTGCGTCCATACTTTTGTTTATGTGTTTGTCTGTTTTTTTTTTTCTGTTTTCTTCTCTACTTTCGTTCCCTTCAACTCGTTTTGTATATTATTTTATTTTTTTATTTTCTCTTATAAAAATGCCTCAATAACAATATCGAATTTGGCAGTCACACATTATCGAGACATCAATAAACAATGTGTACACACAAACCCTGGTTTACAGTACACGCATTAAAAAACATTTTGTAGTATTTAAATTTAAATTTAGCATAAGACGTAAATTATATCCTAACAATTTATTATAACTATTTTTAGATTAGACTTAAGTAATATTATCGAGCTTTGAATTATTCTGTAATTGTTGAAATGAACAATAAATATATTATTATATATCAAAAACTCGGGACGCAGCAAGTGCGTTATGGTAGTGAATTTTTATTAAATGCTTCAAATTTAAATAACTCAATTTTCTATAAACTTAGAGAGTTTAATTTCAATACGTAGTAAGGTTTTTCCTAAGGCAAGATATCCACAAAATTTCATTAAAATAACTTTGTAATTTTCGGAGAAAAAATTTTTTTTCGAAAGAAAACTTAAAATTTGAATAACTCAATTTTCTCTAAACTTAGAAAGTTGAATTTTGGTACGTAGTAAGGTTGAGGCAACATATATAGTAAATTTCATTAAAACAGCTTTGTTACTTTCGGAGACAAAAATGTTTTTCGAAAGAAAACTCAAAAGCTCTGATTTTTCTGGATAACGAACTCATCCAAGCCATTAATAAAAGAAAGGCACTTGCCAAGTTTCATCGAAATCGGTTAATTATTTTTTGAGTTATCATATATATATATATATATATATATATATATATATATATATATATATATATATATATATATATATATATATATATATATATATATAACATATAAAAATTAAACCTATTTACAAATGAACTTTAATAAGATATTATGTTGTGACAATACATCTCTCAAGCACCCTAAAATATAATCAAAATGTGCACAGTTATATATGTTTTATTTCTTTTTCCCTTTGTCTTAATACACTACATATTTTATGACAATCGATTTAATTTACTTATTTGATTTCATAAATAGTCGGTTAATAGTGACTTGGAATGAAGTAGACACCACATCTTCAAACATATTAAGAGAATATGAGTAAATCAACAGCAACTGGGAATGAATTCGGTCAGTCCCCCAGCCACGTGGTTAAAAAACACTGGCTGTATGAGTGGTTACAACTGTACCTCTAAAAAGACTGTAACAGCGGCAGAAGCAGAAGTCAATGGAAGCCGTGTGTATTCGGGAAGAAACTATTGACTATTATTAACAACAATTGACTAAAAACGCTGCGAATTGTAAGGAAAAAAATAATTATACTACAGAGGTGATAAATGATAATAAATTACAATAGGGTTATATATAATCGTAAATGCTTCCAATGATTAACAATCAGTGAATTCAGTATTACTGACATTTCTCTGAAACTTAAAAATGAATTTCATGAGTCAATGACAATAAGAGAAGCTGTCATTGACTAACCAACAGCAACCACATACTTGACCTATGATTTAAACATAAATGTTTCAAATTTGAATAGCTCAATTTTCTGTAACCATAGAAAGCTTAATTTTGGCACATAGTTAGATCTTTCCCAAAGCAATATGTAGACCAAATTTTATCGAAATTTTCGGAAAAAAATTCTTTTTTGAAAGAAAACTCAAAATTTTCCCGGAAAACCCCGTCCGATTTTCCTGGCCAACGAACTCATCCAAGCAATTAATAAAAGAAAGGCACTTGCCGAGTTTAATCGAAATCGGTTATTTATTTTTTGAGTTATCAGACGGATACATACATATATATATATATATATATATATATATATATATATATATATATATATATATATATATATATATATATATATATATATAAACATATAAAAATTCAAACTGACCCCGGATGTGGGTTCTAGGGGTCCTAATTCGCGCTCATTTGCAAGAATTTTTGCAATGTCTCACCATCGATACCTCTCTATTAGTGAATTTTTTTAATAAAAATTCACTAAAAACGAAACCTTCACCTCCTATTTTTGTATAAACTGTTCGTCTTAAGATTAGGTATTCTATTCATTAATAAATTTCTGCCACTATAAAGTGACTCACTCTCTATTATTTTTTCAAAACAAAACTAATATTTTAGTTGTATAGGAGTTACTTTATTTACCTAGAAAAACAAATAAAAATATAAATTTTCACAATTTCAGAACATTATACAACTTTAAACTGAATATAATGTAATTTTTGCACGTGTAGCTAATAATTGGACCACCCACTGAATGTGCTGAAAACAAACGTTGTCTTCAGAGGCACACGTTCTTGCCACTAGGCCATCGATGCTGCACATGACGTGCTTATAAATATTTTACAAGGTAAAATAGCAATACAGAACGAAACCCTGTATTACACTTTAACAACTTATTCAGCACCTTTTGTTTTATTTTTGTTGTAAAGTTGGTAACACGTACCAGCTGCTATTTAAGTTGTTGGTTAAAACCTGTGTTTAAGATAATGAGACTGCATATTGTAAGGGAAAGGAAATCACTATAGGGGCTTCTGATATTACACTATTTCACAAATAAGACACTCGATATTACATAGTGAAAGGTTGAGCGTGTTTCCTTTGTTGCAATTTATCATTGGTCTACGCTTAGTGATCTCGACAGGCTTTGCTGATCGTGTCGCACAGTTTATAAGAAAGGTCATATAAGGTAGAATTCGCTAAAGGAATTTCTGCACACTCAAATAATAAGAAACCTGAAAAGGAAGAAGTGTTTACAAAGAAATTAAGTGGTTTTTTTTTTAATTTCAACAACACACCACGAGGGCTTACAGCCTCAATACTATCGTACCGTGGGTGTTGATAAGGAGGAAAGAGGCAGCTTGTTAATTCTGGACTTGAAGGTTTGGAGGTTCGGAGGAGAAGGAAAAACATGTGCCGGCAAGGAATTCCACAACTTGGAAGTCCTCGGGACAAAAGAGCGAGCATAACAAGATGTTCTAAGTCTGGTGACCTGGATAGTAAAAGGGTGCATTCGCTCTGTTCCCCTGGTAGATCTGTTGGGGGCAGCAGGTGGGGGAACTATGGAGGAAAGCTCCTCTGAGCAGTGCCCGTGAAGATATCTATAAAAGAGAGAGAGGTCACCAACGGCACGTCGGTGGGCAAGGGATGGCAGCCTTTGGGTGAGGGTAGGGTCACCGATGAGACGTATAGCTCTCTTTTGAATTGAGTCCAGGATAGCTAGTGTAGAAGCGGCAGCGGCACCCCAGATGTGGGAGCAGTATTCGAGGTTTGACCTTATTTGTGAAGTATATAAGGTATAGAGATTAGCTGGTGAAAAGTATTTGCGAGCCCGGAAGAGCAAACCTAATTTCTTAGCAGCCGCTTCTGTAATTGATGTGACATGTTGGTGCCAATTAAGATTTCGATCCACAGAAATGCCCACAAGAGAAAAGGACTCATTACTTTGAATAACTTGGTTGTTCATTGTGATGGGTCTAGGGCTGGTGTATCTCTTGTGAGAAAGAAAGCAAGACTTACTTTTGGTGGGGTTAAATTGTACAAGATTTCTACTTCCCCAGTCTAATATTTTTTGGAGATCCACGGAGACAGAACCCTCCATGAGTCTGCGATCCTCATCTAATTGGGCTAAAGAGACAGGCTTAGAATATTGTATATTTGAATGGAGGGTACTGTCGTCCGCGTAGCTGTGAACTGGGTTGGATGTGCTAGAGAGGAGGTCATTGATGTGAAGAAGAAACAAAGTAGGGGCTAAAGCTGAACCTTGAGGAACTCCTGCATTAATTGGATACAGTTTAGAAGAATGGCCATCCACAACAACAGATATGCTCCTGTTGGAGAGAAAATTTGCTGTCCAGGTACAAAGTTTAGGTGGTATGCCATAGGCCGGAAGTTTATTAAGCAGCGCTGCGTGCCAGACCTGGTCGAATGCTTTTGATATGTCTAGAGCAACAATCTGGGCTTCACCGTGTTGTTCCATAGACTTGTTCCAAGAATGGGTGACAAAGGAAAGGAGGTCGGCAGTCGATCTGCGCTGACGGAATCCATACTGCCTGTCGTGAATTAGACTGTGTTTTTCAAGAAATTTCAGTAATTCGGTGTTTATATACTTTTCCATCACTTTAGAGACGACTGAAAGGAGAGAAATAGGCCTGTAGTTGCTAGGAAGCGCTTTGGATCCTTTCTTGGGGATGGGTTGTACTCGAGCAGTTTTCCAGTTACTAGGGAATATGCCTTTATTATAAGATATCTGAAACAGACGAGTCAGGACAGTAGCAAGCTCTGGTGCGCATTTTTTGAGAACAATTGCTGGGATCTCGTCAAGGCCTGATGCTTTCCTGGTATTAAGAGAAGAGAGCATTTTTCGTACCTTTTTAGTTTTGAAAATGATATCCCTCATTTTATGCGCGACATTGGGGACTGTTGGTGGTTAAACATTTGGAGGTGGGTTGAGAGTAGAATTAGCGGCGAACAACGAAGCAAAAAGTTCAGCCTTGCCCAGGGCGGTAGAAACAATTTCATCCCCTGAGACTAGAGGTGGGAACGTGCTTTTGCAGAAATTATTCCCAATAGATTTAGCAAGAGTCCAGAAGGGTTTGCCGCCGTTGGAGCTTAAGAGGACTTTGTTTTTGATGCGGTTATTAAACGATTTTTAGCCTCAGAAAGAATGCGGACATAGCGGTTTCTTGCGTCGTTAAATGCTTGACGATTTTCTTGACTGGGATTGTGTAGAAGCGTTTTGTGAGCTTTGACCTTTTCAAGTCTGGCCTTGTCACAGGATTTAGAGAACTAGGGCTTTTGAGTGGCTGAAGAGGTTTTCTGTGTACGTGGGATAAATAATTCCATGCCAGCTTGGATAATTTCGGTGACGTTTTGTGAGATATCAGAGGGGTCAGGATGAGAGAAGCAGACAGACGCCCATGGAAATAAGGAAAAGTAATCCCTCATTTCGTCCCAGTTTGCGGAGTTGTAGTGCCAAACGATACGTGGGTGTGCTGACTGTGTGACCTCGGGTTGCATTGCGCAGGAAGCAGTGACCATGCCGTGGTCTGAGCGACCAAGGTGGGCGGTGACTGATATCTTATAGCATTCACGTTGTGTAGTAAGGAGATCCAAGGGATTTGAGCTGTGTGTTGGGATACGAGGAAAGTAAGTAGGTTGCTGAACCATATTGGCTAAAGAATTGCTGACTGCAAAGGCCTCCGCTGCTCTCCCTTGTGGATCGGTTTTTGAAGAACCTAGCCATTCCTTATTATGGACATTGAAGTCACCAAGAATAGTGACCTCGGAGGAAGGATATTCGGAAATCAGATGGTCGGTTTTTTCAGAAAGGTAGTCAAAGAGCTGGACAAAGTTGTTGTCAGAAGGTGACCGGTAAATGCAACAGATGAATTTAGTTGCAGCCCTGAGAGAGAGTTTTATCCATAGTATGTCTTTTCTTCCAGCTTCTAAATTGGGGAGTCTGGTGCAGGGTAGATTGCTACGGACGAATGCGCACACGCCTCCATGCAATCTAAAGGAAGTAAGGAGCTCATACCCCGGGAAATTAAGGTGATTAGTGGCGGTTTTGGCACTGATTTGGGTTTCGGTGAGGAAGAGGAGTTGGGGCCTGTTAGCCTGGAGGAAATGGTGGACGGCGTTCAGGTTAGAATTTAGGCCACATATATTCGAAAAGGATATGTTAAATCTTGATGTTGGCGCCCCCTGTACACCCCTCTCCCGGAGATCCGAATGGAGGGGTATTTTGCCTCCGGAATATTTTATACAAGGAGGAGCCATCATCATTTTTGCTTATAAGGGAAACCGACTCATACACCAGAACCGGAAACGTCCTTGGGACTTCACCGGCCCCTTGATGTATGGGGTGGTACCTCCTCGGGCGTGAAAAAATCATCTACTATTACGTAAAGGAAAATTCCACTACCACCTGCTATGGATTGAATTGGATCAATGTCTACCCCTTTAAAAATAAGATTAATAAAGGGACTATCAATTGTCCAATAGTTATGCTTTTCGACATAGTAGGAGGATACAAAACATTATCATTTTGCATCCATGCCTATTGTTCACTTTACTTAGTGAAACCGTTCTATGCTAAATAAAGCAAGTGCGTTATGGTAGCGAACTTTCCTTAATTCTTTTAAATTTTAATAGCTCAAATTGCTATTAACCTAAGGTTTGTTGGCCGGAAACTAGTTTTTCCGGACTATTTTAAGTTTATTTTCGAAAGATTTTTACACTTTCAAACAATCAAGTTATTTTGATGAAATATGGTACATTGTTTCTACCATACAGGATGTTTCAAAAATGATGGTCTCTGTTACAGGTGCACATTCAGTACAAAAATAAGACTATTTTTTTCATATAAACATGGGTCCGCAAATGCTTAGTTTTTTAAATACAGCGTGTTAAAGTGATTAGTGTTTATCAGTTTTTCACGAATAAGTCCGAGTCAAATTAAAATTTTGACGTGAAAATTGGCATGTGGGGGTTCTCGAGGGCAAGAAATATAAATATGTTATTGTTAATAACACTGCTGACAGAGGGTGCCACCTCTAAGACATGGTTTGCATTCAATTGGCTATAATTTTTTAACACCCAGTAATATAGACCTACCGTATAGCTACATTACAGCCCTTATCAATTGTAAGTAAAAAATGTATATTTGATTTAAATCTCTCAGACACACCATTTTCGAAATATTTCAATTTTTGTATGTCTATCACTCAAAAATTAATTCTGGGACAAATCATAGGAATACATTTTTCACCTTTTAATTGCTATCAGTATGTATAAACTTAATTTTCTTATTCTCCAGTTAAAGATTAAAATCTTACCAGAAAAAAGAACTGACAAGACACAATCATGAAGATAAAATAAAAATCCATGATAACAAACTTTGAACAAACCATTCAACAAAGTGATTTCCGTCGTTACGGGACTTGACTTTTGCGTTTTCGTCGTGACATATACTACATTTGACTTTTACGTTTGAGACTACTCACTATTTTTAAGTAATTTATTGTATTGTCCGTAATTTTTCTAATTAAGTATGGAAGTCTTTACCAACAATGAACTAACAGACATGCATTTTATGTATTCACGGGCTTTTGGTAACTATTATGAGGCGAAACGACTGTATGAAGAAGCCTTCCCAAATCGGAGAATTCCAGATAGAAGGCTGTTTCAACGGATTGACATCCGTCTGCGAGAAACAGGTACATACTTACGTTATCTAATACATCGATCTGTCTCTTTCGAATATATATATTTTTACCAGGTACCCTTAATAAAGTGCTGCTGATCGAGGGAGACCACAAAGTGCACGAAATCCTGATTTTGAAGAGGCTGTTCTGGAAGATTGAACAAAATCTAAAAATAAGTACGAAGGAAATGGCCAGTCATCTGGGAGCATCCAATGCAACGATATGGCGAGTTCTTCACGAGCAACAATTGCGTCCATATCACATTCAACGTGTGCAGGCACTATTGCCTGAAAGAGATTTTATACCTCGCCTACAATTTTGCCAATGGTTTCTTCAACATAATAATGTAGAGAACTGGTTGAATTGTGCATTGTTCACTGACGAGTCTGGATTTAGGCGCGACGGGATCGTCACTTTTCGTAACATATTTGGGCTGACGAAAATCCCCACGCAGTTTTTGAAAGGCATCATCAACAGCAATTTTCCTTAAATGTGTGGGCTGAAATTGTAGGGTGTAATTTGATAGGACCAATTTTTTTACCTCACAGACTTAATGATACAACTTATCTTGAATTCCTGCAAAACCAACTGAATGGGTTATTAGAAAATGTACCTCTTGATATAAGACATAACCTGTGGTTTATGCATGACGGAGCCCCCCCTACATTTCGCCCTAAATGTTAGAAATTACCTAAGCAATACTTTTTGACGCAGATGGATCGGACACGGTGGACCTCAGACATGGTCAGCTCCACCCCCTGATTTAAATCCTATGGACTTTTATCTATTAGGGCATCTCAAAATTATTGTTTATGAAGCAAATGTTGAAAATGTTGATGATCTTCAGCAAAGAATTGTACTTCGATGCGAACAAATTAGAAATACAGCAGAAATATTTCACAGAGTACGACGTTGTATGCTCCGCAGAATACGAAAGTGTGAAACTCTGTATAGGTTATACTGGTAACCAAATTGGATCCGTGCTTTATTTATAAAAAAAAAGATATTTGCTATTTAAAACGGTTTTTATGAAAATTCGCTAACCATAACGCACTTAATGCGTCCAGACTTTTTTACAATGATTTTCAATTTGATCATTTTTAACACCCTATCTGTTAAGACAGTTCAAGATGTTGTGAATAATTGTCTATTTCCTGTATCAGGGTGGTCATTTTTGGGAAGTGTAACGTGTGTGGTCATCTGCATCTGATAGGGTGTGGATATAGTGCATATAAACTAAAGACTATAAGAACACAACGGCATTTCATGTGAAACAGTCACAAATGTTTTAGCTTGTAGGTACATTTAATATAGTATAGTTCAGTTAGTAATGTAGTGTATATAAAATCTAGTCAGTGCCAGTTAATTTATAAAATAAAAGGACTCATCCACGTTAGTAAATAAGTGTTTGTTCTTTGGTCTTGTATCCGAACCAGCGTGTAACGCAATTAATTTAGTACCAATAAATACCACTCCGTCTCAATCGTTAACAAAACAAAACAAAAACATTTTTTTTAAATATACAGTCCACTGAATTCGAAGGTGTGTATTAAACACTATCTATCACACTCAGTATCCTTTCTAATTCTTTTTTCCATTTCTCATAACAGCTCTGTCATCTGCGCATCAGTTTTTTATTCTTTATTCTGCATTCTAAAATCTAAAGATCTACTTTTTCCAATTGAACAAAAATCATTATATGATTATTCTAGAACTTTTACTAACTCGTAATCAAAAGCTTAACTCGTCCATGTCTTTAGAGGATCGACCTCGTTTGAAGAAATTTTTACCAACTCAAAAGCGCAATTTTTCTGGAAAATTAACTACAACGATAACATAGAAATGACTTCGCTTATAATAGTAGAATTTATGCGCTTCCATCAAGTAAAACCACGTAACATCTTAACTTAAGAACAGCACTTAGGGCACCCCATTCTAACCTAATAACGTCAATATTAACCCTACTACTAAATTCGACTACTGATAAGTAAAGTAATATCGACACAATAAACCCTTCCCGTGCCCTTCCTCAATCCCTTGGCTTCCCTGCACCTAATCCAGGTTATGACAGAGCAGTTACTTTCTGTTTTAGCGCATTATTCCAGTGATTAACAGCACAAACTTAACACTGATGAATACTGTTAAACGAGCCAGTTCACACAGGAATTTGAGTATCAGGGTATCGGGCTAGGCAGACTATTTACCGCAGGAATATACGGCCTATCAGGAACCTATCTAATTAATATATTGATTTCACATTAATTTCGGTTATTACAGACAGGATAACTAACGGAAATTAGGTTATAAATTACACTATAAATCCCGCATCATTCGATGTACTGATGATGTTCATTCTCTGCTCTCTGACAGTGAATCACATTAAATCGTCGGTTCATAATGTTCACTTGATTATATTTAACTATAAAATATGTTTAGCTACGGGATTTGATGTAATCTGTTTAAATTTTATGGCCGAATAGTATCAGAGTCAATCACTATACTGAATAGTAGTCATTGCTTATTCCAGATTTATCGGAAATCGCGGATATCTATTCATTGTTAGTAAGACTTGTATTGAACCTATGTAAGGCTAGATGTATTCCCACCATAATAAGAACCGCGACCGGTTTTACTCTAATTAGAGCTCATCAGTACGGTGTACTAATTCCAGCGAGAACACACCTACAAAGTAATATGGCTATGGCAGCCAGCCGCCTAGAACATTGTGAGATGTACGACAGGATCGCCATCTCCGTGCGGAACCACCTGGAGCTCTGGTTACCTAACTGTTTGCTCAATTGCCGCCACTTCGAACCACTTATTTTTAGTTATTTTTATTGCAAACAGACTGTGGCAACCCACTGTTTCCTGTGGGTCTTTTAAACAAAGGTAGTGAAGCTCTGCCCGTTCGATTAAAAAGGTGGACAGTTTCCTTTCCGTCCACCAAAACTACTTTCACTCTGAGCGAGACCATTAGCTTGCGATGGTAATCTGCATTTGCGGCAAGTCTTTCGCCAATGAAGCTGGTATGCAGACCCATATCAGGAGACTCCGCTGCTGAGGTCCTCATACTAGCAATGACATACGATATACTATCACACCGTGGGTATCGACAAGGAGGATAAAGGCAACTTGTTAATTCTGGACATGAAGGCTTGGAGGTTCGGAGGAGAAGTAAACATATGTGCCGGCAAGGAGTTCCACAACTTGGAAGTCCTCGGGACAAAAAAACCGGCATAGCAAGATGTTCTATGTCTGGTAACTTGGACAGTAAAAGGGTGCAACTGTTCCCCTAGTAGATCTGTTGGGGGCAGCAGGTGGGGGAACTATGAAAGAAAGCTCCTCTGAGCACTGCCCGTGCAGATATCTATAAAAGAGAGAGAGAGGTCACCAACGGCACGTCGGTGGGCAAGGAATTGCAGGCTTTGGGTGAGGGTACGGTCACCGATGAGACGTATAGCTCTCTTCTGGATGGAGTCCAGGATATCGAGTGTAGAAGCGGCAGCGGCACCCCAGATGTGGGAGCAGTATTCGAGGTTTGGTCGTATTTGTGACGTATATAAGGTATAAAGCGTAGCTGGTGAAAAGTACTTGCCAGCCCGGAAGAGGAAACCAAATTTCTTAGCAGCCGCTTCTGCAATTGATGTGACAGGTTGGTACCAATTGAGATTTCGATCACAGAAATTCCAACAAGTGAAAAGGACTCATTACTTTGAATAACTTGGTTGTTCATTGTGATGGATCTAGGGCTGGTGTATCTCTTATGAGATAGACAGCAAGATTGAGATTTGGTGGAGTTGAATTGTTCAAGATTTCTACTTCCCCAGTCTAATATTCTTTGAAGATCCAGAGAGACAGAACCCTCCATGAGTCTGCGATCCTCATCTAATTGGGCTAAAGAGGCAGGCTTAGAATATTGTATATTTGAGTGAGGTTGCTTTCGTCCGCGTAGCTGTGAACTGGTTTGGATGTGCTATAGAAGAGGTCATTGATGTGGAGAAGAAACAAAGCAGGGGCTAAAGCTGAACCTTGAGGGACTCCTGTATTAATTGGATACAGTTTAAAGGAATGGCCATCCACGACAACAGAAATGCTCCGGATGGAGAGGATATTTGCTGCCCAGAGTTTTGGTGGTAGGCCTTAGGCCGGAAGTTTATTAAGCAGCGCTGCGTGCCAGACCTGGTCGAATGCTTTGGATATGTCTAGAGCGACAATATTGGATTCACCGTGTAGTTCCATAGACTTGTTCCAGGAATGGGTGACAAAGGAAAGGAGGTCGGCATTTTAACAACCTTCAGGAATCACAACTCTGGACGATCGACACGCAATGTATCACCTCTGGCTCGTAAAATTCTCGTTTGTAAACAAATCAAGCCACAGACTTGTGAAATTACGATCCACGTCCCAGGCCCGAAAAAATCAGATCTATAAACAAGCCAACCCACAGGATCCTAGAATGGCGGTCCACACGCCGTCTATCCGGGCCTTTTTAAGCCGATAGTTCAATTCCTTTGAAGTTGTAAAAGTAAACGGACACTTAGTGGATCCTAGCCTCATGGAATACCATGCCGCAAACCGCCCATGTGCGTAATGTGCCGGTGGACGCACCAAGATCGCCATATGACGCGCTGTGTATCAAGGCAATTATTCATCTTACCTGCTTCACAACTTACCCGACCTTTCCACGCTTCGAAAAAAAATATGGAAAAGCCAAGTTAAGACGAAAGCTGCTTCTAGCAAATACATTTCGCACACAAGTCCCTTCTGATGCAAACCGTAAGGAACCAAGTTCTGGGTGACAACGCTAGTAAAGACCTTGGCAACTTCCTATAAGATTTGTTGACGTTGGTCAGCCTTGCCGAGATGATATTATTTCTAAAAGTCAGTACATCTGGGGTAGACATGCATGAAGGTTAAATCAAAAGTTTTTACTTTCAGACAGATTTTTTAATATGAACACCCTACGCGTTTCAGCTTCATCGCGCCATCTTCAGAGGTTAATACCTGATAAAAAGTTGGTTGTGTCACAAACTAGGTTTCTGGTAGCTTCTGGAATGGAAGGAATTCCTTCTAAACTCAGGGTTGCGACGACAATGGGACATTTCCTTTAGACTGTGTATTCTTCTCTGGAATTCGTTACACATTTGAAACTTGTTGACGTTAGCACCACACGTAACCTGACAATCTTTGACAGAATTAGTTCACAAGGACATTTCAGAATTACACTTGACCAAGATAATTTTAAAAATTTTGTTATAAGGATTGGGTATCACTCTTATTATATAATGCAATCGACTTAAGAATATGTTTCTTTGTTACTTCTTACTTAACATTTTTCCTGTTATTAGAGATGAAAAGGGGAAACTCCACATTCTTTTATTTTGAGCTTGAACACGGTTGCCCTTTTAAAATGATCAGTACACGGTGACTGCTTCTGGGTTACATCTGTTTGATGGAGGGAGCGATAATTTAATTTATTTGCTCACTTTTTACTTCCTTGCAGCCACAATTTGTTGAAACGTGAGTGCTTCAATTCAACAAACACGGGGAATTAATCGTCACATTGAAATACGCTGAGTGAAACTACTTTACACTCTGTTGTTGCTTTCGAACCGTCGTTTATTATCTACACACGATTTACAAATGTGAAAGACATCAAAATGAATTGAATGAAAAACAACTTTTCACGTTCAAATATGACTTCTTAAGGAACAAATTTTGTTGACTAGTACAAATGTGAAAGCTTTTTATTAAACATTTAATATAATTCTTCTATATAACACGAAAAAAGTTCCTAGGCGACTTAGAACTAGTGTTAGGTATTTATCCGTTTGTGTATTCGAATATTCGTTCCTAAAACTTCACGACTATTCGAATTATTCAAATGTTCGAAGAGTATTCGAATATTCGTCGAGTTTCGAATATTCGCAGAGTATTAGAATATTCGCACAGTAAAAAACACTCCCCTAAGCCCGTGAATGTGTCTCGTTATAATTTTTTGAATATGCCTCTGTTTCCTAGAAAATTAGCTATTTAATTCTTAACTTTCAAATAATTCCGGAAATTTTTCATTGCTTATTTTAGGAAAATTAATGACGATTATAATGTTGGTATATTATATTATAATGTAGGTTGCAAGACGAACTTGTAATCATTGCCGTGCTGTTAGTATATCTAAGAATCTCTTGCATTTCTATTTTCGTATGTATGATCCTCTACCTATGCGTTAAAGGGTAAATTCATGTTTGTTTTCATTGCTTAATTCGAATGCGATATGGATAACCACCAGCCAATTTGTTACAACATACAATAAAATAACTTTATCATCATATTTTAATTACATTTTGGTGTTTATGAACTTCTATGCGCCGCCTATGAGTTAAATGACAAATACAGCTTTCGAATTACTCAAGTGTTTTCAACTAACTTTAAACAAACTATACCTCAATCTGGAAACCCAATAATTTATCGCTTTCAACTCGATAAAAGCGCCCTACAATTCAAAGTTTTAAAATGTGTTGCGACACCTTCCGCTTAGTAATACGACATATGCTGTTTCTCTGCAGATTTTTATTGGCTCATGAAGGCGTGAAGAAACGGAAAGATTCGACAAAATTATATGATTCTGAGTAATATTTAGTTGAAACCAAGCAAAGAGAGCCTATACAGTGCAATGCTAACAAATTATTCATAATCACTTATTTGAAGGATCGACTTTTTTCTCCTGGTGCTCCCTGTGGTGAGTGCTTCTAAGAATCTTCTGGGGATCATTCCCAACCATAATATATATTCGAATATTCAAATATTTGAATATTCGAATATATTCGAATATTCGAAAACACTCTCGATGAAATAATCCGTATTCGAATACTCGAATATTCGAACTATTCGTATTCTATTCGCAGCCCCACTTAGAAACACAATACTAAAAGGTAAAGGTACCGTTAAAGGCAATACAATGTCCCGTGTATAACCCTAAAAGGGAGGGGAGGCTCTAAAATATGATGATTTAAACCAACTTAACTCTATAGTAGGTTGCACCCCTAAGATACAAGGGCTCAAGCTTGCCCTGATCTCAAAACTATTTGACCTACAAGAACCAGATTCGGCGCCTGGAATGCCATCGACATTGGCGCCTAGAATGACATCAACATTGACGACATTGACACCTACTGATGGTAAGATAAAATAAATCCAATGTTGGCAGAGGGTTGATCAGGAGTAATTCATCCTTCTAATTGAACAGACCCTTTTTATACCTAGGCTAATTTTAATAAATGGTAGACCATTCAATACAGCACTGGATTGTAAAACTTTTTCACGTACGTGTTCTATGCCAGTTCTTGTCTTGGGCACCTATATAATGGTGCCGACGTCAAAAGTCAAAGTAAGTAAAAGTTCTCATCTTCTCATTAGTGAATGTTTGCTACAAAGATTCGGCTAAAAATGTATCGGAATTACATGATCTGATCAGATAGTTTTAAAATTAAATAAAATGCATTGCAAGTAAGGTGTATTTTTACTGGGAAGACTGTCCGGGGCTCAGACATGGAAAGTCAATAATTGACGAACCCAGTTCAAAGAGAGCTGTGGAGCTGCTAAACCTTAGCAGAAGACAGCTCAGAAACATAACAGGTCTCTTGACGGGACACATGGCCGTCAAGAAACACCTGCATAAAATGGGGCGGTTCGAGAGGGGACCTCGCATGCAGACTCTGCGATGAGGGGGAGGAATCAGCCCAGCACATCTTGTGCGAGTGTAAAGCTCTGGACCGCAAAAGACAACTGATCTACGGTCAGTCTAGACCGGAGACAGAGCATTATAAAACTTCACACTACCAATCGCAGTGCAGACTAGTTCTGGACACAGTGATTCTGGAATGGGTGGAGTAAAAAGACTAAGGGCATGCATAATAAACCAAAGGTTTCAGTGCTATCGGGGCGGCAAAACCGCGGACGAGCCCTGAGGGAGGAAAAAAAAGGTGTATTTTAGAAGCATTTTTCTGCAAATAATATCTTAATCAGAAGAAGGAGAGTGACAGTCGAAACATAAATCTAGGACTTTGTTAAAACCATAAGAGAAATATTTTCCACTCATAGATCGCACGAGTTTCAAAATTTTTATTTAAAAATCACCAATTGTGACATTTAAAGTCGCCACTTTGACACTTTCAGAAGAGAAACTCTAAAATGTTTCTTATCTTAATCGGAAGAAGGACAGTAACAGTCGAAACATAAATCCAGGACTTTGTTAAAACCAAATAATGCAATATTTCCCACCATATACCCATAGATTGCATGTGTTTCAGAATTTTTATTTAAAAATGACCAATTGTGACATTTAAAGTCGCCTCTTTTACACTTTCAGAAGAGAAACTTAAAAATTTTTAAAGTAATTTTTCTTATCTTAATCAGAAGAAGGAGAGTAATTGTCGAAACATAAATCTAGGACCTTGTTAAAACCATAAGAGAAATATTTTCCACTCATAGATCGCACGAGTTTCAAAATTTTTATTTAAAAATCACCAATTGTGACATTTAAAGTCGCCACTTTGACACTTTCAGAAGAGAAACTCTAAAATTGTCAAAATAATTTTTCTTATCTTAATCAGAAGAAGGAGGGTAACAGTCGAAACATAAATCTAGGACTTTGTTAAAACCATATATTTCAATGTTTCCACTCATAGATCGCACGAGTTTCAGAATTTTTATTTAAAAATCACCAATTGTGACATTAGAGGCGACACTTTCAGAAGAGAAACTCTAAAATTTTCAAAGTAATTTTTCTCGTACATCTTAACTTTTTTGCGTCACGAAAAGTTAGTCTTTATAATATTAAATAGATTTTGCGTGAAATGTCCAACGAAGTCCTAGATCCATGTTTCAACTGTTACTTTCCTTCATTAGATTGAAATGTTTGCAAAAAATCTATTTGATGTAAAAATTGTTTACTATAAATAACAAGGACGGTAGAAAATTCACATTCATGGGGTGGGATTTTGCCAAAAGGACACATTGATATTATATGGGGGTCGTAGTTTACTAGAATTCCTCTCTAGCTGTTACTACACTGCATCTGCCATGCGCACGAAGGCTAAATGATGAACGAATGAGATAAGAATATGCATTATAAAATAAATGCTGCCGCAGTAAGTGCGTTATGGTAACGAATGCGGTAACGAAATAATTAGACCCTAAATTTAAAAATACGGACACAGAAAGTGTGTTATGGTAACGAATAAGACATCAGTGTGTATTAAGAAAGAAAAACTGACGCAGCAGCAGCAGTGTGTTACGGTAACAAATAAGGTATCAATACGTATTATGAAAAACGAATACTGACACAAGTGTGTTGTGGTAAAGAGTAGGATATCGATACGTACTATAAAGAAAAAACTTAGACATCAAGGGTGTTACGGTCACAAAGATATCAATACGTATTATGAAAAAAAATAAACACTGAGCAGCAAGTGTGTTATTGTAACGAATAAGATATCAATACGATATTAGGTAACAGGCCGACACCCTAGAGGGAGGTATGTCGGGTTTTCACCTGACACGTTATATGGACGCCTTGTTTTTAGTAGTTAAGAGTTTAGAATTTTTCATCCTCTGATGAAGCGAACTTTATTAGTATAACGTAAGTTTTAAACATAATCTTTAGTAGAAACTGTGCCATCTGATATTTTGTATGATACTTAACGACACTGCGAACGAAGGGAAACTCAAGTGTTTTGAGGTTCCAGCAACTACCTAATCTTTATGCATAGATAACATAAAGAAACTGAAACGTTTAATGCATCTGAAACTAGAGATGTTTCACCCATTTACTAGTTGAAAGAGAGTCAGTTAGGAAGGGCTTGTTCGTAGTGCATTTTATAGTAAAGATTAATTATATTTAATACAGTGCATATTAGTTTATGTGATAAATGAATTTTGCAATTCAGGTGAGTACCTACTTGTTAAGTGTCTTGGTTTATTATAGTTAATAATATAATTCAGATAGCAGTAATTGTTAGGAAAATATACCTGGTTTTGCTATTATACAGGGATATTAAATAATTACTGACAATTGCTAGATATTTAGCAATTATATTAAGAGCCACGTGTGCTGTAGTTATATGGTTACTAATTAGACTGTTTTACGTAGTTATAGTGATCGGGTCTCGGATCTGCTTTGTCTGGCCGGCAGGGGTCAGGTGGAAGACCCCCGGGCGGGGCACATAAATGTAAGACCTGGATTGGTCTCTAAGGTGCCATAACCTCTGAGTATGTAAAGTTGCGGGTACGTTTGGACAGCGTGCCTGGTCTGCTGTACCCAGGCCGCGCTACCTTAGGCCTAAGGTATTGGCGGGGGCAAAGCAGGACCCTTTTGTATTAATACTGACATGATATGCTTTATTAATGAGTTGTTGCAATTATAGACGTATAAAGACAGTTGTTTTAGTACCATATTTAAGGGATATTTAGGATATTGAACATGCCTTGATTTAAATAGGGGATTTAGAATAGACTACGTTGAGCTGGACACTTACAGTGGTTTATCTTTTATTGCACAGGTTTAGAAACTACAAGCACGTCCTTCTCTTCTGTCAACCAAAGTGGTGATTAATATGTGTTTGTTTACTTAAAGAAATAAAAAATATCCTGACGGCCCTCTATTTGTGACTTGTCGTGTGTTACATTAGTGAAACGGTCGTCAGGTCTTTAAAAATGTGTTGTGACGATTTGGGTTCTCAAAGTGTGCTCATCAGTTGCTCATAACAGGTTCCAATGTTTACTTAGCAATGTTTTAATGGGGTACAGTTGGATCTAGTCAGTAGCGTATTTCTTTTAACAAATAGCTAAAACCAAGTGTGAACAAAAACTGCAAAAATATGATTCAATATGAATAGTTTCACGTTTTTTACACGCAATAAATCTAATCGTTTAATCCTTAACTACTTCAAACATCATGTTAAGTTATGAATAATTATCACATAAATATTTACATTACATAATTACATTATTTTAATGTTTCGATAATGGTTCAATGCTATTGGTTTCTTGTTTAATATCTGTAATTATATACGTATTGATATTCCACATAGCCATGTTGATTGTTTTGATCCTAATACATTACGTGACAAGGTTAAGTTGCGTAATTTTTTCATATTTGCTATGACTTAATGGGACAGTTAATACAAAAAAAGTATTCGTCTATAACAATGAAATGATGAAATGACGTTAGCAACTAGTTACATACGAATAATTCTAAATCGCATTTGATTGCCCTGATAGGTGTGTTCGAAATTAATACGCAGAACCTTATATAGGAAAATCTTGTGATTGTTATAGGTTACATGTGTATCATTTCTCTAGACTGCGGGTTACGTGATGAAAAAATTATTGTCTTACTTTAGGAAGTCTAACGATAATAATCATTCTCAAATATTACTTTTAACAAATCTTGAAATAAAGGACTCTTATCCTTATCCTAAGACAAATTTATTTAAAATCAACCTTGTATACCGGTCATCCTCAGTATGAGTTACCTAGTGAATGTGCAGGGAAAACAACTTTACAGTGGAAATCCACGACCGCGAGGCATGGCGGGAGGAGACACCGGGCATACCACGGGGCGCGCTCGTCTGGTTCACGGACGGATCCGGCGGGGAGCGTGGGACGGGGGCAGGTGTTTACTCGGAAGGACCGAGGGTAAGTCATAGTATTTCCCTCGGAACCCAGGCAACGGTGTTTCAGGCCGAGATGTATGCCATTCTGCACTGTGTGCGGGAGAATAAGAGGAGGGGCTACACCAATAAGCGGATCCTCATAGCCACAGACAGCCAGGCAGCCCTTAAGGCACTAAGTAGCCCACGGGTAAAGTCCTGGCTGGTGAGTGAGTGCCGAGACGAGACGAGCGACCTGGCTGGGCAGAATGAGGTGACCCTCATCTGGGTGCCGGGTCCCTCGGGGGTCAAAGGCAATGAAGAAGCTGACAATCTCGCGTAGAGAGGGTCAGCAGAACGGTCTTTGGGACCAGAACCGGCTCTGGGCGTGACAAAGACCACTGCCAGGGGAGCCATTAAGTCCTGGGTCAGAAACCAACACAAGGTGTACTGGGCGGACTGTCCAGGGCTCAGACATTGGAAGTCAATAATTGACGGACCTAGTTCAAAGAGAGCTGTGGAGCTGCTAAATCTTAACACAGGACAGCTCAGAAATACAACAGGTCTCTTGACGGGACACACGGCCGTCAAGAAACACCTGCATAAAATGGGGCGGTTCGAAGAGGACCTCGCATGCAGACTCTGCGGCGAGGGGGAGGAATCAGCCCAGCACATCTTGTGCGAGTATAAAGCTCTGGACCGCAAAAAACAACTGATCTACGGTCAGTCTAGACCGGAGACAGAGCAATATAAAACTTCACCCTACCAATCGCTGTGCAGACTAGTTCAAGGCACAGTGATTTTGGAATGGGTGGAGTCAGACTAAGGGTATGCACAATCAACCAAAGGTTGCAGTGCTATCAGGGCGGCAAGGCCGCGGACGAGCCCTGAGGGGGAAAAATGAGTTACCTAGAATATAGAAAAGTAGTAGTTAGAAACAATAGGCAGCATGCAAGAGCACATTTAAGGTATAAAAATAAGATCTCGTTCTGTCACTAAGTGAAGATTGGAACCTGTATTGAGCACTGATAGGTACTCTTGGAGAACCCCAATCACGACAACACATATTTCTAAAGATCTGACGATCGTTTCACTAACAAATTTAGCGTCATCAGAGGATGAAAAATTCTAATTTTTCCATTTTTCATCCTCTGATGACGCTAACTTTGTTAGTGAAACGATCGACAGGACTTTTAAGAAGATGTGTTATGGTGATTGGGTTTCTTCAAGTGTACTTATCAGTGCTCATCACAGGTTCCATCTTCACTTAGTGAGTTATGTGATCGTATATACGGGGTTGTCCAATGAAAAATATGCATCATTCATCAAATTTAGCGAAACTATCTCAATTTAAAAAAGTGTGGTAATAATAAACCGTAAGTGATGAAAAGTATGCCAAAATTGAACCTGTAGGAAGAGTGTCCAATACACTCCTGAACAGACTGCGTTGTTTCCCAAATTTTGAAAGGTTCCAAATTATCAAAACCCCCCATCATCTCTATTCTCAAATCTTCGTAATCTAAAATCGCGTTTGTGTATAGTAATTATTTGACCCGACGCCATAAATAAAAATCTGAAGGGGTAACATGAGGAAATTGGGCGGGCCAAAGTGATGGACCCGTATTTCCTCACCAACGATATTCAAATATTACCGTTATTTGGCATCTATGGCTCTAGTGCCCCGTCCATTTTATACCAACAATTGAAACATTGATTGAGCCGCATATCAGCCAGATAGTTTTTCACATCTGTTAACATTTTCAAATATAACCCTGGCTATTCAAATTTCCAACGTATATTAAATATCGCACCTCTCTTCCCATTCACAGACAGACAACATTTATATAAAACTGAATTTGATTTTCCACCTCCATTACAATACAAGGATTTTCCCCAGCACAAAAATGGCGATTTTTTCGATTAATTATCCCTCGTTGTCAAAATTTTGCTTCGTCTATCCAAATAATTTTTTGTAAAAATAATATCATCTTCATGAATGATTGCCCAAAATTCTTCACAAAAGTTGATCCTGCGTATGTAGTCTTAAAAATGTAGTTTTGGTAGCCTTACGTATTTATAGACTTGTAACCAGTAATAAAAAAAGGTTCAGCTTTAGCCCCTACTTTGTTTCTTCTCCACATCAATGACCTCCTCTCTAGCACATACAACCCATTTCACAGTTTCATATTTGCTATGACTTAATGGGACAGTTAATACAAAAAAAGTATTCGTCTATAACAATGAAATGATGAAATGACGTTAGCAACTAGTTACATACGAATAATTCTAAATCGCATTTGATTGCCCTGATAGGTGTGTTCGAAATTAATACGCAGAACCTTATATAGGAAAATCTTGTGATTGTTATAGGTTACATGTGTATCATTTCTCTAGACTGCGGGTTACGTGATGAAAAAATTATTGTCTTACTTTAGGAAGTCTAACGATAATAATCATTCTCAAATATTACTTTTAACAAATCTTGAAATAAAGGACTCTTATCCTTATCCTAAGACAAATTTATTTAACATCAACCTTGTATACCGGTCATCCTCAGTATGAGTTACCTAGTGAATGTGCAGGGAAAACAACTTTACAGTGGAAATCCACGACCGCGAGGCATGGCGGGAGGAGACACCGGGCATACCACGGGGCGCGCTCGTCTTGTTCACGGACGGATCCGGCGGGGAGCGTGGGACGGGGGCAGGTGTTTACTCGGAAGGACCGAGGGTAAGTCATAGTATTTCCCTCGGAACCCAGGCAACGGTGTTTCAGGCCGAGATGTATGCCATTCTGCACTGTGTGCGGGAGAATAAGAGGAGGGGCTACACCAATAAGCGGATCCTCATAGCCACAGACAGCCAGGCAGCCCTTAAGGCACTAAGTAGCCCACGGGTAAAGTCCTGGCTGGTGAGTGAGTGCCGAGACGAGACGAGCGACCTGGCTGGGCAGAATGAGGTGACCCTCATCTGGGTGCCGGGTCCCTCGGGGGTCAAAGGCAATGAAGAAGCTGACAATCTCGCGTAGAGAGGGTCAGCAGAACGGTCTTTGGGACCAGAACCGGCTCTGGGCGTGACAAAGACCACTGCCAGGGGAGCCATTAAGTCCTGGGTCAGAAACCAACACAAGGTGTACTGGGCGGACTGTCCAGGGCTCAGACATTGGAAGTCAATAATTGACGGACCTAGTTCAAAGAGAGCTGTGGAGCTGCTAAATCTTAACACAGGACAGCTCAGAAATACAACAGGTCTCTTGACGGGACACACGGCCGTCAAGAAACACCTGCATAAAATGGGGCGGTTCGAAGAGGACCTCGCATGCAGACTCTGCGGCGAGGGGGAGGAATCAGCCCAGCACATCGTGTGCGAGTATAAAGCTCTGGGCCGCAAAAAACAACTGATCTACGGTCAGTCTAGACCGGAGACAGAGCAATATAAAACTTCACCCTACCAATCGCTGTGCAGACTAGTTCAAGGCACAGTGATTTTGGAATGGGTGGAGTCAGACTAAGGGTATGCACAATCAACCAAAGGTTGCAGTGCTATCAGGGCGGCAAGGCCGCGGACGAGCCCTGAGGGGGAAAAATGAGTTACCTAGAATATAGAAAAGTAGTAGTTAGAAACAATAGGCAGCATGCAAGAGCACATTTAAGGTATAAAAATAAGATCTCGTTCTGTCACTAAGTGAAGATTGGAACCTGTATTGAGCACTGATAGGTACTCTTGGAGAACCCCAATCACGACAACACATATTTCTAAAGATCTGACGATCGTTTCACTAACAAATTTAGCGTCATCAGAGGATGAAAAATTCTAATTTTTCCATTTTTCATCCTCTGATGACGCTAACTTTGTTAGTGAAACGATCGACAGGACTTTTAAGAAGATGTGTTATGGTGATTGGGTTTCTTCAAGTGTACTTATCAGTGCTCATCACAGGTTCCATCTTCACTTAGTGAGTTATGTGATCGTATATACGGGGTTGTCCAATGAAAAATATGCATCATTCATCAAATTTAGCGAAACTATCTCAATTTAAAAAAGTGTGGTAATAATAAACCGTAAGTGATGAAAAGTATGCCAAAATTGAACCTGTAGGAAGAGTGTCCAATACACTCCTGAACAGACTGCGTTGTTTCCCAAATTTTGAAAGGTTCCAAATTATCAAAACCCCCCATCATCTCTATTCTCAAATCTTCGTAATCTAAAATCGCGTTTGTGTATAGTAATTATTTGACCCGACGCCATAAATAAAAATCTGAAGGGGTAACATGAGGAAATTGGGCGGGCCAAAGTGATGGACCCGTATTTCCTCACCAACGATATTCAAATATTACCGTTATTTGGCATCTATGGCTCTAGTGCCCCGTCCATTTTATACCAACAATTGAAACATTGATTGAGCCGCATATCAGCCAGATAGTTTTTCACATCTGTTAACATTTTCAAATATAACCCTGGCTATTCAAATTTCCAACGTATATTAAATATCGCACCTCTCTTCCCATTCACAGACAGACAACATTTATATAAAACTGAATTTGATTTTCCACCTCCATTACAATACAAGGATTTTCCCCAGCACAAAAATGGCGATTTTTTCGATTAATTATCCCTCGTTGTCAAAATTTTGCTTCGTCTATCCAAATAATTTTTTGTAAAAATAATATCATCTTCATGAATGATTGCCCAAAATTCTTCACAAAAGTTGATCCTGCGTATGTAGTCTTAAAAATGTAGTTTTGGTAGCCTTACGTATTTATAGACTTGTAACCAGTAATAAAAAAAGGTTCAGCTTTAGCCCCTACTTTGTTTCTTCTCCACATCAATGACCTCCTCTCTAGCACATACAACCCATTTCACAGTTAGGCGGATGACAGCACTCCCCACTCAAATATACAATATTCTAAGCCTGTCTCTTAAGCCCAATTAGATGAAGATCGCAGACTCATGGAGGGTTCTGTTTCTGTGGATCTTCAAAAAATATTAGACTGGGGAAGTAGAAATCTTGTACAATTCAACTCCACCAAATCTCAGTCTTGCTTTCTATCTCATAAGAGAATCTTGTACGATTCAACTCCACCAAATACCAGCTTTCTATCTCATAAGAGCCCTAGATCCATCAGAATGCACAACCAAGTTATTCAAAGTAATGAGTCTTTTTCACTTCTTGGCATTTATGTGGATCGAAATCTGAATTGGCACCAACATGTCACATCAATTGCAGAAGCGGCTGCGAAGAAATTAGTTTTCCTCTTCCGGGCTCGCAAATACTTTTCACCAGCTAATCTCTATACCTTATATACTACACAAATAAGGCCAAACCTCGAATATTGCACCCACATCTCGGGTGCCGCTGCCGCTTCTACACTTGCTATCCTGGACTCCATTCAGAAGAGAGCTATACGTCGCATCGGTGACCCTACCCTCACCCAAAGGCTGCCATCCCTTGCCCACCGACGTACCGTTGGTCACCTCTCTCTCTTTTATAGATATCTGCACGGGCACTGCTCACAGGAGCTTTCTTCTCTAGTTCCTCCACCTGCTGTCCCCAACATATCTACCAGGGAATAGAGCGAATGCACTGCCCAGGTCACCAGACAGAACATCTTGTTATGCCCGCCCTTTTATCCCGAGGACTTCCAAGTTGTGGAATTCCTTGCCGGCACATGTTTTTCCTTCTCCTCCGAACCTCCAAACCTTCAGGTCCAGAATTAACAAGTTGCATCTTTCCTCCTTGTCGACACCCACGGTACGATAGTATTTAGGCTGTGAGCCCTCGTGGTGTGTTGATAAAATAAAAAAATAAAAAAATTTCCTCACAAATTACAAGCAAATCAAAGACAACATCATTCGTATATTGTTCCATGATGAAAATTGCACTAATTAATTGAAACAAAGAGATAAAAATTACAGAGCAGTGACTAGGTTTGACACTTGGCATTTTTTCCAAAGCATACTACCCATGAGGAAAAATAGTTTTTTCTTTAAAAATGACAATAACTCAAAAACCACGAAAGATATGCATGCAGATCGTTGATAAAACTGGCACTTAAATGTAATTTTGCATTAATTTTGGGGTCTGAAATGATATGTGCCATTTAAAGGAATGATGTTTTTGACATTTTTTTATTGTCAACTTTGAAAAATCCTATTAGGCGCATGAAACATAAAAAAACCTTTATGAGTTAAGTAAAAAAAATCATTCATTTATTATCAATGGTTGCAGAGATGAGTTTCTTAATGGACCCCAGCAGCTCCGATTTTTTTAGAAAAATGTGACATATGTCAAAAACTGTGACAGATAAATATTGACAACTGGGACGTTGTGAACTTAGAATATAATTTAGAATCCAAGTATGAAATTCAAAATGGGGTATATCCATTGAAAAAAACAAAGACGGCGCTCATTCTGGTATTTCCGTAAGTGCCACCATTTTGGATTTACTTTATTTAGACTTGCAGCAGTCAATTATGGCCACCTACCAAATTTTTTAATAATACGATTTCGGGAAATTAAAAGTTTTCTAATGAACATGTTAATAAGTACATAATCATTAGAGCATGAAAAATTCAGAATTTTTCATCCTCTGATGACGCTAACTTGGTTAGTGAACCGATCGTCAGGTCTCTTAAAATGAGTTGTGGTGATTTTCGTTCTCCAAGTGTACTTATCAGTGCCAATCACGGGTTCCAATCTTCACTTAGTAAACAACTTAATGTGAATATCACCCTGTATGCATATATGAGTATTAAGTCGTGGTGAAATGGAAACTTTTTTTTCAAGAAGAAAAAGTGCATCTACGCATATGTAACGTCTCTGTTTTATTACAAAAACGCTTTTTTAATTTTGAAAATTCATAAATTGGTTGGCAATCTACGATATAGGTGATAGTTAGGTCTTTGACCTGAGTGCATATGACATAATAGACAGCCTTGAGTATATACGTGAACACAAACCTGTCATGGAGATCGCAGTTTGCACATATAACCAAGTGTTTGCTCGTTATAGCCAAACATGGCCTACTATGCAATAAACAATACAATCCATGGGAACTAGCATGAGGTGAACCGTGCTATACAAGTGTCCTCTGTGTTTCACTGATCATTAGTCACAGGAAACTTCCTTAAACTTATATACTTATACTTATTTATGAATTTGTGAAACTGGATGATTACGGTTCTTTAATAGAAAGGTATCGACGGTGAGGCTTTGCAAAATTTTTTCAAATGAGCGTGAACTAGGACCGCTAGAACCCATATCCGAGGTCAGTTTCAATTTTTATATGTTTATATATATATATATATATATATATATATATATATATATATATATATATATATATATATATATATATATATATATTAAAAATGAAAAAAAAGCCTACTTTGGCTATAAATTTAGAAATGCTGATACAAGGACAATGTGGAACGAACTGCGAAGACTTGATATTGGTGGCAGGGGTCATGCAAACCCACCAACCCATTTAAAAAATGCCGATAATATTAATGATTATTTTATTAATAATGTACCTAGATCGACTAATGATGGCTCTCAGTTGATTGAGTACTATTTCAGAAATACACTGAAGGGCATGACACCTTGCTTTGAATTTAATTTAGTAGATGATAACGAAATCTTACGGATTATAGACAAAATAAAAACTAGAGCAGTGGGCACTGACACCATCAGTTTGATAATGATAAGGTACTGTTGCCCACAAGTTATTCCTTTTATTACTCATATAATAAACACATGCATTGCAACTGGTGTCTTACCATCACAGTGGAAGCAGGCATATATCATTCCTTTAGTATATTACCTATTCTTTCAAAGATTTTCGAACATATAATCTATCAACAACTAAATTCGCACTTAGATCGGTATTCCATTTTGCCGTCGCATCAGTCTGGCTTCAGACAATTGCACACTTGTACGTCGGCCTTGGTAAAGGTTTCGGATGATATCTTGGAGTCTTCAGACGGTGACAGAGTAACGGCTCTAGTACTACTGGATTTTACTAAGGCATTCGATACTATTAACCATAATTTACTTGTTTCTATTTTACATTTCATTGGTCTGAAAACGACTGCATTAGACCTCATTTCTAATTACCTGGAGGGTCGAACCCAGTCTGTGAAAATAGACGGCAATTACTCGCAGACACGTTCAATTAGTGTCGGTGTTCCACAAGGGTCAATTCTTGGTCCCCTATTATTTTGTATCTATACGAGCAACACGTTTCGTAAGCTTCAACATTGTCAGTTTCATATGTATGCCGATGACACCCAGCTGTATTTGTCGTTCGAAAAGGAAAAGGTTCGTGAGGCGGAGACCAAGATCAATTGTGATCTGGCGAACTTGACGCAGTTGTCGAGGGAACATTCTTTGTTTTTGAATCCATCAAAATCTAAAGTGCTACTATTTGGAAATAAATCATCTGTAGCTGAAATAGCTGAGAATTTTGTTGTGGAAATAAATAATGTCGTAATACCTATCGTTGAGAGTGCTAGTAATTTGGGAGCTACTTTTGAAAATAACTATATTTGGTTTACTAGTCAGATTTCAAAATATTTAAGAAGATCATATGCTGCCTTAAAACTACTGTATCCCCATTGAAATTATTTATCTATCCCTGTCTTGATGTAGTCACCAGGAACAGAGTACAGAAAATACAAAACTCGTGTCTCAGGTATATTTTTGGATTGCGACGTAGGCAACATGTATCGCATAAATTAAGTGAATTAAAGTGGCTTAATATGGATAACAGACTGAAGTTAAATACGCTGTGCTTCTACCATCAGGTTGTTTTTAATAAAAAACCTGCCTATTTGTACGATAAAATCCGCTTCAGGACTGACATTCACAACATAAATATCCTCCTCACCATAAAACCTCTCTTTTTGAAAGATCGTATAGTTACAATGTTCCAAAGCTTTATAATGCGATATCAATAGAACTTAAATAGGCTAAAAATTGAACAGTTTAGGAAGCATTTGTTTGACTACCTGTACAGTACACAGTAAATGGTACTTGATCATTTTTCTTTTTTTGTAATCGGGAATAATTTGGGAGATATTATGACTTTCCGGTTAAGATATTAGTCTAGTTAAGTGTTTAGGCTAGGTTAAAGAATCGCTAAAATATTAAATGTAAGATACCTAGGTAAGCTAGTTAGTCCGGGGGGCAGAAGGATCTTTTGCTTGCTTGATCGCAACCTAGTGGTTTTCCTCTGTTTATGTACCTAATTTAATTAATTGCAACGAATGAACTGTTTATTTTTGTAATGAAGGAAAAAAAATTATATTATATATATATATATATATATATATATATATATATATATATATATATATATATATATATATATATATATATATATAGTTACAAAGCACTTCAATAGACGTAGGTGCGGTGTTGCCACATCTCCAGAATTTCCCCAACATCTGGGAATTTTTGCACAATCTGGCAACACCGCCTCCCCACCCCCTGGGGGTGCCTGGGGTGACCCCCCTCAGGCGAAGTCTCAACCCTCTAGGACCAGAAATAACGAAGTTACCAACTTGTGCCCCGTCGGAACGGATAACTGAGGTCTTCACATTCCGAACACCCTGTATATACACCCTGTATACGCAGAGAACCCTTACACCCTGTATACGCAGAGAGATCTTATAGTTCGAGAAACATCTCTTGTGTAGCATAGGAGTGGTGACCACATTTGGATCATCCTGTATACACATCCCCCTGTATACACACGGGACCGATCTGTATTCACAGAACCTTCTAGTAAAAGAAGGTCCTGGAACGTTCTGGAATGGAATGCTCTAGAAAGGAGGGGAAGGTACGGCGAGTATATAACAGCGAAAGCAAGCCAGCCCGAGTTAGTTCAGCTCAGTAAGAGAATGTGGTAGTGACTTGAAGAAGCAGTGTAAAGTGTTAAGAGAGTAGCTACTGTAGTACCAGTGTAGAGACTTGTGTGGAGATTAGTAATTGTAGACAGTAAATTAAGTGTTTTGTGAGAGAAAAATTCTAGAAATTTTATTGTATCCATATTTAGAGTGTAAATAAAGTTGTTTTGTTAAAATTTAAAGTCTCACTTATCCAGAACCCGGCGAAAACGCAACAATTTGGTGTCAGAAGTGTGGGATAAGTGAGTGAAGAAGTGAACAAGCAAGCTAGCTGTAAATGGTAAACACCAGATCGACTGACTACGACAAGATGGCTGAAATCAAAGAGTTGATGGACTTACTAAAAAAGCAACGCGAAGAAGACGAACAACGACGACAAGAAGAAGAAAGAAGACGGCGCGAAGAAGAGGAACGACGGCGGCAAGAAGATAAAGAAGACCTCAAGAGGCAACGCGAAGAAGACGAACAACGGCGACAAGAAGATGAAAGAAGACGGCGCGAAGAAGACGAGAGAAGACGACAAGAGGAGGAACAGAGGCGTCTTGAAGATAAAGAAGAACTCAAGAAGCAACGCGAAGAAGACGAAAAACGACGACTAGAAGACAAAGAAGACCTCCGAAGTATGTTTCACAATATGAGAGTCGATGTAAAAGAGGAAATTGAACTGATCAACGAACAAATAGAAAATGTGAACAGTAAAGTAGAAAATGTAACAGAAAATGTAAAGGATTGGAACAAACGATGGGAAGAAGTGGAGGGGTTGAAAGAACAAATGAAGATGATGATGAAAGGCACAGAAGTCAGACATAGAGAACTGACAGAGCAGGTGATGGGCCAGACTGACAGAACTCAACCAAGAGGAGTTACTGGAATGTCCCCAGTTCAAAATCGTCCGGAAGAAGGTATACCAATCGTGCAGCAGCCTCATGGAACCTTGAAGCCGCCGACTTTTGACGGAGAAACATCGTGGCCCATGTACAGGAGGCAGTTTGAGGCGGCAGCTCTCAGCAATGGGTGGAGCGAACAACAGGCAGCAACTGCTCTAATTCTCTCGCTTAGAGGTAAAGCCCTAGAGATCCTCCAGAACATCCCGGAGTCGAAACAGCAAAACTACTTAACAGTGATACAGGCCCTAGATTTGAGATATGGTAACAAGTACATGAGCCAGGTCTACCAGACACAACTAAAGTCAAGGGTCCAGAAGCCAAATGAGACGCTGCAAGAATTTAGTGCCGAAGTGGAGAAACTTGTGCGACTGGCATATCCCCAAGCCCCAGAAGAATTTGTCAACCAGATAACCGTCCAGACCTTCATCGATGGGGTACTTGATAATGAAATGCAACAAGCTTTAAGGCTCGGAAGGTTCAAAACACTTACGGACTGCGTAATTTATGGCTTGGAATTTGAAGCAGCGAAGAATGCATCTCAACCTCGCCGCAACAGGCTGCGCGAAGTGAAGGAGAAAGAGGACCTTTCAGACACGACTGGGGAACTTAGGCAAGAAATAAAGTTTATAAAGGAAGCCATAAGCAAGCTCACTGCAACGGTCGGAGCACGTAAAACGAAAGCAGATTGGTCAGACATAGAATGTTACAAGTGTGGTAGGAAAGGGCACATAAGTAGACAGTGCTCACAAACCCAACAGGTGGCTCGCAGAAGACAAGAATACACCAACAGTGAGCGGCGTCAGGGAAACGACCTGACGCCAGTGTAAGGGGGCGGCAGCTGGCGTGCGAGTCCCAAGGCCCCAAAGTAAAGGTCTCCACTATCCGACGCTACCACGAGAGCCTCGTTATACCTGGCAGCATGGACGGAAGACAATGCAGTTTCACCATCGATACTGGTGCCACTAGATCCGTTGTACGTCCAGACATGTTGCCAAACATGCCGGCACTCACGACCAACAAACAGCCTGTGTTGGAGACAGCGAAAGGAGATAGGATACCCGTGCATGGAGAGGCCATTGTTTACATTAAGCTGGGCAGTACTGAGCTGCAGGCCAAGGCTGTCGTCGCAGAAATCGTCGACGAATTTATTCTGGGCTTGGATATAATGGAAGAGTTTGATGTCTTTTCAGTGGACTTCCAAAATAAGATTTTGAGAATCGGCAACGAAGAGTTGTATTTATCTCCAACAGCAGGCGAAGCTAATCTCAGGGTGAGACTTATTGTCGACGAGGATACACGGATTCCTGGTAACAGTGAGAAGATTGTCAGAGCCAGGCTAGAGAAGAAACTTGATGGTATGTCTGCTCTCATAGCGGAGCCCCTAAAAGATAGACATGATGGTGCCCTCGTCGCACGATGCTTAGTAGACCCGAAGAGGACAATACCCATAAGAGTGGCTAACGTGCAAACTAACAGGGTCACATTGAAGAAAGGTGAGGTTATCGCCACTTGCGAACCCATTGACCGAGTGACGTTGTCCAAAAACGTGACACCCACTGCATTAGACAGAAGACTGCCAGTAGAATTAGTAGAGCGGTTCAAGAATTCATGGGGCCAATTGAACAATATGGAGATGGAGATGGCAGTGAAGTTCGTATTGGAGGAGGCCGATATTTTCGCTCAAGATAAAATCACAGGTCGTACGAGTCTAGTGCAACACAGAATTAATACTGGCGACGCAAGACCAATTAGACAGCCGCCGAGAAGACTGCCTTTTGCCAAGCAATCAGAAATCAAGGCGATGGTTAACGAAATGCTGGAAGATGGTGTGATCGAGGAATCTAATAGTCCTTGGTCGTCCCCAGTAGTTTTGGTCACCAAGAAAGACGGCACTATGAGATTTTGCGTGGACTATAGGAAGCTGAATGATGTCACCAAGAAAGACAGTTATCCCCTGCCCCGGATCGACGACACTTTGAACACTTTGGCCGGATCAAAGTGGTTCTCTACATTAGACCTGAAAAGTGGCTACTGGCAAGTAGAACTCCATAAAGACGATAAGGAGAAGACTGCTTTTTCAACCGGGAATGGGTTGTACCAATTCAAGGTCATGCCATTCGGCTTATGTAATGCACCTGCCACCTTCGAGCGACTAATGGAGTTAGTGCTGAGAGGACTGACATGGGAAACATGCCTGGTGTATCTCGATGATGTCATGGTGATTGGAAGGACTTTCGATGAACACCTGTCGAATCTGAAGCAAGTTTTCTCCAGGCTGAGAGGTGCCAATCTGCAACTTAATCCCAAGAAATGCGTCCTCTTCCAGAAGAGAGTGAGTTTCCTCGGACATGTCGTTTCTGAGAAAGGGATAGAAACTGATCCAGAGAAAATAAAGGCAGTAAGAGACTGGCCTGTGCCGAGGAACAAACATGAGGTCAGAAGTTTTCTGGGACTTTGCAGCTACTACCGACGCTTTGTGAAGTACTTCAGCAGCATTGCGAAACCTCTGCATAGCCTGACTGAAAATAAGGTCGAGTTCATCTGGTCACCAGATTGCCAAGAGTCTTTTAGAGAACTCAAACATCGTCTTCTCACTGCTCCTATACTGGCTTATCCTCAGAACGAAGGACTGTTCATACTGGACACTGATGCTTCCCAGTATGGCATTGGGGCAGTACTCTCGCAGCTCCAAGCCGGAGAAGAAGTTGTGATAGGCTACTTCAGCAAAACGTTCGGAAAAGCAGAAAAAAATTACTGTGTAACCCGGAAAGAACTGCTGGCAGTTGTGAGATCCATCGAACATTTCCACAGCTTCCTGTACGGAAGAACATTCCGCGTGAGGTCAGATCACTCTGCTCTGCAATGGCTTCTGAACTTTAGAAATCCTGAAGGACAGATAGCACGATGGATAGAGAAACTGCAGAGCTACGACTTCCGGATTGAACATCGAAGAGGAAGAAGTCACGCCAATGCAGACAGCCTGTCGAGAAGACCATGTTCAGTGCATGAATGTAAATTTTGCGAGCGACAAGAGAACAAAGAGATCGACAAAGTAACTCATCAGATCAAACAACTGGTGGCAGGACAGAAGAATAACACCGATCTAGACGTAAATCTTGAATACATCAGAGACGCACAGAAGACAGATCCAGACTTGAAAAATATTAGAGAATGGCTACAAAAGGGGAAAAGACCTGAGTGGCACGATGTGTCCCGGTTTGGGGCGGAGGTTAAAGGATACTGGCTACAACGGGACTCATTGTGTCTAAAGAATGACATGATCACTCGAAAATGGGAAACTGCCGATGGTAGAGACTGTATATACCAGACCGTCGTGCCAAGTGAGTGCATAAGCAGTGTTCTTCAAGAGCTACACAATAGTAGAAGTGGAGGCCACTTTGGGGTCAACAGGACTCTTGCCAGAGTGAGAGACCGCTTCTATTGGATAAACTGCCGAAGAAGCGTGGAAGAATGGTGCAAAAGGTGTGACCAATGTGCTTCAAAGAAAGGACCAAAGACCCGATCCAGAGGAAAAATGATGCAGTACATCTCAGGTACACCGTGGGAGAGAGTTGCCGTAGACATCGCAGGACCTTTTCCCATCACAGAGTCTGGGAACAGATACATAATGGTGGCGATGGACTACTTCTCGAAATGGCCTGAAGTTGCGCCGATCCCCAACCAAGAGGCAACGACCGTAGCAGAAGCCCTGATGGAAAATGTCATATCACGGCATGGCGTACCCTTGGAGATTCACACCGACCAGGGCCGGAATTTCGAATCAGAGGTCTGGAAGAGCCTAATGGACTTGCTAGGCATAAAGAAAACGAGAACAACGCCACTCCACCCTCAATCAGACGGCATGGTAGAACGGCATAACAGGACCATCAATCAGTATCTTGCTATGTTTGTCGACGAGAATCAGAGAACCTGGGACAAGTTGATACCTCTGTTCCTCCTAGCTTACAGAAGCTCTCAGCATGAATCTACCGGCTACACTCCATCCATGATGTTGACCGGCAGAGAGATGCGGTTACCAATCGACATGACGAGACCACCACCGAACGAGGACATAGCGGACCTAGCTACGTTACCTGAGTATGTCGCCGACCTAGAAGGAAAACTGCGCACTATACACAGATGTGTCAGAGATAGGCTCCTCTTAAGCAGTGACCGGATGAAGATGCGCTTGGATCGCAGAGCAACACCCCATACATTCAAGGAAGGTGATGCAGTGTGGCTGTACCAACCAACAAGGAGAAAGGGCCTCAGTCCCAAACTTCAGAAACCATGGGAAGGGCCATACTTGGTGACTAAGAAAATCAACGACCTAGTCTACAGAATCCAGCTGTCTCCAAGAACTAAACCCAAAGTTGTTCACATAGAGAGGTTGAGTCCCTATCGGGGCAACGAACCCCCAAGTTGGCGGCCGGTAAATACTGTTCGGGACGAACAGTCTTAAGGAGGGGGGCAGTGTTACAAAGCACTTCAATAGACGTAGGTGCGGTGTTGCCACATCTCCAGAATTTCCCCAACATCTGGGAATTTTTGCACAATCTGGCAACACCGCCTCCCCACCCCCTGGGGGTGCCTGGGGTGACCCCCCTCAGGCGAAGTCTCAACCCTCTAGGACCAGAAATAACGAAGTTACCAACTTGTGCCCCGTCGGAACGGATAACTGAGGTCTGCACATTCCGAACACCCTGTATATACAGAGAGATCTTATAGTTCGAGAAACATCTCTTGTGTAGCATAGGAGTGGTGACCACATTTGGATCATCCTGTATACACATCCCCCTGTATACACACGGGACCGATCTGTATTCACAGAACCTTCTAGTAAAAGAAGGTCCTGGAACGTTCTGGAATGGAATGCTCTAGAAAGGAGGGGAAGGTACGGCGAGTATATAACAGCGAAAGCAAGCCAGCCCGAGTTAGTTCAGCTCAGTAAGAGAATGTGGTAGTGACTTGAAGAAGCAGTGTAAAGTGTTAAGAGAGTAGCTACTGTAGTACCAGTGTAGAGACTTGTGTGGAGATTAGTAATTGTAGACAGTAAATTAAGTGTTTTGTGAGAGAAAAATTCTAGAAATTTTATTGTATCCATATTTAGAGTGTAAATAAAGTTGTTTTGTTAAAATTTAAAGTCTCACTTATCCAGAACCCGGCGAAAACGCAACAATATATATATGTTGTGTGTGTGTGTGTATCCATCCGATAACTCAAAAAATAATTAACCGCTTTCGATGAAACTCGGCAAGTGCCTTTGTTTATTAATGGCTTGGATGAGTTGGTTAGCCAGGAAAATCGGACAGGGTTTACCGGGAAAATTTTGAGTTTTCTTTCGAAACAAATTTTCTTCGAAAATTACAAAGCTGTTTTAATGAAATTTAACGGAAATATTGCCATGGGAGAGGCCTTACTACGTACCAAAATTCAACTTTCTAGGTGTACAGAAAATTGAGTTATTTAAATTTCGAATTTTTTTCGAAAAAAAATTTTTTCTCCGAAAATTACAAAGTTATTTTAATGAAATTTGGTGGATATTTTGTCTTAGGAAAGACCTTACTACGTACCAAAATTAAACTTTCCAAGGTTATACAAAATTGAGTTATTCCATTTTGAACCATTTAATAAAAATTCACTACCATAACGCACTTCCAGCGTCCCGAACTTTTTTATTTACAGGAATAATGAGAAATGATCAGTAATATTTGTTTTAATGATTCCAGATGCGGAATTTATTCGATTTGACTGTTCCATACTGTAGATACTCGAACATACTGACGTTCCTGTTTTCAAGTATAGTTTTTCCTTTCCACTTGAAGATTTTTAATTTACAAGCTTTTTTCTAACGATATGTTGCAGGTTTACTAACAAGAGAATAATCCAGCGATTAAAAGCACGTATTTTTACCCCAGAAACTTAATTATAATCCTCACTTATGTGCTATTTATATTGGGAAAGAAAAAGACAAAACTAAGCAGAGACACCTATGTATCTCATAACGAGTATGTACGTATATATGGACAACAACATATGACGTAACAGCGATACTGGCCACACGTAATTTGCGACACGATATGCCTGCTAATCAAATGGAATGATTTAATTAATTAGTATGGAAAGTCGGCTAATTGGTTGATTTGTGCAGTTGAAGCAGATATATTGATGTGTGGTCGTTTCTATTATTGTTTGACAATGTTACAGATTGTTTGAATTGATTAAACATGAAGCTTGTGGTTGAAAACACCCCAAGGTGATACCAAATATTTTTTTGAGGGTTTAACATTATTTTAATCTATACGATTTTTCGTGCTTAAACTATTATCATTTACTATAGAAAGATATATAGATCGATCGATCGATAGATAGATTTATTTGTCATGAGCTGATACAATGTTTCAAATAGACACGTCAATAAAATACAAAAACACAAAAATCAAAAAGTAAAATGGTATTCAAAATATTCACATAAATACAATCATTCACACACTAACACTGTGCTATCACAAACAAGACACAAAAATGTCTGGCCGCAGCAAGTGCGTTATGGTAGTGAATTTTCATAAAAATGTTTTTAAAAGCAAATATGTGTTTTTTTTAAGAAAGCAGGCATCAAATTTGGTTACCAGTATAACCTATATAGTAATAACAATGTGACATGTTTCATCAAAATAACTTTATTGTTTGAAAACGTACAAAAATTTCCGAAAGTACACTTAGTGTTCCCGAAAAAACTGGTTTCTTGGTCAACCTTATAGGTTAATAGCATATTCAGCTTTTCAAATTTGAAGCATTTAATTAAAATTCGCTACCATAACGCACTTGCTGCGTCCAGAGTTTCTTTTCTTACAAACATGCATTATATTGGATGGAAAATGCAATAACATAAGGCGTGTACGACTAAAAAAAATATATAAATGGTATCACCAATGACTTATGGGCCACCCCGTGATTGTAGAAATAATTTTTAAGATGTAGCTCAAGACACCCTATAATTAATGTATACAATTTTTTTTCATATCTTGTATAATAACGTGAGCTTTATTGATTTTTTACGAAAATTCGACAAAAAATATATACCATTAAACGATAAACTTTATAGCTAAGACTACTGCCAAGCATCAGAGAAAGGGTCTATTTGAAATGAATTTTATGGAAATATTTTAGTAAAATGAAGGACAATGACGGTTGAAACCAAGACTTCAGGGTTTGTAAAACATCTTTCTTGAGACATTTGATTTCTATAGCCCGTATTAGATTTAATTTCTTGGCTAAATGTTGTCAATTTTGACGTTTTAAAACGCAGCTTTGACGTTTTGAGGAAAACCACAATTTATTTTATTGTGGTTTTGTGTTTGTAACTTTTTTGTCTGTTGACCTACAGAGCTAAATTTATTTATAGGTAATTTACCTATAGCGATATAAACCCGCGTACTAAATGTGATTGCCCTTACTTTGCTATTTCCGGAGATATAATTTTTTTTCGATAGAAAACACAAAATTTTCCGGGATAACCTCGGCTGATTTTTCTGGTTAACGAACTTATCTAAGCCACTTGCAAAGGGAAGGTATTTACCAAATTTAGTCAAAATCAGCGCATTATGTTTTGTTATCGGTGTGATACATAAATGCACCCTTTTACTGTCCAGGTCACCAGACATAGAACATCTCGTTATGCCCGCTCTTTTGTCCCGAGGACTTCCAAGTTGTGAAATTCCTTGCCGGCATATGTTTTTCCTTCTCCCCCGAACCTTTAAACCTTCACGTTCAGAATTAACAAGTTTCCTCTTTCCTCCTTGTCGACACCCACGGTACGATAGTATTTAGGCTGTAAGCCCTCGTGGTGTGTTATTGAAATATATGTATAAATCGAAACTGACCCCGGATATGGGTTCTAGGAGGCCTAATTAGCGCTCATTTGAAGAATTTTTTTCAAAATTCAAAAGTCGCGATCTCCTCATTAGTGAATTTTTTAAAGAAAATTCACTAAAAGGTAACAAGTAAGAGACATCACTACAACTATGATGACATTAACTGCTTTTCGAACTCGTCGACATAATAACAAGTAAAAAATAATAAATAGAAAACCGACTTCATTAAGAATAACTCAAAAACAAGTGGTCATATCTTGATCAAATTTATATGGCACCACAAGAGAAGCAGCAGCTTTCAAATAAAAAAAGAATCTTAAAAATCGGTTCACCTAGAAAAAAGTTCTGGGGTAACACGCAAAAAAAAACAGTCGAATTGAGAACCTCCTCCTTTTTTTGAAGTCTGTTAAAAACACTGTTTAAGCTCTCGAATTGCGTCACAGTACGACAATCCCTAATATGATTAGGCAGCAGATTAAAATAATAAGAACCCGCCTACAACGGCGACGTTTTATAAAATGAATTATTAAGTTTATTCAGATATATATTATCCCTAATAGTTCAGTCGACAGGTAGTTTCAGATAGAAAAAGGTCGGAAGTTAATGAAACTTTGGGAAGTTTTTTAAGGATGTTTAATAAACATTTTCTCAAGTCTTGGACCTCGAGTACCCTTTGCGAAAAAAAAAGGGGGTGGGGTAGACTGCTAAATTTTCAACCTTTCCCGGTTTTTCCTTAATAACTTTTTCCCTTACATACTACGGCAAAAACATCTGAGACTTTTTATAGAGCGTTAAATTTCCTACTATTTTGACTATTCAAATATGTTTGTATGTCAAATCGTTATCGAGATATGGCGCTTCGAAATTTTTTTAATCAAAATTCGCCAAAAAATGCCGAAGAATGCAGAATTCCACCTTAAATCTTCTGTTATACCCGAATTATTGTGAAATATTGTTGCCATTCTGATTTCTGGTTACAACCGCCAACTTCGGAATCGATCAGGCTGTTAATGATGTCTTCTCCGTCGTCGTATTCGTCGACTATGTCTGGTGAGTCCTCCTCGTTCAAATCAGTTGCGGGAGCATTTTCGCAGGAGTGGCCTGTGCGTGCTTGCACATTGCTGAGCACCTAAGGCCTGCTCCGGTACCACAGCCTTTGCTGCACTTGCATGAAACAATCTGGAGGATGTTATCCGGCGCAGAATTTTTGGTTGTGGGGATTGGTAGTACCCCTGGCGTGGTCCAACCCTCTTCAGACTGACAAAAGGTCATCTAGTTGATTCTGAAATGATAACTTGGTCTCCATATTTCGTTTGAAGACGACTTTCCAAAGTTTTGAAGTACGGTCGACTGTCTTCCTCAATCAGCTGCGTAATGGAAAACTGGCATTCATCACTGTTCACGTCGACGTATGAAAATATCACCTGCATGGCCTCGTCAACACTCGATGATAGGCGGAATGCTCTTTTCTGCGCTGACTTAGGTGGATGGTAAAAACTTGCAAGGCATTTTTGGTGATACTCAGCATTGACAGAGACTAAATCAGTGTTCAAATTGGGCAACTGGCTGATACATGCTTCTATTTTCTTCCCTTACTCGTCTCCACGCATCCTCGCCCTTTCAATAATTTTATTAGCAATTTTGGGTAGAGTCACTTAGACCGGATCATTACGCCTTTCCAAGGACAACTTTGCCTGTTAAGCTTTGAAATCATCAGTAATAGCTTCCTCACTAAAAAAAAAAACACGCATTGGTGAAGTCGAATTTCGCAACTTGTGACCTCCGGGTAGGTACAGGAGAAGGAGCTTTGGATGTGTCATATCCTCGACGTGCAAAGGCAGCAATCAATTTATCATTGTTGTACCGTGTTTGGCAAGCACTGTGCACTCTCACTTCACTCAACCCACGCAGGAACTGTTCATCTGTCGAAAGTTTCCCTTTCACACTGGACACCAACAGTCTGGCAACTCCTCTGTCTTTCACAACAGTTAGTTCACCTGCTTCAACTCCTCCTTTACAAATAAAACACAAGTCTGAGTGACTAAATGTAGACGCCGTCTCCAAAAGGTACTCGAATATGCGCAAACATGGATTCACCAGGCTCTCTTGAAACGATAACGAATAACTGCACCGATTCCTTTCTGTCGATTCACGATGTATGTTCAGCAAGCACTCTTTATGCCTGTAATCAGAAAAAAAAAAGGAAGTAAATATTAGTACGAACGTAAAAATTTAGGTAGTAAATTATGTAGTGGGAGGGGGGGGGTTAATATCGATCGGAAGAGTATATATATCAATACCAACATGGAGTGAGTATGGTTGTATTTCATCAGAGAAGAAAACTAGCTTTTGTGAATTGGCAAACATGTTTGAATAGTCAAAATAGTAGAAAATTTGGCGCTCTAAAAAAAATTCTGAGCTGTTTTTGCCGTAGTATGCAAGGAAAAATGTTACTAAGGAAGAACCAGAGAAAGGTGGGGGGACCCTCATTTTTTGCACAGGGTCCTCGAGGTCCAAAAGTTGCGAAAATGTTAATTATTCACCTCTGAACAACATCCCAAAGTTTCAATAATTTCCTACCTTTTTCCACCTAACCCCACCGTTCAGAGAACAGGTAATGTCTCATAACGGCCGTAATAGCCTTAGAAACATAATTGGTAAAAACACTAAAATGATTATTAAAAGTAGTTCAGTTTAATTCATTAAGCAAAGAATGTAAATATTGCATTAATTAGAGGTCAGCATTGTATCGATTGACATTTAAAATATCACGTAAACAATAACAAGCAAATTTGCAAGATATACAGGGATGTTATAGTCAGCAGATCAGAAGGTTAAGAATCAAAAATGTGTTATTGTTTTGGAAATATAAATGAGATTACTTTTAGTGAGAAAATAAAGTTAATTAAATAAGCTACTACAATGTAGACGGTTAAGATTAGATTGCTTCAAAATATAACGCCGCGATACTCATAATTTAATTATGTAAACATAAACACTGTTAAAATTAATAGTCATCATGTCATTATCTACGCTCTTTCAATTTGTTATATATTTAATATTATTTTTAAGTTTTGTGCGTTAATATAGTTATCAATATCCCGTTACCTATGTCTATATATGTGCCTAGTTCAACGATTTTATCCCTATAATTCTCCTACGCTCCCTTAACATGGTCCTTCGAGCCGGAGAACATGTTAAGGGAGCGTAGGAGAATTATAGGGATAAAATCGTTGAACTAGGCACATATATAGACATAGGTAACGGGATATTGATAACTATGTTAACGCACAAAACTTAACAATAATATTAAATATATAACAAAATGATGAACGTATATAATCACATGATGACTATCAATTTTAACAGTTTTTATGTTTACATAATTAAATTATAAGTATCGCGGCGTTATATTTTGAATCAATCTAATCTTAACCGTCTACATTGTAGAAGCTTATTTAATTAACTTTTTTCCTCACTAAAAGTAATCTCATTTATATTTCCAAAACAATAACACATTTTTGATTCTTAACCTCTTGATCTGCTGACTATAACATTCCTGTATATCTTGCAAATTTGCTTGTTATTGTTTACGTGATATTTTCAATGTCAATCGATACAATGCTGACCTCTAATTAATGCAATATTTACATTCTTTGCTTAACGAATTAAACTAACTACTTTTAATAATTATTTTAGTGTTTTTACCAATTATGTTTCTAAGGCTATTAGGGCCGTTATGAGACATTACCTGTTCTCTGAACACCTGCTTTTTTCAACCTGTCGACTAGACTATAAAGCACACGTTATAGCTATGTAAATTGTAATTGTGAGGCAAACTATTTCTTTTCTTAAATAATACCACATTAACTTCAGTAAATAAACCTCAGTAACTGTCGAAATTTTATTATTTTTGAAAACCTCCCGACAAGATTCCCGAAACTGAAAGTTAAAAATCAGGCGCAGAATGCGTTTTTGATGTAGGAGACCCATAGCTGCAGCCGTCGCTTGACCCCACGACACAATGTTATAATGTATAGCTGAGTGGCCAAGAGCACAGTACGCAGTCAACGGGCCATCTAAATGAAGATAGGACTTTAAAGTCTTTAGAATGTAAAAACATCTGTTCAACTTTGAGCAGACTGCATCAGCATTACTAAATCAGGAGAAAACTCTGTCAATTATTGTTGCCAGAAATGATGTGGAGACAACAGAAGTTAAAAATCTGCGATTGAAGTTAACAATAACACAAGATTCCCAAAACTGAAAGTTAAAAATTAGGCGCATAATGCGTTTTTGATGTAGGAGAACCCTAGCTGCATCCGTCGCCTCCACGATAAAATGTTATAATTTATATCTGAGTGGCCAAGAGCATAGTACGCAGTCAACAGGCCATCTTGCAGTGCTATCGGGGCAGCAAAACCGCGGACGAGCCCTGAGGAAGGAAAAAAACGGGCCATCTAAATTAAGATAAGACTTTAAAGTGTTTAGAATGTAGAAACATCTGTTCAGCTTTGACCAGACTGCATCAACATTACTGGACCAGGAGAAAACACTTTCAATTATTGTTGCCAGAAATTATGTGGAGACAACAGAAGTTAAAGAGCTGCGATTGAAGTTAACACTGATGTCAACACGCGGACTGAACTTAGTTTGAAAATGCAGCAATTGCGTTTTGTCATAGTTTATAATCATACTGGTTTTTTGTTCAACAACTGCTGAATTCCTGTAAAATGTTATTAATTTTGTTATAGAGAGATGGAAGATTTGAGGCTGACACTAAAATTGACGTTTCGTCAGCGTACATGAATACCAGTCAATTCGATATATTTTTTGGCAAGTCATTAACATAAAGCAGGAACAGCAGTGGGCCCAAAATGCTTCCTTGTGGAGCGCCAGTGTTTATGACTTTTGAGTCTGATAAGGCATTCCCATCCTAACAATGGTTTTCTGTTAGACAGAAATGACCGATTCCACTTATTTAAATATATATACAGGATGTCCCAGTTTATAGTAGCAGGACTTTAACAGTCAATAGAACAGAGCATTTTAAGACAAAAACCTCATATAAACATAACCTCCAATTGGCTTCCGAACGGAGATACAGGGTGTTAAAATGTAATATTTTTGAACAATGTTTTACAATATCTTTGGAACCGAGTGGGATATTTGCATGCAATTCCGTACACGTTCTATGTAGACTGAAATTGTTATTCCGTGGTATTTTTGTTTCAAATGAAATACTGGGTGTTACTTTTCCGGGTTCCGTAGACTATTTGAAATAGTAGAACTTCTTTCTTTTTAGTTAATTTTTTTTCTATAAAGTAAGTGTCATTTGCATTCATCCTGCGATTTCTTTAAGTCTTGTGATGTTCCTGCCTTCTTTTGTGCAGTTTTTTGTTTGGAATCCTGAAGACAATGGATGAAAAACTAAACTTTGGCAACATTTCATATAGCACTTTTCTGTAACTGAGACAGGAAACATTAAGTATTAGCCCAAAATGGCATTCATATCCTTCTTTTCTTTCTGAATTTCACATGTTCAGATGTTCTCGGGGAGTTTTGCTCGGCTGTGCGGCCTGATTTGCTTTTATGTTTGTGCTTGTCTTTAGCTTTTGATGTAGTTGACTAGTTTGACTTTTAACTTGTTGCTTTTAACTCCTTCAGAGTATTGTTCATATTGTGCGACACCTGTACCATTTTTTAAATTTTAAATTGTACGTTTTATAGAAATGTTTTTATAACTCCTGACACTAATGTCAGTTTAAATCTTGCATGGCCGTTAGGTAGTAGCGGCTCGTGCCTTAATGCATTGGGGGTGCAAAAGAAAAAAAATGAAGGGCTCGTCTCTTTTTTCCCCGAAAAAGTATTATAAAACAACCTACTTACTAAACTTAATAATTATTAACTACTTACCAAGTTTTCCTCTAGTAAGTTATAGGTTATAGTAGTTAAAAAGTCATTTCCTTTGATAATTCTTCTTCTTCTTTCGGTGTCATATCAGGTCCCCCTAACGTTGGCAATTACATTGGCGAGTTGTTCGTGGTTTTCGGCTAATCTGAATAGTTGTTCGGCACTGCGTATTCCAGTCCAATCGCGAATGTTCTTTAGCCATGACATCTGTTTCCTTCCACTTCCTCGGCTGCCTTCGATTTTACCTTTCATTATAAGCTGGAGCACCTTGTATCGGTCTCCTCTAAGAACATGTCCCAGGTATGATATCTTTCGCACCTTAATAGTGACAAATAATTCACGGACGGCACTCGCTCTATTTAATACTGCTTCGTTGGTCTGCATAGCTGTCCAGGGTATTCGAAGCATTCTTCTGTGCAACCACATCTCAAACGCTTCCAGTCGACCGATCGTAGCAGCCTTCAGAGTCCAGGTCTCAGCTCCATACAACAACACGGACCAAATATAACATTTGATCATTCTTTGACGCAATCTTAGGTTTAAGTTGTCGTTAGAGAAAAATGATTTCATTCTCATGAAAGTTAAGCGCGCTGTTTCAATTCTGCACTTTATCTCTTTATCAGGGTCTAGATGTTCTGTGATATAACAACCAAGGTATTTGAATTGGGTAACTATCTCAATGTTTTGTTGGTCTATCTGTAGGGAAGCATCGGCGTGCGGTTGGCGACTGAATATCATAAATTTTGTCTTATTGACATTTATTTTCAAACCCATTTCCCTTCCTGTCGTGTTTACAATATCCAACAACTCTTGAAGGCCCCGGACACTATCGCACAAGATGACCGTATCGTCGGCATATCGAATGTTATAACCAGTTCACCGTTAATCTTCACTCCAAGGTCTTTATCTTGCAAAGCCTTCTTAAAGATGTTATCAGAGTATATGTTGAACAATAGCGGGGAGAGAATGCATCCCTGTCTGACGCCTCGTTGAATGAGACATTCATCGGTTAGTCTTCCATTGATTCGGACCACTGCTTTCTGCTTCCAATATAAGTTCTCTATAATTTTTAAAATCTTTCTCATCGATTCCCAAAGTTCTTAGTATGTTTAAAAGTGTTTCATGCTGAACCCTATCGAAGGCTTTTTCATAGTCTATGAAACATACATAAATATCCTTGCGTTGGTCACGACACTTTTGAAGAAGTATATTTAGGGCAAAAAGTGCTCCCCGGGTGCCTAGTGCATTCCTAAAGCCAAACTGCGTCTCATCCAGGTCCTCCTCGCACTGACTTCTTATCCTTCCATGTATTATGCGAAGAAATACCTTTAATGTATGACTCATCAGGCTAATTAATCTATATTCGCTGCACTTCTTTGCTCGCTGTTTTTTCGGAAGTGCTACAAAAACAGACTTCAACCATTCTTCGGGTATTTTACCAGTAGTATATATATATTGTTAAAAAACTTAACTAGAACATTGATGTGATCTTCGTGGATCATCTGTAAGAGCTCTGCTGGGATGTTATCTGGACCAGTTGATTTCTTGGTTTTGGCTGATTTTATGGCATGGAGAACTTCGGATTTTGAAATTTCTGGCCCTTCGTCTTGGTTTGCATTACCCTGCATGTTTGGCCTGTCATCTTCAAACAATTCAGTCACATATTTACTCCATACTTCAAGAATTTCTCTTTCATCAATAATAGCTTTCCCCGTGCTATCCACCAGTATCTTAGTAGTTTTCTGTCACCTCGCTCATTACTTTCTCCCAAGCCATAATCCCCCACCAGATCCAATCTGCGACCTTTACCAATTTTGGCATTAAAATCACCAATTATATATGTGATTTCGTTGGATTTTAAGCTCTTTAGTGTTGTACTAAGTTGATTATACAGAACTTCTACTTCGGTGTTATACTTTTTCTCTGTAGTAGGGGCGTATATTTGTATTAGGTTGATATTAAATGGTGATGCGTGTAGCTGTAACAGTACTATTCTGTCGCCGATTGGAACAAAGTTAATGACATATTTCTCTATTTCCGATGTTACAAAAATTCCTACTCCGTTTCTATGTTGTGTCTGCATGTCCCCGAACCAGTCCATCGCAATTCACTCACTCCCATAATCGACAGTTTTAAGCGTTTAGTCTCCTGAACAAGATTTTCAAATTTTCCAGCAGCATAAAGGCTTCGAACATTCCATGTGCCTATCTTTACAGTGGATTTTGCTATTTTGAGCCGGGGGATTCTTAGCACCCCTTGCCCATCAAAGGGCTGCCCGGGACTAGGGGCCGTCGCTTTTGTTTTTCTCGCCATAGCAATATCCTGGAAAATTTTAACAGTGTGGTTTCCCGTTGCCTTTACTGTTTTTTAGTTCAGCCGCCTCTAACATGAGAACAGACGCTGTTTGCAGCCGCCCACTCTGGATCAGATGCTGCGTACCTGTTTGTCCACGGGAGGTATTTGATTTCCCTCCTACCACTCATATCTGAGAGGCATTCCCCTATCCGCCACCTGGGGACGCGCCCTCTAGGGGTTGCAGGTTCCCCCGAGGGATAATTACTAACACAAATCACAATTCTGTCAACACTCAGCATTCACTTTAGTTTATAAATTATAACATATCAGACCTATACTTAGTACTTAAATGAAAAATCCATACGTCTATTTTTGATAGCCACAAACTGTTCTAAAACTATATAATACTAACACTATATTTTAGACTATATTTAATTATCGTTGTTTCAATTACGTAATATTTTGCTGTATACAGATCAATAATAACATTGCTTCAAGAAAGATAATACGGTCCTGGCGATAAAATGAGCGATTACGCCTGTGATTCGAGAACAGCATAACTGTATGCTGAGTCCCACCCTGGTCCGTTAAGCTGGAGCGATGTGGGCAGGGTCAAATATTATATTCTCACAACATCAAAGGGCCGCCCTACAAGATTCAGTGCCGGGTCTTATTATGCTGTGCTGCAAGTGTGGAAATTTAAATCGCACAACGGGATTGCTTATTCGAACGTTTTTGACGAAGATAGTTGATCATTTCGCATTGAAGTTTCCCATTTAGTTAGAGCGCCGAAGAATACGCACCGACGCAGGACTCAGTGTGTATGGATGTATATAACGTCGGCAACCATTAACACACTATACTTCTTCTGATTCTATATTAATGGCTGCCGACTCTGCAATCCTCGATATACTAATTTTGTTTGTATTTGTAGAATGCAGGAGGTAAAAAAATAAAAATTTATTAAGATATAGCATAGCAAAATTATTATTTTATCCCCGGCAGGCGGCAGTGCGCGCGCACGGGCGCACTTATTGAGGAGCCGCCCCTGCGTTAGGGCTATTCTGAATTTTGACAGTTAGTTTTGCTGGACCTTGTATATTTTCTGTAGTTGCAGTGTTAGTCATTCGCATGGTAGACCTACCAGAAACATAGTTGCTGACAACCATTTTTTACATTATAGGTCTAAACCCCTGAGGATGGCTCAATAACGGGCCGAAACGCGTAGGGGTTAAGAATAAAATCAGTTGTCTGGTAGTGAAAGCCTTTTAATTTTCTTTCATCATTGCAAACCCAGACGTTATGACGTTCAGAAGTAATAGAATCTTTTAAATATTACAGCTAAACATTAAGTTTATTTTGCCCAAAAAATCGAGAAATACCAAAACAACTTTAATGTTTTTCTTCTAAAAAAATTTAAGCCACGATTTGAAACGTCAAAATTTGTGATTTTAAACAAAGATTTTTAAATAAATGCCAGCCATGGAGAACATGTTATGCAAAAGTGGGTTCTATAGAGTTTAGATTTCTGTTCGGACAGATATTGTTCTTTATTTTACTTAAATATTTGCAGAAATGCAACTAAAATAAACCTTTTCTGCTATGTTTTGCCAGCAATTGAAACCAGAGAGTTTGTGATTTTGAAGTGTTATATTTTTTATGTAACAAAATAAATTAAAAAAAAGGACTTTCCTCAGTCAATAATTTGTTAAGCGAACAAATCATAAATAACCAGGAGTAAAACTTCGGAAGCAGCACATGCGTTATGATAGTGCATTTTCCAAAGCATTTTTTTCGGTAACTTACTTTTCTGTTAACCTACAAAACTTAATTTTGGTAGGTTACAAAGCTTTTATGAATGCAACACGTTAGCAAAATCATAACAGAACATCATCATTATAGCTTGCCTTTCTGCGATTTAAAATACCTCTATGAAAATTGGCTAGAATAGCGCACTTGCTGCGTCCAGGCATTTTATTCTTATAATAAGAATATCCAGTTTTTTCTGAATAGAACTGTGACTGTTTTCTAAGGAGCTAGTCCGGACCTGTATCTGGAAGCAGATATTTGAATAAATAATCACAGCCTGCTTTTATTTTTACGTGCATCTTTTATAACCAAACGACTTTCATCTCAGCGTCTCCACTTTTGACCGGAAAGGACACATTATAAAATTATCAAAAGCTGTACAGGCTGAGGGAGATCTTTTTAATAATTAAATCCCTGAAAGCAAATGCATGTAAACAAAACTCCATTACAAAATCCTTGTGAAGTTACAGATTCATTTAATTATTTTTTATTTAAAAGAGAAGGATATATTTTTATTTAATGTTTATATTTACTTTGAGTTAAACGTATTTTGGAAGAGTCTATGGTGATAATAAATTTCTTTTCCATTTAATTTTTTCATTACAAATTTCTCGGTATTGTCTTAACTTTGATAACGGGTTGAGATAATAAAAAAAGTTCGGGACTCAGCAAGTGCGTTATGGTAGTGAATTTTTATTAAATGCTTCAAATTTGAATAACTCAATTTTCTTTGAACTTATAAAGTTTCGTTTTGGTATGTCGTAAGGTCTTTCCTAAGGCAACATCTCCACCGAATTTCATTAAAATAACTTTGTAATTTTTTATCAAAAGAAAATTCAAAATTTGAATAACTCAATTTTTTATAAACTTAGAAAGTTGAATTTTGGTAGGTAGTAAGGCCTCTCCCAGGGCAACATACCTATTAAATTTCATTAAAACAGCGTTGTAATTTTCGGAGAAAAAAATTTTTTTTCGAAAAAAAACTCAACATTTTCCCGAAAACTCCCGATTTTCCTGGCTAACGAACTCATCCAAGCCATTAATAAAAGAAAGGCACTTGCCGAGTTTCATCGAAATTGGTTAATTATTTTTTGAGTTATCGGATGGATACATATATATATATATATATATATATATATATATATATATATATATATATATATATATATATATATATATATATATATATATATATATATATATAAACACATAAAAATTAAAACTGACCCCGGATATGGGTTCTAGGGGTCCAAATTCGCGCTCATTTGAAGTTTTTTTTGCAAAGTCTCACCATCAATATTAGTGAATTTTTTTAAATAAAAATTCACTAAAAAGTGTTGGGGACGCAGCAAGTGCGTTATGGTAGTGAATTTTCATAAGTATTCTTAAGAAAATTATATATATATATATATATATATATATATATATATATATATATATATATATATATATATATATATATATATATATATATATATATATAGTGATTTAGCCATATATTAAAACTTATAAAACATTACTTTATTTAATAAGGTACAGGAAAATATAGAATAAAAAAGGGCAAGACATGATCTCTAACATAGATATTTATACAGTAATTTTGTAGCAGATTTAATCAGGTAATTCGGAGACAAAAGATAACTAATGACAAAGGAAACAAAGGGAAATAAAGAGCGTGAACTTACTTGACTTTTTTCCTTCCTTTTGTTTGAAGGGCCCCTTAAGTGTCTTCTCTTCTAATAATATTATGTTGGCACACACTATCTAATGATTTAATAAATGTTTATTGTTTACGTGAAATAGCTAATCACGCAATACACAAATGCGAGAGATACTCTTTCTTCGAAGTCTACATGCACACTGTCCAATGAGGAAGTTGAGTATAATTTACTTTTGATGAAAAACGTATTTAAAGTACAGCAAAATACTTTAAAAATATATGTCTACAAGTAAAGCCCCCTTAAAGTGAACCACTAATTAGTAATTAATTATTGAAATATTGAATATAATTCAAAAAGACAGAGTGGGTGAAAACGCGATCTGATTGGTGAAGAGGTTTGTGACGTCACGATCCGGTACATCTGCTTGTTTTTGTTTGTGTTTGCATCGAATTCTGAGCAGTTTTATCATAATTTTAAGTAGTTTTGGTGTTTAGTGTATAATATAGGTTCAAAGGTAGTAAGTCGTGTTTCATCAAGTTTAGTGCGTGACTATGTGATGGCTTCAGCAGATTCAGAATCACAATACGAGAATGCGAAAGACATAACAGTTCCTGGACATAAATATTATAAGTGCTGTATAGTGCCCAAATGTACTTCCACAACAATAACTACCCCCAACAATTTATTCTTTAATGTACCTAAGGATGAGAAAATCAGGAAGAAATGGCGTATATTTTTCTTGTAGATTATTTGAATGGAGAACATTTTAAGGTTATGCTTTTATTTACATTATATTTTATAAGAAATTACTAGATAAAATCCAAAAAAGATATTTACAAGATAAAATAAGGTTCATATCAGACACATACCTCCCAGCTTTCACTCCTTTTAGCTCAGCACCCATGAAATTCCTAAAAACGCCAACATTGCTAGTACTTAAATTTTTGGTAAGTTATAAGATTGTCCTTGGACAAATCCAACTTATGTAGCTATACTATAAGATTGTACAGTTTTTAAAATAATTGATAGGAGCATATGAATATTAACAATAATATAGGTTGATAACAATAACTATCCGGCACACGTAAGTCGCATAAACACTAATGATATGAGGATCTCTGTGTGAGTAAGCGAGACTCGTTTGGCCGATACCAGATCGTGACGTCACAGTAGGCCGTCTTTGTTTACGGCTGCGTTTTGGCGCGGAGACAATTATTATGATTTTCTATATTTTTTACAGGAAAACTATTAGTTAAAAATTTAAATTTTATATGGAAATTGATTTTATACAATGTGGGGAATTGAATAAGAGAAGAATAAAAAAATGTGCAAATTCCTCATTGTCCAGTGTCACAAACTCTTGTCCGTTTTTTATGGGATTAGGTACAGGCGACCGCTAACGATTCACTAAGGACAGAGACGTAGGGACGGGAAGGGAACAAGAATGTTCATTTGATAACAAATGAGGACGAAACAAATTTGGCTACAAAACTCAAACAAAACAATTTATAAACAGGAAATATACTCAACAAAAATACCCCAGAAAGCTGCACATAAAAAAATTCCCGTTGTTCATGCATTGAAGGTGATTGTATGCATGCAGAAGGGGAAGAAGAACCCCCCAGGACGAAGAGGGTTTCTGCCCCCTTACTCAAAAACACGGGAGATTCTGCTTCCTCCTGTGCATGCATACAACTACCTTCAAAGCATAAAGCACAAGAAAAATGTCTTGGGAGCAACCCCCAAGAGAGTTACTGGACCTGGGCAAATATGAATGTTGTGCGGGGTAGACAGGGTTTTAAGGAGGTATTGATGCAAAATGTGAAAAACGCGTATTTTCAAAGCCCGACTAAATGTTTTTTAGCATTTTCCGCTCATATTTCCTCCCGCCCCTCACCCCTATGCATTCCTGGTCCCTTAACTTTATTTGGGGTTCTTTGCAACAAATTTACCTTGTGGCTTGTGCATCCAAGGAGGGTTCTAAGCATGTTTCTGAAAAAAAAATTAAAACCCTCCGTGCAGTAAACTGTAAATTTACCGAATTATATTCCACTTCGTCGCCTATGATGTGTTTTTCAGATAATAACGAATACAGCACTAAAGTAAATAAATTCACTTCTTTTTTATGGTTATATTACATATATAAGCACATGCGAAGTTATAATTAACATTGGTGCTACTCAAACTTAAAAGTAGTGAAGACATTTAGATCCTGTCTAACTATATATGCACACAGAAATTAGTAAAATACATTTATAAAATCTAATAAAAAACAACAGTTTTAAAATATTATTTTACATGAACCAATAGGAATACGTTTCGCGCCGATTTCGCAAATCGCAAGTATGAACCTAGCTTTTGTCCAAGACTACACTGAAATCCGGTCGACCGCAAGCAAGCCGCTAGTAAAAATTAAGCTCGATAGGCTTGGACGATTAACAGCCATAAGTATCTCTAATTTTAAGCGGGAGACTGTACCTGTGTAAAACATGCAATATGAGAAATGCAGAAATACACTGTAAAGTGTTATATTTTTTTTAAATTGACCAACTAACCTGCGAAATCATAGATAATAAAAATAATGTATCTAGTAACTTATATATCAGTACCGTTCTCATTTTGTAAGCAGGTTTTTGTACTTGAAAATAACATCAAGCCGCTTGCAGTCGCATGCTAAAATTTAGCGCTTTTGGACGAAAACATTGTCCCGGTATTAGGAAATAAATGGGCCAGGATGACAATTTACATTATTTGTATGTACACATTCTCCACCTATAACATTTTGTGTTAACTAGTGTAGTGACTACCTACTCTGCTTCCGAACCGAGATGGCGTCCCTGTGGTATATTTCACAATGTTGTACATTTTGACATCTTGCAACGATTGTAACTGCCATGGTTTAGATTTTTATCTACGATTTATTTAAATAGCATAGCAGTACAGGTAACGTCATCTGTCTTAGTCCAACATTGTAGATATTGCATTACAGAATCTGAAGTGATGTCGAGGATTATTTCAATATTAATTACGATTAACTTTATTTTTCTTTGACCAAAAGGCTTGAAAATTGGTACACAACCCCATTTCTATGTTCTTTTAAGTTGTATATTTTCGTTTTAATCTCTTAAGGAATTTGAGAGATGGCATTTTAAAAAATATTTTTTAATTTTTTGTTAAGAAAAATTGGGCGTTAAGATCTGATAAACGAACTCATCCAAGCCATTAACAAAATAACATTATTTATTGCGGAAAAAACCATCACTCAAACCAAGGGGGGACTCTGCACCATCAATTTCCATGGTAAAAAAGTCTGGACGCAGCAAGTGCGTTATGGTAGCAAATTTTCTTGAAAATATGTTTAATAGCAAATGTCTTTCTTTGATGAAAGCATGCATCAAACTTGGTTGCCTATATAGTAGAAACAATGTACCATATTTCATCGAAATAACTTGATTGTTTGAAAATATATAAACATTTTTCAAAAGTCTGCATGTAGCGAGTATGTTATGGAAGTGAATTTCCATAAAATTGTTTTTAACAGCAAATGCGAGCAGGCATCAATCTGATTACCGGTATAGCCTATGTAGTAGAAACAATGTACTATATTTTATCAAAATTACTTATGGTTTGAAAATATACAAAAATTTTCCAAAAATAAACTTAAATGTTGGTTTCCTAACCAACAAAGCTTACGTTAATAGCAAATTGAGTTATTGAAATTTGAAGGATTTAATGAAAATTCGCTACCAAAACGCACTTAACTGCGCCCAGATTTTTTTTCTTGCAAACTTATCATATTTCGATAAAAAAATGCAAAAATGCAATAACGAATTTGTTCTACGAAATTTAGCTAAAAATTATAGACCGTTAAACCATAAACTTCACTAAACCTACAGTGAAAGCATCAACTTAACTAAACCGACAGCCAGAGTATCAGAGACAGGGTCTATTTGAAATGAATTTTCTGTAAATATTTTAGTAAAATGAAGGGCAATGACGGTTGAATCTGAAACAAAGGGTTCGCAGAACACTCTTCTTGCAACATTTTCTTTTCACAATCCGTATTTGTTTCACGTTCTTTGTTTAACTGCCCATAACTTCTTTGTATTTAAAGCTAGAGACCTAAATTTTGGTACAGGATTCACTCTTTATAATACAAACACGCCTACCAAACTTGGTATTTTTTTTTTAAAGAAAACACAAAATTTTCCGGGTAAACCTAGTCCGATTTCCCTGGCTGACGAACTTATCCAAGCCACTTGCAAAGGGAAGGTACTTACCAAATTTGATCAAGATCGGCCTATTATTTTTTGAGTTATCGGTCGGATATATATATATATATATATATATATATATATATATATATATATATATATATATATATATATATATATATATATATATATATATATATATATATATACAGATCTCCTCATTTTTTTTATTCGCTCCGATGGGAGATTGAAAGTGCGGGAGATTGTGGATGCCACAGACATATCACAGGGCTCAGTGGTTTTGATTTTACATGATTACTTGGGTATAAGAAAGCTATCCGCAAGACGGGTGCCGCGTTTGCTCACAATCGACAACAAACGCGTGTGACAACTTCGAAGGAGCGTTTGGCGTTGTTCTACCGTTCAACCACAATAGGGACGAGTTTTGCGCCGTTACGTAAACGTGGACAAAACATAGATTCACCACAACACACCAGAGACCAAGCAGCAGTCAAAATAGTGGGTTTCTCCGTGCGAATCGGCGCCGAAGAAGGCCAAGGTGGGTTTGTCAGCCAATAAAGTCATGGCGACTGTTTTTTGGGATGCACGCGGTATAATCTACTTTGGTTACCTTCAAAAGGGAAGAACAATCCATGGCGAATATTATACCAACTTATTGGACCGATTCAATGACGATTTGAAGAAAAAACGACCGCATTTGTCCAAGAAAGATGTTATTTTCCACCAAGACAGTGCAAGGGTGCACACATGTGTAGTCTCCATGGTAAAATTCCATAAATTAGGCTACGAATTGCTTCCTCATCCGCCCTATTCTCCGGATTTAGCCCCAAGTGACTATTTCTTGTTTCCAAACTTAAAGAAATGACTCGGTGGAAATAGATTTGACTCCAATGATGAAATCATCTAACAAACAAATAACTATTTTAAGGACCTCGGCAAATCTTATTTTTTCAAACGGATAAAAAATTGGAGAAACGTTGGACGAAGTGTATAGAGCTCAAAGGAGACTTGTTGAAAAATAAAAATATTTTTTGTCAAAAAACCTGTGTTTCATTCCAAAAGTCACGGAATTATTGACTCGCCCTCGTATTTCAATAGACTCCGGTATACATTCTTATTTTAAGTGTAACTATTAATTTACAATATATAAATAAAGAATTCGAACATTCACTCTAACGAATTCCGATATATTGTGTGGAACGATTTCTGCTCTATTTGCTAGTTATATCTGTATCATTTGGTGAAGTCATCAAGTAGAAAGTTTATGGGAGTTTGTCCAGTTGAATGACAATGGCTGTTTTTATTGCTTTTTACATTGTTATTACATAATGTTTACAATATGAGCGAATAACTGTCAATTAGTAGTCAAGCGACGTCTTGATGCTTACATAAAGATTTTAATGGTTTGCAATATCCTGTCACTCCTTATGAATTGGAAGACATTTAATTCGTAATGTCATGTGAATTAGGTTGTGCCTCTATTACCATTGAATTGCTTTTAACTTTTAGCCACTTTGTTGGTGTTGATGTTTTATGTCTTGTGTACCCTACACAGAAAAGTACGGACGTAAATTTAAAATGTATCCTAAATAGACTTTGGGTCACTTAAATTTCAGAAGGGTATAATTTGAAAAGTATAAATACAGTTGATTTCAATCTGAGGTCACTGTACTGGTCCCCATTTATATTAATAGTAACATGTTAAAAAAAAAATCCGGACGCAGCAAGTGCGTTATGTTAGTGAATTTTTATTAAGTGCTTCAAACTTGAATAACTCAATTTTATATAAACTTAGAAAGTTTAATTTTGGTATGTAGTAAGGTCTTTGCTAAGGCAAAATATCCGCCAAATTTCATTACAATAACTTTAGAAGATTCGGAGAAAAAAAATCGAAAGAAAATTCAAAATTTGAATAACTCAGTTTTCTATAAACTTAGATAGTTTAATTTTGGTACGTAATTATGTCTCTCCCAAGGAAACATATATAGTAAATTTCATTAGAACAGCTTTGTAATTTTCGGAGAATAATCTTTTTTAAAAAGAAAACTCAAAATTTTCGCGGAAAACCCTGTCTGATTTTCCTGACCAACGAACTCGTCCAAGCCATTAATAAAAGAAAGGTACTTGCCGAGTTTCATCGAAATCGGTTTATTATTTTTTGAGTTATCAAACGGATACATATATATATATATATATATATATATATATATATATATATATATATATATATATATATATATATATATATATATATATATATATATAAACATATAAAAATTGAAACTGACCCCGGATATGGGTTTAGGGGTCCTAGTTTGCACTCATTTGAAAAATTTTTTGCAAAGGCTCACCATCGATACCTCTCTATTAGTGAATTTTTTTGAATAAAAATTCACTAAAAAGTCCAGACGCAGAAAGTGCAATATGATAGTGAATTTTCATTAAAAGAATTATGAAAATATGCCTTTTAGTGAATTTTTATTTTAAAAAAAAATCACTAATAGAGAGGTATCGATGGTGAGACTTTGTAAAAAATTTTTCAGATGAGCGCGAACTAGGACCCCTAGAACCCATATCCGGGGTCAGTTTCAATTTTTATATGTTTATATATATATATATATATATATATATATATATATATATATATATATATATATATATATATATATATATATATATCCAAATATCCAACCGATAACTCAAAAACTAATTAATCCATTTCGATGAAACTCGGCAAGTGTCTTTCTTTTATTAATGGCTTGGATGAGTTCGTTAGCCAGGAAAATCGTACAAGGTTTTCCCGGAAAATTTTGAGTTTTCTTTTGAAAAAAATTTTTCTCCAAAAATTACAAAGATATTTCAATAAAATTTTGTGGATATGTTGTCTTGGGTAAGGCCTTAGTACGTACGAAAATTCAACCTTCTAGGTTTATAGAAAATTGAGTTATTCAAATTTTGACTTTTTTCGGAAAAAAATATTCTCCGAAAATTACGAAGTTATTTTAATGAAATTTGGTGAATGTGTTTCGTTGGGAAAGGTCTTTACTAAATACCAAAATTCAACTTTATAATTTTATAGAAAGTTGAGTTATTCAAATTTCAAACATTTAATAAAAATTCACTACCATAACGCACTTGCTGCGTCCCGAACTTTTTTTTATTAAAGCAAGCATCAAATTTGGTTAGCAGTAAAACCTATATAGTAAAAATAATGTACCATATTTCACCAAATTAACTTTATTGTTTGAAAAAGTATCAACATTTTCCTAAAATAAACTTAAAATGTTCCTGAAAAACTGGTCCGGCTTCCCTGGACAACGAACCTCTTCAAACTATTTACCCACCTGCTAAGATATAATTATTCACAAAAAACTTCGACGAGCTTAAAAAAAATTGCATCAAATTTGCAAAGAATTGTTTTCACGAAAATCCGAAAACATATTGTCTTATAACATTTTTTAACATGTATCATGGATTACCAAAATTTCACAAAAGTCTTACAAAAATGATTTCTGAGAAACTGACTAAATCTTTTTTTACACAAAAATTTGCTAAAAGAATACATAAAATTTAAATTATATACCTAATCTGTAACGATAATTGAGAAAAGATCGTGTGAATATTTTTTTTTTACTTTTCACAGAAATTTTAACCCGCGGAAGTTATTGGTTAAGTTTCGTTTGAGATTTATGAGAACAATTTATATGTTTCACTTTAAGTGGCCACAATTCATTATTTCATAACGGGTCTGACGATTTTCAAAAACTCTGGACGCAGCAAGTGCGTTATGGTAGTGAATTTTCATAAAACTATTTTTTAATAGCAATAATGTGTTTTTTTAAGAAAGCAGGCATCAAATTTGGTTACCAGTATAATATATATAGTAAAAACAATGTGCCATGTTTCATCAAAATAACTTTATTGTTTGAAAATGTACAAAAATTTCCGAAAGTAAAGTTAAAGTGTTCCCGAAAAAATTCGTTTCTTGGTCAACCTTATGGGTTAATAGCAAATTGAGCTATTCAAATATTAAGCATTTGATCAAAATTAGCTACCATAACGCACTTACTGCGTCCAGAATTTTTTTTCTTACAAACATGCATTATATTTCGATGGAAAATGCAAAAATGCAATAACATAAGGCGTGTTTGATTAAAAAAAAAAAGAAAATTTGTATCACCAACGACTTATGGGCCACCCTGTGATTGTAGAAATAATTTTTTAAGATGTAGCTCAAGACACCCTATAATTATTATATACAATTTTTTTTTTTTCATATCTTGTATAATAACAGATATATTGAGCTTTATTGATTTTTTTACGAAAATTCTACAACAATTATATACTATTAAACGATAAACTCTATAGCTAAGGCTACTGCCAAGCGTCAGAGAAAGGGTCTATTTGAAATGAATATTCTGGAAACATTTTATTAAAATGAAGGACAATGACGGTTGAAACTAAGACTTCAGGGTTTGTAAAACATTCTTCTTGAGACACTTTATTTTCATAGCCCGTATTAGATTCAAGTTCTTTTCCTAAATGTTGCCAATTTTGACGTTTAAATCGCAACTTTGACGTTTTGTGAAAAACCTTAATTTATTTTTCTTTAAATGCCTATAACTTTTTTGACTTTTGACCTACAGAGCTAAATTTTGGTACGTAGCTTACCTATAAGAATGTAAACCCACGTACTAAATTTGGTTGCCCTTACTTTGTTAATTCCGGAGATATAAATTTTTTTTGAAAGAAAACACAAAATTTTCCGGGAAAACCTGGACCGATTTTCCTGGCTAACGAACTTATCCAAGCCATTTACAAAAGAAAGGTATTCACAAAATTTAATCAAAATCGGCCCATTATTTTTTGAGTTATCGGTGTGATACTTATATATATATATATATATATATATATATATATATATATATATATATATATATATATATAAACATATATATATATATATATATATATATATATATATATATATATATATATATATATATATATATATATATATATATATATATAAACATATAAAAATTTTAACTGACCCCGGAAATGTGTTCTAGGGGGCCTAATTAGTGCTCATTTGAAGAAATGTTTTCAAAATTCAAAAGTCGGGATCTCCTCACTAGTGAATTTTTTTTAAGAAAATTCACTAAAAAGGTTTTTCTTTAAATAAAGTACTCCAAAATCCACATTCTGGTATGCGTTATTTTAAGATTTGCTTTTTCCATAGCCTACCAGGATAACAAATAAGACCCCAAAAATGACTAAAGCATATTAGGCATTTTTTCACGAAAAAAAAAATCTCTATCGATTTAGGCACATCTGTAAGCCACAAATCCCAAGTTTCAATATCAGAACTTATACAGAGTGTTCACAACTTCAGTGCAAAAAACGAAAAAAACGACCTTCTTGGTGTGCCCTGTGTAAACGCACTGTGTCTTGCAAATATTAGAATGTCAAGTAGTCAAAGTACAGCAAACAAATAATGTTGCACTACACTGTAATCACTTTTTAATATACACTTTATTTGTTTTCTGTACTTTTGTGATTTTTTATTGGTTTGCGTGGACTGCAGTTTCGAACCGTCCCGGTTCATCATCAGCAAACTACTCAGAACCGAGACGGTTCGAAACTGCAGTCCACGCAAACCAATAAAAAATGACAAAAGTACAGCAAACAAATAAAGTATATATATATATATATATATATATATATATATATATATATATATATATATGTGCTTATCCTACACACTAAAATTCAGATCTCTAAGTTAAAATTAAAAAAAAGTTATAGGCTTTTAAAGAAAAAAATGTTGGGTGCCACTGGTGATCAGAGGAAAGCACAAGAACAAAATATTTTGTGTCATTAACCAAACCAATTGAATATTACATACAACGCTTCAGTTTTTTTGGCGCAAAAGTGTTAAGAAGTAGCAGAAAAAATATTTGAAGAATTTTATAATTTTCTTCTTGAAACGTCAAGGTCGCGATTTGGAACTTCAAAATTTGCAATTTTCAGACAACGAATTTGATGCAAATACGGATTATGTCGAATAAGTGTGTTTCACAAAGCCTTAAGTTTCAGCTTCAACCATCACTGTCCGTCATTTTACTAAAATGTTTTCGGAAAATCCATTTCAATAGACCCTCTTTTTGATGCTTCAGCAGTAGTTTCCGCTATAGAGTTTAGGTTTAATAGTTCATATTTTAGCAAATTTTCGTAGAAAAAATTCGTTATTAAGAAGGCCGAGACCTAAGAACTTTAAAAAGATTTCTTCAAATGAGCACGAACTAGAACCCCTAAAACCCATATACGGCGTCAGTTTCAGTTTTTGCCTGTTTACAGGGTGACACATTCCTAGGGTAAAGCTCAATATATCCGTTTTATTCTACAAGATATGAGGAAAAAGTATATACGTTAATTATAGGATGTCTCGAGCTGTATCTTATAAACCTATTTTGACAATTACAGGCTGGCCCATAAGTCGTTGGTGATACACGCTTTATTTTTTTAATAGAACACCCCTTATGTTATTGCATTTTTGTATTTTCTATCAAATTATAATACATGTTTGTAAGTAAAAAAAATGATATCGTTCACCGTTTTTGAGTTATTTCAATTGTTTTGCAGCTTTTCACGTTTTTTGCACATATTTTAAACGCATATCATAAATTGTGATATGGCGCTTTTATCAATAGATAGCGGAGCCCCACAGAAATGACGCATTCAAAAAGCTTTTTCTTTGTATTACTCGTCGAAAAAATCGAGGTCCCGTATACAGGTACTCTGAAATAGTAGCTGAATTTGAAAAGTTTTCGCAGAAATGTTTTTAGTGTTTCCGTAGAAATATTTTTTGTGTGAGATTTTTGTGATATGTTGGTAACGAATAATAAATGTTTAGTAAGTTATCGTAAAAAAAAAGTTGTCGAATTTTTGTGAAAAATATAATTTAGTATAACATTACTGAAGGAAATTTATGTAAAAGAAATTATCATATTTTTCTAAAATGTTGGTCCTAAAGCTGTTTGTGAATAATTATATCTTGTCAGGTGTGGAAATAGCTTAAAGAGCTTCGTTGGCCCGAAAAATCGGACCAGTTTTTTCTGGAACTTTTTAAGTTTATTTTCGGAAAATGTTTGTACTTTTTGCACCAACAAAGCTCTTTTAATGAAATATGGTACATTGTGCTATATAGGTTATATTATCAACCAAATATTCTTCTTGTGAAAATAAACTCTGGACGCAGCAAGTGCGTTATGGTAGTGAATTTTCATTAAAATATTTTTATTGCAAATATGTGTGTTTTCTTTTTAAGAAAGCAGGCATCAATTTTGGTTACCAGTATAACCTATTTAGTAAAAACATCGTGTCATGTTTCATAAAAATAACTTTATTGTGTGAAAATGTACAAAAATTTCCAAAAGTAAACTTAAAGTGTTCCCGGAAAAACTCGTTTCTTGGTCAACCTTATAGGTTAATAGCAAATTGGGCTATTCAAATATGAAGCATTTGATCAAAATTCGCTACCATAACGCACTTGCTGCATCCAGAATTTCTTTTCTTACAAACATGCATTATATTTCGATGGAAATGCAAAAATGCAATAACATAAGGCGTGTTTGATTAAAAAAAAAAGAAAATTTGTATCACTAACGACTTATGGGCCACCCTGTGATTGTAGAAATATTTTTTAAGATGTAGCTCAAGACACCCTATAATTAATATATACAAATTTTTTTCATATCTTGTATAATAACGGTATATTGAGCTTTATTGATTTTTTACGAAAATTCGACAAAAATTATATACCATTAAACGATAAACTCTATAGCTAAGACTACTGCCAAGCATCAGAGGAAGGGTCTATTTAAAATGAATTTTCTGGAAACATTTTAGTAAAATGAAGGACAATGACTGTTCAAACTAAGGCTTCAGGGTTTGTAAAACTTTCTTCTTGAGACATTTTATTTCCATAGCCCGTATTAGATTCAAATGTTGATGTATAAATGTTGCCGATTTTGACGTTTTAAATCGCAACTTTCACGTTTTGAGGAAAACCCCAATTTATTTTTCTTTAAATGCCTATAACTTTTTTTTCTTTTGACCTACATAGCTAAATTTCGGTAGGTAGCTTACCTATAAGAATATAAACCTGTGTACTAAATTTAGTTGCACTTACTTGGTTAATTCCGGAGATATAATATTTTTTTCGAAAGAAAACACAAAATTTTCCGGGAAAACCTGGGCAGATTTTCCTGGCTGACGAACTCCAAGCCATTTGCCAAAGGAATTGGTTCACCAAATTTAATCAAAATCGGCCCATTCTTTTTTGAGTTATCGGTGTGATACATATATATATATATATATATATATATATATATATATATATATATATATATATATATATATATATATATATATATATATATATATATATATAGAAACTGACCCCGGATATGTGTTCTGGGGGGCTTAATTAGCGCTCATTTGAAGAAATTTTTTCAAAATTCAAAAGTTGGGATCTCCTCGTTAGTGAATTTTTTTAAAGAAAATTCACTAACAAGGCATATTATCCATTAAAAACATGTTTACGAAAATTCGCTACCATAACGCATTTGCTGCGTCACGAACTTTTATTTAAAAGATTTTAAAAAAGCCTGGACGCAGCAAGTGCGTTATGGTAGTGAATTTTCATAGAAATGATCTGGCACAAAATATTGTATTATAACTTTTTTTCTTGTAACATAGAAATCTAAATTTTGGTGTATAGTTTACTTTTTATATCGTAAACATACCTACCAAATTTGGTTATCATAGATTTTTTATTTTTTAGGATAATTTTTTTTTCAAATGAAAACTCAAAATTTTCCCGGAAAACCTCGTCCGATTTTTTTTATTAACAAACTTGTCAAAGTCATTTACAAAAGGAAGGTACATGGCAAATTTTATCAAAATCGGCCTATTATTCTTTGAGATAAAAATTTTTTTCGAATGAAAACTCAAAATTTTCCCGGAAAACCTCGTCCGATTTTCCTGACTAACAAACTTGTCAAAGCCATTTCCAAGAGAAAGGTACATGCCAAATTTTATTAAAATCGGCTTATTACTTTTTGAGATAAGATTTTTTTTCGAATGAAAACTCAAAATTTTCCCGGAAAACCTCGTCCGATTTTCCTGACTAACGAACTTATCCAAGCCATTTACAAAAGAAAGGTACATGCCAAATTTTATCAAAATCGGCCCATTATTTTTTGAGTTATCGGTGTGATACCTATATATATATATATATATATATATATATATATATATATATATATATATATATATATATATATATATATATATATATATATATATATATATATATATATATATATATATATATATATATATATATATATATATATATATATATATATATATAATATATATATATATATATATATATATATATATATATATATATATATATATATATATATATATATATATATATATATATATATATATATATATATATATATATATATATATATATATATATATATATATATATATATATATATATATATATATATATATATATATATATAAACATATAAAAATTGAAACTGACCCCGGATATGGGTTCTAGGGGTCCTAGATCGCGCTCATTTGAAGAAATTTTCTCAAAATTCAAAAGTAGAGATCTCCTCATTAGTGAATTTTTTCTAAGAAAATTTACTAAAACTGCATTCCTAACCTGCTATATATTTGCACAGCCTACATAATCACGCGAATTAAAATATTCAAAATATTTTGGTGTTATATTTATCCCGCTACATATAGATCCTCTTCACCGGTTCAAATATTAAAATTAGATATGAAAGCGCCAAGTTGAAATGGGAACCGAGACAGCTAAACAACATTCCTCCTTCTAAATTATGTATCAACACCATACCATGCTTTTGCTTGCTTTTGTCATGAGTTTGTTTCCACCGCTTTCTCCGATGGCAGGCTGTAACAATTAATTAAACTTTAAACAGGTTCCTCTTTCGTATTTTCTACTATATTTAAAATGCAATTACATGTGTTGCTTCAATTTTAAAAATAATTGGAGAAAATAAAGTGATATCAAAGAAGACCGTCGAGCATAAAATTTAATAAATAATATTAATGATGATACATAAGTATAAATATACTGACTTTCAAAGAAATCCTAACACCAAGTAAGAGTTGACCAATTGTAACAAATTTATACATAATATTTTTCCCCCTCAGGGATCGTCCGCGGCCTTGCCGCTCCGATAGCACTGCAGCCCTTGGCCTTTTGTGCATATACATAATATTGGTTTAATAAAACTTAAAAAATGGTCACATTTTCAAACTAAAATATTAGTAGTAGTAGCAGTGGTGGGGAGGCCAACGCCGAGCAAGTAGGCCACAATGGGCCCTTTTTGCCAACCCCAGCAACCCAGCAACCATGCTCTACTCTTCCTCGGTTCCGTCGCCAAACCGCCTCGACCTCGAGATGAAGGCCGTGACGGTCTTCCGTTTGACAGTATTTACCTGGTTCCTCTGCAGATTCCTCGATCCGAACAATTCTGCTAGAAGACTCCCAAAAGCCTCGCATTCACACAGGTAGTGGTAGGACGTTTCTTCATCCTCGCCGCATTCCTGGCAAATGGGATTCCTATCTACGTCTATCAATGTGAGGTGTCTTCTAAGGACGCAGTGGCCTGTCAGCACCCCAAGGATGCGGCGAAGCGTAGGTCGACTCCTTCCGAATAGCCAGACAGCTTTATCTCTGTCCGGCCCCTCCACGAAGTCCCTCGCCTGCCTGCAGCCACCAACCGACCCCCAGTGCCTCTCCATTGCTTTCTCGGTCCACCTGTCTAAGGCGACAGAGACTGTCTTCCTACTTATGCCTATCGCAGGCTCCGGGCCACAGAACGGCCGCCGGGAACCGAGTCTTGCGAGATTATTCGCCACCTCATTCCCCGCTACGCCACAGTGTCCCGGAACCCACACCAGTTGCACCTCCTTCGTCCTGGCTAGTCCTCTGAGAGCGTCAGCGCACTCCCGAACCAGTGTTGACCTGATTCTGGCCGCGCAGACTGCCCGGAGGACCGCCTGGCTATCCGAGCAGATGTACACACATTTCTCGGGACTCCTCTTCACATCCTGTCTATTGGCCACATACAGGATAGCATACATCTCTGTTTTGAATGCCGTGGTATCTGCGCCAAGAGCATAGCCCCCAGGCCCTCGATGTATATTCCTGCCCCAGGGGATTGTTGATCCTCCAGCCGCGATCTGTCGGTGAAACAGACCAGGCTTGCGGGCTGGAATTCAACCTTATTTTCCCTCTACTGATCCCTACTGGGGATCCTGAGGGTGTATGGCCTAGTCAACCTAATATCGTCCTCGGCATCCCGCACCTTTATGGCGGAAATCGGAATTTCCTTTTCCACCTCCTTGGCGACTCTTGCATGCTCTATTACTGCTCCCTCTCCGCACCAGTTTCCAGTGTCTCTTATTCTAAGATGCGACGCCATAGCCTCCCTTCTGATACAGATTGGAAGCGGTGGCAGTATCTACAAGATCTCTAAAGCGGCTGAGGGTGTCGTCCTCATAGCGCCTGTGATACCCAGGATTGCCAGCCTTTGGAGTTTGGCCAGATTCCTGCTGGTAGTTTGGTTTATACCACATCACTAGACCAACGCCCCAAGGTCCTCCCTATCACACGACGCAGCTGCCAGAGGGTCGCTACTCCCTTCCTCAGTACTCGTTCTCCATGTTAGTTTTGGGGTCAGGATCACCCCCAGATATTTGACCTCCCGCACTAAAGCTAAAACTAAAACATTAAACAATAACCCAGATATTTAATGAGTGGGTCCGCCGCAGTTTCTTATACATTCGATTCCTCTTCTAGGAATGCTTGAAATTAAATGATCTATGACATACCGAGAAATGCTATCCCAGGCTTCTTGAATTCAGCGACGAATGTCAACTAGGGTGTCTGGTAGTTGAGGGAATCTGCCCTGTAGATTCCCATACATATCCCATACATGTTCGACTGAGGACAAGTCTGCGGAGCGAGAAGGCCATGGCAGTAGAGTCACGTTATTTTTTTGTAAGAACCTTACTGTATGATGAGGTACGTTGTCTTGTTGGAAAAGAAGTTGAGTTAACCCTGGTAGGTATGGCAGTGAAACAGGTTGCAGTACGTTTCGTATGTAATCATTGGCATTCAAAGTTCTGTCAATCAAAACTAGAGGTGGCCTGCTACCGTATATGTCGCACCCCATACCATCAGCCCCGTGCAAGGCCCGTATACTGTACCACAGCTAATGCGTTCTCCACATAATCATCTTACTCTTCTGCGACCATCGTGGACCCAAAGATAGAATCGGGAGTCGTTAGAGAACACAACACAATTTCATTCACCATCCCAATTTGATCTGCCGTTACACCACCGAGCAGCACGATGTCGAGGTGTCGGTGGAAGACATAAAAATTGTCTATACGAACGAAACCCAAATGCGTGTATTCTGCGATATATCGTTTCCATAGAGACTCTGTTTTAAAATTCCCAACCAAGCATATCCACTTGGCCGTATTGTGGAATCTTTGTATTGTAAAGCCGCGATCCACAAGTGACGATCTTCTCGTGCTAAATTTGCTTGAGGTCCTCCATATGCATGCCTACGGTTATGGATTCCTTCTTCAGACAACTGAACCAACGGAGCAACGCTGTTGACACACTGTGGTCGGAAATTTGTCTGATTGAAAAACCGGCTTTCCGCATACCAACAATGCGCCCTTCTTCGAATTCACTTAAATGATTGTAGTTGTTCCGTAAACTGCACGTTGGCATAATGACTTAACAAATTTAGTAAAAATCGCTAAGAAATCTGGCTTTAAATTGAAGGAAACGCAAATTTGAACAGACAATTTTTTGATAAAACAAAATGTAAAAAGTGTACCTTACTCGAACATTGTGAGATGTACGACAGGGTCGCCATCTCGGTGCGAAACCAGGTGGTATGTTGTCACGACAGCTCGAGTTAACACAAAATGCTATAGATAGTGACTCTGTACAACCAATGACAATTTTGTATATTGTCAACCCTGGTTCATTTATATCCTAACATAGGGACAATGTATGTAAGGCTAGATATATTCTCACTATAATTAGTACCGCAGACCGGTTTCGCTCTAATTAGGGCTCGTCAGTATGGTATACTAATTATAGCAAGAACACACCCACAAAGTAACACGGCTATGGTAGCCAACCACCTAGAACATTGTGAGATGTACGACAGAACCGCCATCTCGGTGCGGAACCAGGTAGTATATTGTCACGACAGCTCCAAATAACACATAATGTTATAAAATAGAGACTGTGTACAACCAACCAACAATTTTGTAAATTGTCAGCCATGGCCCATCTCTTCCCTAATATAGGGCAAAGTATGTAAGCTAGATGTATTCTCACCATAATTAGGACCGCAGACCGGTTTCGCTCTAATTAGAAGAGCTCGTCAATACGGTATACTAATTACAGCGAGAACACACCTATAAAGTAAAACGGCTACGGTAGCACCGAGATGGCGACCCTGTCGTGCATCTTACAATGTTCTAGGAGGCTGGCTACCATAGCCGTATTACTTTTTAGGTGTGTTCTTGCTGTAATTAGTATACCGTACTGACGAGCTCTAATTAGAGCGAAACCGGTCTGCGGTACTAATTATAGTGAGAATATATCTAGCCTTACATACATTGTCCCTATGTTAGGATATAAATGGGCCAGGGCTGACAATACACAAAATTATCATTGGTTGTACACAGTCTCTATCTATAGCATTTTATGTTAGCTAGAACTGTCGTGACAACATACCACCTGGTTCCGCACCGAGATGGCGACACTGTCGTACATCTCACAATATTCTACGAGACTGGCTACCGTAGCCGTATTACTATATAGGTGTGTTTTTTTTATAGTATAGTATATTTATTATTACATAATTTTACAATGTGTTTTACAAATAAGCCTAATGCTTGTGCTTGCAATAAACACAATTTTGATTTCTGACTTGCCTAAAGGGAACTGCCAAATCTTGCTACTGTCACATTTACAATTTTGTTAAATATTCAATAATTTTGAACTTCCTTTCTGCCACTAACAATTGGACTACCACACTAAATGTTCAGCTCTCATTTAACAATAACTCCTTCTCTTAAACCAGAAAATTCTTCCAAAATACTGATATTAATTAGTTTAGCATACTGACGAGCTCTAATTAGAGCGAAACCGGTCTGCGGTTCTAATTATGGTTATAACACATCTAGCCTTATGTGCTTTACTTGTTAAAATTTTCTGTCCATATTGTTATTATTTTCCATCAGTGACAAAACAGAGTAGTGAATAAATTTCATGCAATCAGTCGACTTCTACTAGTTGTTCGAATTTTTTGGAAAGTCAGTATATATTTGTGTATATAATCATACAATGTGCTGTACAAACAAGCTAAAGCTTGTGCTTGTACATTATATAATTTCAACACAAATTCCAAACTATAAAGAAACGTTAAAAACGTATCATGGTGTCCTGTCACATCTCTGTATTGTGTTTTTTTTTATTTCTTGAACGTCGGCCTAATACCGCTACTATGGCCAATCACCGACGCCAGGGAGCAGTTTTACATCACCATCCTGGAAATATTGCCGAACCACTGTCTTTCTGTAAGGAGGGTACGGATCTTTAACGTGTCCAACATCACATGGACACGGGACCGACGGCTTTACGCCTCTTCCGAAGGGCGAAACGTGCAGACATTCAATTTGCTCAATTACAATACCATAACTTTGGTGGAGTTTAATTGTACAGTTTGTACTGAAAAAGTGAAAGGAGTACCCTGGGATCGAACCCAGTACCCTTCGGTTCAGAGGCGTACATTCTTACCACTGTACCACCGAGGCTCTTGCCACATCTTTGATTTTGTGAGATCTTACACATTTCTCCAATCTCATTATATTAGGTATATAAAATAATTGAAGTAACAAATAAGTAACAAGTTCGGACGCATCAAGTGCGTCATTATATTAGGTGTATAAAATAGTTGAAGAAAAAAATTAGTAAAAAGTCCGGACACATCAAGTGCGTTATGGTAGCGAACTTTCATAAGAAGGGGTTTCAAACCAATGTTAGTTAGATAATCAATGCAAGTTGAAAGAAAAAGTAATAAAAAGTTTGCGATTAAAAATAGTAATTTACGTTACAAGTCCGGAAAATACTGTTTTTTTTTGGACGAGTCGACAAAATTCTAGGACGAGCCGTAGGCGAGTCCTGGAAGTCTGCGAGTCCAAAAAAACTGTTTTCGGACATGTTGCGTACACTATTTTTTCGGCAACCGTGTAGATTAACAAATCAATGAGACACATTTCTTTATTATATTTCTTTGTAGAACAAAATTTCTAACATTTTAATTCTTATTTATCTTAAATATTGAAATTCGAACAGAAGATAGGTACTAACAGAAACATTCTAATTCTTATTTATATTAATATTTATATTAAAATTCGAGCAATTGCTAATATTGAAAGGATTTAATTTGTTTGAAATGCTTGGTATATTTAAATGCCTTTTGTAGTCAGAACAAGAAGGTAAAGTTTCCGTTTCATATTGATTGTTTTCATCTGATAATTTTTGAATGGTATCGCCGTAAAGATAAATATTGCCTATACAATTAAAATGTCAACTAATTTCATTTCAGATAGCTGTCAGGTTTTTTTTTTTTTTCAACAACACACCACGAGGGCTTACAGCCTAAATACTATCGTACCGTGGGTGTCTACAAGGAGGAAAGAGGCAACTTGTTAATTCTGGACTTGAAGGTTTGGAGGTTCGGGGGAGAAGGAAAAACATGTGCCGGCAAGGAATTCCACAACTTGGAAGTCCTCGGGGCAAAAGAGCGGGCATAACAAGATGTTCTATGTCTGGTGACCTGGACAGTAAAAGGGTGCATTCGCTCTGTTCCCCTGGTAGATCTGATGGGGGCAGCAGGTGGAGGAACTATGGAAGAAAGCTCCTCTGAGCAGTGCCCATGCACATATCTATATTATTTCGTTGCTATGGTAATGTTCAACTGTATTTATCAAAATCATACCTACCAAGATTTTCATATTCACAATGACAACAACGATGTGATTCTTCCCGGCCTAGTCCGGAAATTACGTACTTCCCGGACTAAGCCGGGAAATGCTACTTTCTCAAAGAACAAGCGTTCGGGAAGTGGGTACTTCCCGGACGGTTGCCGAAAAATATCCTTTCCTTTGTTAATAAAATTGAATTAATTGTTTTTATCATACAATTTTTTTAGTCTCTTGAGAACTGGGCCATCTTATTTAATAATTACATGTTTTTTGCTTTTTTTTACCTAAAACTTAATGTTTCACAATGGATGAGTTGCTAAAATAAAAATATAAATGCGGCTCCCAAGATTCCCACTTGAAACTATTGTCATATACGTTTAAAAACTCATTAGTATTTTAATAATTACTGATGTAAAAAGATATTTTTACTAAGAAGAAGCTTCTTAAATATAAACCCCATAAGTTTTGTCTGCGAAATAATGGTACAATAATTGTATAGCAAAAGGTCAAATGGTAAATGTTTTGCCAGCACGTATGTTATAATGTGATGGTATGAGATATAATTTTTTCAATGGGGAATTTGCAAAATTTTTCTTACCTTACCTTATTGCACGCAATAAAATGAACATTTTGATATATCACAAGTGCGTAATAGAGATTGTTTAACTTTAGAGAATAAATGTCTGAAAGTTAATACATGCAGTAAGTTTGAAACGCACGCGCATGCGGAAACGTCACTTGTTCCGAAACAAAGGACTGCCTATCACATGGTACGCGGATCGTATAGGGTAAACAGTAATTGTTAGCGGTTTGGTGGGTATGTGAAACTGATTAATAGTGTTTATGTTAGGTTTTTTGGACTCTACTTCGTTCATTTCCTAATGAACCGATTTTCAATGGAAAAACATGCGACTCCGCACACCTTACCTTCGGCGTAACTAGTTGGAGCATCTGATGTCACAACAATAGCCGGAGCGTTTATGGCCACGTGACAAAATGTATAAAATCTTTAAAATCAAACACTTCTTATTTAGTTTTGCCTATCGATGTTAACTATAACATAAAGGTATGAAAAAATGGAAATAGATGTGGATTAAATCGTACGCAAATTCTCTATTAGAAAAGTTTGCGGTACGAAAATTCACTAAAGTCCCAACCAATAACTGTAGAAAATATATAGATAGGATACTTGTTGTACACAAGCTGTTATATAAACACATATGTATGTACTTGTTATCAAAAATATGTATAGACTAACGACTAAAAAAAAAACAAAAAAAAGTGTACCAAGAAGAAGAAAACGAGCTATAAAACGCAAAAAACAAACAACACACATATTAAGAAAATTTAAACTAAAATTTAGCATATGCATTCTCTAAAACTTAGGCGTTTAATTACACACCAAAACTATAAATAAATAGTTGAATATTTCTAAGTGAAATAAAGCAATTTTTAATTAAAAACTCCTTAAGTAGTTGGTCTTTCGAGTGGTTAGCGTTTACTATCTGCCTAATATGTACAGCATAGCATCGGTGAAAGTAGTAAAACAAGTCATAATAAAATGGGAGATATCGAAGATTATTGAACGGATGAGGGGAAGAGAAAAAGAGAACCAATAGCGGATATTTTTTAAAAGAGTAAAAAGGTGGTAAGAACACCAGAGAAAAATGCGAAAACTGAGGTTAACATGATGTTTATCAATTTTAAGGCCGCTTACGACTCAGTGAAAAGAAGCAAACTTATTGAAATACTTAGAATGTTTAAAATACCCGAGAATATAGTGAAACCAGTAATTATGACACTACGTATAAGTACACTTGGAGAACCCAAATCCCCACAACACATTTTAAAAAGACCTGACGATCGTTTCACTAACCAAGTTAGCGTCATTAGAGGATGAAAAATTCTATTTAAAAAACTAACATCAACTTATATACCGGATCTTAGGTAAAAAGACCAAACTGAAATTGGAAACTATTAGCAGGCAAATTCCACAGTGTATTGTATTTTTATCGCCGGACAAGGTCTTTGCGCTCTCCCTACTACTTTATTTAAAAAGTGTCCATCTGTAATAGTTTTGAGAAGGTTCAACGACAGCTAAATTAACAACGATTCCTTTGGCGGCACTATCTGTATTATTATGTTATCTTTAGGACGTGTTAAAACGTGGGAATTTTATTTAACGAATCAATCGATCAGGTGACTCGTAATTGGCGGTGGTGAAGCGTTCATACATTTTTTGTTGTAAGTATATTTCGCAATATATACACTTTCGAACGCGTTTAGTTGTCCTGGTTGTCTAACATTTTTTATTAATTTCAGATTATCTTTATCAACGTGATGATTATTATCCCAAATATGTCGGGCGACGGAGGACTTATCTACAGTACCGTAACGTAATTGGGATAAGTGTTCTTTGAATCTAATTCCAATCGATCTTTTTGTTTTTCCGACGTATTTAAGACTACAATCTTTACAACTTATCTCATAAATTCCCGACATTTTGTCCGTGCTATCCTTGTCTTTTGGGTTACCTACCAAGTTTTTTAGGGTATTTTTTATGTAAAATGTTAGCTGTAAGTTGACTTTTTTTTAAATGCTATCTAGACGCCTCGTGATTCCAGGTTCAAATGGTAAGCAAACAAAGTTTTTTCCGATTTTTCTCTTCTAAACGTCGTTGATTCCGAGTACAGCTAAAGGTTCTATGAAATATTACTCTGTATAACAGGACAAAACAACTCACACACTCAGAGCAGCGAAGACCCAAGGCGTCCATCGAGCTAACAAAACCATTTGAAATCATTTTCCTTGTGGAAAAGTAGACAATAACCATTTTCATTATGTTAACACAAAGATTTTCATAACACCACTTCTTATTAAGATACGTCAGAAGCAGTAAGCATGCCGTGGTCTGAACGACCAAGGAAGGCGGTGACTGATGTCTTATAGCATTCAGGTTTTGTAATAAGAAGGAGATACAAGGGATTTGAGCTGTGTGTTGGGATGCGAGGAAAGTAAGTAGGTTGCTGAACTATATTGGCTAAATAATTGCTGACTGCGAAGGCCTCCGCTGCTCTCCCTTGTGGATCGGTTTTTGAAGATCCTAACCATTCCTTATTATGGACATTGAAGTCACCAAGAATAGTAACCTCGGAGGAAGGATATTCAGAAATCAAATGGTCTGGTTTTTTCAGAAAGGTGAAGAGCCGGACAAAGTTGTTGCCAGAAGGTGACCGGTAAATGCAACAGATGAATTTAGTTGCAGCCCTGAGAGAGAGAGTGTCATCCAAAGTATGTCTTTTCTTCCAACTTCCAAATTGGGTAGTCTGGTGCAGGGTAGATTCCTACGGACGTATGCGCACACACCTCCATGCAATCTAAAGGAAGTAAGGAGCTAGTACCCCGGGAAATTAAGGTGATTAGTGGCACTGATTTGGGTTTCGGTGAGGAAGAGGAGTTGTGGCCTATTAGCCTGGAGGAAATGGTGGACGGAGTTCAGGTTAGAATTTAGGCCACATATATTTGAGAAGGATATGTTAAATCTTAATGCCGGCGCCTCCTGCACACCTCTCTCCCGGAGATGCGAATGGAGGGGTATTTTATCTCCGGAATCTTTTGTACAAGGAGGAGCCATAATCATTTTTGTTTATAAGGGAAACCGACTCATACACCAGAACCGGAAACGTCCGTTGGGACTTCACTGGCCCCTTGATGTAAGGGGTGGTACCTCCTCGGGCGTGAAAAATCTTTTACTATCACGTAAAGGAAAAGTCCACTACCACCTACATTATTACGATTGAGGGTATAATTGACCACACATCTGATTTCTTTACCCACATTTTTTGCACTAGCAATTTGTCGAGGATAGTATGTGATACCGATTTTTTATGCTTTGGTGTTTCTTTTTTGTATTACACGTCTCAAAAATTTGGGATCCTTAATATTCGTAGCTAACCAAAAAAGGTGGTTCAGGTTGTGCTGTCATTGCTTTAACTTTTAGTAAATTAAACACAATTTTTCTCTATGACAGGAAACTAGATACAATAATTTGTCAATTTCTCTATACCTGCTGTATTGATATGAATGTTCTGTTGTATATAATACGATATGGACCTCTAAACAAAAGTGAAAGTTTGGTCATAACATATTCACTGTTGCACAAGACTTCCTTTTGTGTTATTAAGTGAATTTTAATGTTTTATTATTCATCATTAATATAAATAACGAAAACGAAACTAATATGATTCATACATGTATGAATTAAGTCACAAAAATAAGTATTATGTTTGAATAACAATGCGAAATAATTTATAAACATCTTAGAAGTCTCTGGTCGTAAAAACGTTACGGTTGCATCTGTTTTAGTAAATTTTCTGTAAAAAAAATACTAATGAGGAGATCCCGACTTGAATTTTCTTCAAATAAGCGCAAACTAGGACCACTAGAAACCATATCTGGGGTCAGATTCAATTTTTATGTGTTTATGTACAGCAAACAAATAAGGTATATATATATATATATATATATATATATATATATATATATATATATATATATATATATATATATATATGATTTTTATTAGTATGTTGATGATGAACCGGGACGGTTCGAAACTGCAGTCCACGTAACCAAATAAAAATCACAAAAAGGACAGCAACCAAATAAAGTGTATATAAAAAAGTTATTACAGTGTAGTGGAACCATCCAAAAGATATATATATATATATATATATATATATATATATATATATATATATATATATATATATATATATATATATATATATATACATATATACATATATGTTCCTATAATGAGTTTTAGAACGCAATGAAACACTTACATTCGATTATCACAAAAACGGCTCCTCAAATCAAAATCTACAAGGTATACCTTTTTTGAAGAGAAGATATCAAGTAATAAAAATGTTCGGGACGCAGCAAGTGCGTTATGGTAGTGAATTTTCATTAAAATGTTTTTAATAGCAAATATGTTTTTTTTTAACGAAAGCAGGCATCAAATTTGGTTACCAGTGTAACCTATATAGTAGAAACAATGTGTCATGTTTCATCAAAATAACTTTATTGTTTGAAAATGTACACAAATTTCCGCAAGTAAACTTAAAGTGTTCCCGAAAAAACTGGTTTCTTGGTCAACCTTGTAGGTTAATAGCAAATTGAGCTATTAAAATTTGAAGCATTTAATGAAAACTCGCTACCATAACGCACTTGCTGAATCCAGAACTTCTTTTCTTACAAAGATGTATTATATTTCGATGGAAAATGCAAAAATGCAATAACATAAGGCGTGTTCGATTGAAAAAAAAAGAAAATTTGAATCACCAACGACTTATGGGCCAGCCTATAAGTGTAGAAATATTTTTTAAGATGTAGCTCAAGACACCCTATAATTAATGTATACAATTTTTTTTCGTATCTTGCATAATAACGGATATATTGAGCTTTAAAGATTTTTTACGAATATTCGACAAAAATGATGATGATGATACCATTAACCGATAAACTCTATAGCCAACACTACTGCCAAAGCATCAGAGAAAGGGTATATTTGAAATGAATTTTCTGGGAATATTTTAGTAACATGAAGGACAGTGACGATTGAAACTAAGACTTCAGGCTTTGTAAACATTCTTCTTGAGACATTTTCCTTCCATAGCTCATATTAGTTTCAGGTTCATTGCCCAAATATTACCAATTTTGACGTTTTAAATCGCGACTTTGACGTTTTGAGGAAAACCCAAATTTATTTTTCTTTAAATGCATGTAACTTTTTTGTCATTTAACCTACAAAGCAAAATTTTGGTAGGTAACTTACCTATAATGATATAAACGAGTGTACCAAATTGGTTGCCCTTACTTTGTTAATTTCGGAGATATAAATTTTTTTTCGAAAGGAAACACAAAATGTTCCGGGAAAACCTCGGCGGATTTTCCTGGCAAACGAACTTATCCAAGCCACTTGCGAAAGGAAGGTAGTCACTAAGTTTTATCAAAATCGGTCTATTATTTTTTTAGTTATAGGTGTGACACAAATGTATATATATATATATATATATATATATATATATATATATATATATATATATATATTTTATATATATATATATATATATATATATATATATATATATATATATATATATATATAGTTAAGTTAGAACGAAACCCTTTGGCCTAGTCGATCTCAACCAGTCATCATAAGGAAAGTGCAATGAACAGCTTACTCAGCATATTAAGTTACTTCGCATGTGATAGTGTTTCTACACAGCACGGAGTGTGTGATCTTGCTAGAGACGTTATATTCATTATTACGGAAACATTAGACGTGTTCACTGTAATCTTCATTCGCTCCTGTAATTTATACAACACTTGTAAAATTCAGAGCATTTATATTATTATAAGTAATTAGTTATTGAATGTAGTTTGCCTGTCTGTTTATATCTTAAATAAAACCTTTTTTAAAAGATTCCAATAAAATTGGAATACGTTATTGGCGCTGCTACCCGGATACCAGACGGCCTTAATTAACGCATAAAAGTTCAATTTAAGCGTCGGATTGTTTCAACAATTTGCTGGTATACGAAGAACCTCACTCATTCGCATCACAAGTGGTCCAGAAGTAAGAAGACTGGTACAGACAGTATGCTGAAATCCCTGTAAGTACTCCTTCCTTAATTTTTGATTGATTTACTTGTGTCCTTTTGTAATATTACTATTTAAGAAATTTTAACAGTCAGTCAAACACATATAATTTATTTCTTAGCTTGCTTAATTGAATAATCATTATTTAAAGTGATCAATTCAAAAATTATAGCTGAAAATATTTTTGTAACTAATCTCATATTGGGAAAAATATTTTTTCCGTGTTTTATTTTATTTTATGGTTGAAAGAGATAGATCTCCTATTAATTTTAAAATGACTCAACCAAACCAAACCAATTTACTTCACTCACAAAATGAACTTACGCAGATAGTGCAAGCGTCGGTTATGGTTCCACCCTATACAGGGGGTAGGAAACATTTAAATTATTTTTTAAACCAATGCGAATTATTTATAGAAACATATAGACAAGACGACAGTTCTCCTAATGCGTCACACATTAATTCAATGATTTTAGAATTTATAAAATCAAAAATTACAGGTGATGCTAGAGATGTCCTAATTAGTTTACCTGAACAGTCCTGGAGCTCTCTTAAAGAGAGTCTCAAGGCACAGTTTGCGGATGCTAGATCCGAAGACCTTTTGTTAAACGACTTGACTACTTGCTTCATGCAAAAAGCACATTCTTTTATAGATTATCATAATTTAATTAAAACTAAATTACAGTCTTTAGTAGAGCATATCAATTTACAGAATTTACCTACAGCAATTATTTTGTATAAAAAGCAATATTTTGAGAATCTGGCACTAAATACTTTCAAAGCAGGTATCATAGAGCCATACCATAGTTACTTAAGATTTGCACATATAACTTCTTTAGAAGCAGCTTTACTAGAATGCCATAAACATGATAATGAGCAAATGCAAGCGAATTTTTTAAATTCTTTAAGACAAAAACAACAATCATCTAATAAATATATTCCAAACCCTACTAGAACCCCATATAAAAATCAAAACTTTAACAATAACCCTTTTCAAAGAAACCCTCACAATTTTGCACAACCACAAAACATAATACCCCGTGTTAATCAAAGTAACCCAAATCCTAGAGCTAGTGGAAGTAATCAGAGACCAATAACCTATAACAGGCCTCAAGATATTTCACAACAAGGTCCAACCCCTATGTCGATATCTACTAGAAATACTAAACCTCCCTCAAGACCCTCTAGAATAAATAATTATTTTCAACAAAAATTTCCTAGAGCATTAGGTCATGAAGAACTTCATTTTCATGAAGACCCTCCTGAGCAGTTTATAAATGAATCGTACGAAAATTATGCCGACGATACAAATTTCGAAAATCAATTTTCAGATCAAGAATATTTTGACAATAATTTACAAGATGAGGATTTTCTCAAAGAAGCCTCGGAAGAACAGAATTCATAGATATAAATTATATATCAGGTGCCCCAAAACTCCCATTTATAGTGTGTCCATCTTTAAATATGAAAATTCTCCTGGATACGGGGGCATCGAACAGTGTTATTAACCCTAATGTTGCCGAATGTTTTAGCAAAAATTATTTTACTAATGACCCGTTTATATTAAAATCTATAGCTGGTACAGTACAAGGTAATTATAGATTAATTGCCCCTATTTTAAAAGAATTTGGCATTAATAACAAAATTACATTCTGCGTTGCCGAATGGCATAATAGATTTGATGCTTTAATAGGTTCCTCATTATTTAGAGAATTAAAAGCAAAATTAGATTATGAAAACCAAGTTCTAAAAATCAATAACATCGAAATACCATTTTTTTTCGACTTGAATCCCGCGAATTTTAAACCATTTAAACAAATTTGTCGAGATACTATTAAAATTCCGGTAAATGTAGAGAATGGCTCCGTTCTGTTACCCGAAATGAATGAGTCAAACTTTAGCACCCAAGATTCAATTGCTTTAGCGTGTAATGGTATTTGTACGGTTCCTATAGAAAGAAAAACTCCAAATTTAATTCCAATAAATTTTTACGAGCCAATGGAAGTCGAACCAATTGTAGCTTATGACGTACAATCCCAGTTACCTAAAGAAAACAAAGATGATACTTATATCGATTTGTCTAGCCTTATAAGAACATCTCATCTTAATGATGAAGAAAAAGGAAAACTACTACATTTATGTAAAAAAATATAAAGACATTTTTTATAACGAAAATTCGGATTTAACGTTTACACACACTGTTAAACATCATATAAGAACACGAGACGAAACTCCCATTCATGTAAAGTCATATAGATATCCTTTTCATCTAAAAAACGAGATTCAGTCCCAAATTCAAAAACTTTTAGATAATAAAATAATTCGCCCTTCCATCTCGCCCTATTCAGCTCCGGTGTGGATCATCCCCAAGAAAATTGATTCTAGCGGTAAACGCAAATGGAGACTTGTTATAGACTATAGAAAATTAAATGCCAATACTATAGATGACAAGTACCCTTTACCACGCATAGAGGAAATATTGGACAATCTCGGAAAATGCACATATTTTAGCACTATTGATCTTGCTCAAGGGTTCCATCAGATAGAACTCACACCCGAGAGTATTGAAAAAACCGCCTTTACCGTTAACAATGGGCATTATGAGTACCTTCGGGTCCCGTTCGGATTGAAGAACGCGCCGAGCAGTTTTGAACGCATGATCGATAATATTTTCCGGGAATACTTGCATAAATTTTGTTTCGTCTACATGGACGATATAGTAATTTTCTCTAAGTCCATCCAAGAACATCTTATACACATAAAACAAGTTTTCCAAAAACTAAGGGAAGTAAATTTAAAGGTACAACTTGATAAGTGTGAATTTTTGCGTAAAGAGGTAGCTTTTCTCGGACATGTGATATCACGGGACGGGATAAGACCGAATCCCAATAAAATTGTGGCTATTCGAAACTACCCTCTTCCGAAAAATCAGAAGCAGATAAAATCCTTCTTAGGTTTGATTGGATATTACCGAAGATTTATAAAAAATTTCGCAAAAATCGTCCATCCATTAACGAAACGCCTCAAAAAAGACACTCCTATGAACATAGATGATCCCCTATACATCCAAGCTTTCGAGCATGCAAAAGAATTAATTTCTAACTCTCCTATTCTTGCTTACCCTGACTTTGAAAAAGAATTCTATTTAACGACCGATGCTAGCAACACAGCAATCGGAGCGGTTTTGTCCCAAGAACAAAAGCCTATCGCTTTTTATTCCAGAGCTCTCAATAGTGCAGAGAAAAATTATTCCACCATCGAAAAAGAGTTACTTGCTATTGTAACAGCCTGCAAACATTTTCGCCCTTATTTATTTGGCAGAAAATTCAGCATCGAAACCGATCACAAACCCCTAGTTTGGCTTTTCTCTATCAAAGAACCGAACTCTAGACTAGTAAAATGGCGTCTTAAACTAGAGGAATTCGAATATGATATTAAATACAAAAAAGGAAAGGACAACGTTGTTGCCGATGCCCTTTCGCGAATTCCGACTCAAGAAATTAACGCTATTGAAGTTGACTCCTTAGACCTTATGTCACTACTAAATAACGCCGAAGATTTGCAAGAACTTACCGACGAAGATTTACAAAGTCTTGGCATAGAATTACCCATTTCGAGAGATCCCGAAACAGATGCTACCGTGCACTCTTCTCAGGAACACCCTGTAGGTGTTATACCATTGACAGAAAAACCACTTAACGTTTACTCGCACCAAGTTATTTTCAAATATGGTCAAAAACACTCTATACAAAAACAAAAGATATTTAAAACTAAGGAAAGAACGATTGTTCATATTTTACAGAAACAAAAACATCGTGAAATAGAACGCTTTATGAAAGAATATCTTAACCCTAACGCTCTTACTGCATTTTATTTTTTGAATGAAGAATTAATGTTAGAAACTATAAATTACGTAAGAAATAATCTAAATTCCTCGATTAAATTAGTAAGGTGTGATAAAATGCTTAAAGACATAGAAAACCATTTAGATCAACAATCGCTTATCATAGATTATCATAGGTCGAATCATAATGGCGTTAACGAAACGTTTAATCATTTCAGAAACGAATATTATTGGCCCAAAATGAAAGATCACATAAACGATATTATTAATAAATGTGAAACTTGTTTGAAAGGTAAATACGAACGAAATCCATATAAAGTTCCTTTCCAAGGCCCTTTGGTTGCGAAAAGACCCTTTGAGGTCATACATATTGATACCTTTTCTTTTAATAATTATAAGTTCCTTACGATTATTGATCTTTTTAGCAAATATGCCCAAGCATATTTTATAAAAGACGGAACCGGTCTTACTATAGTTAAAAAGTTAAGACACTATTTTACGCACCATAATTACGCTTTAAGGGTAGTTTGCGACCCCGGTAAGGAATTTGATAATAATGTACTAAAAGAATACCTAAAGACCTTTAAAATACAACTACACGTTACGTCCCCTCAGAATCCAAATTCAAATTCACCCATTGAGAGATTTCACTCAACAATCATCGAGAAAGTAAGATGTTTATTAATAGATAATCCTAAAGAAGATATTTTAGAACTAGTAACTACCGCACTTATAATTTATAATCAATCAATACACTCCACAACAGGCTATACACCTTTTCACCTCCTATATGGACCCTTTGATAAATTAGATCCTATAGATCCCACAGCTACAGTTTATGAGGAATATAATTCCAAAAGACTTAAAGAAATCATCCCCTTTTATGATCAGATATATAAGAAAACTAAAGAAAAATTAAGCAAAAATTTTGAAAAATTAAATGAAGCGCGAGAAAATGTACCCATTATAAATGAAGAAAAACTAGCTATAAAAACTCCTCGAGTGAAAAAACTAGATTCTCCTTACAAAATTCACAAAAATGTAAAACAAAAGGGTATAAAAATTAGTCTACCCCTTAGCAGAAAGAAACAAGCACACGTTAGTAATGTAAAACGAGTAAGGAAAAAATTTGTGTTTCAGAACGATACTAGCGCTCCTGGTACGTCCGATCCCGGCCCTTCAAATTCATCCCGCTAAAACTAATGGATATTTTAAAGACCCGATAGGTGTCGCTAAAATAATCAATCATTTTCATCGAATCTATTTTTATTTCAACCTTACTTTATTGGAAGAAAATTATCAAAATTGTATCAGAAATAGAGAATTGCTTAGTAAACATTCTTACCCCTATCAACAAATAATCAATAAGCAAATAAACGATATCGAAAATGAACTTTCTAAATTAACTCACTCTCGTAACAAAAGAGGTCTAATTAACGGTCTAGGATCTGTGATCAAAACAATAACAGGTAATCTCGATCAGGACGATCTCAAAGAAATTAACAAAAATTTAGATTTGTTATTTTCAAACCAAAATGGACTTATGTCACAAGTTTCCGACTTGGTATCTTTTGCTTCTCTAATAACTGATAGATTTGAACATGAACAAGACGTGATCAATAAAAACCTTGATCTCATTAAACAATCTTTTAAAGAGCTTAAGGAGTTTCAACATCAGATAGGTTTATACAGCTTTCAAAAATCTCTAAACGATAATCTTTTAGAGCACATAAAAATCCTTCAGAGAACAATTAGTCTTGCTTTTAATGGCCTTACTAATATAGAGATTTTCACTTCTCGTGATTTGACCCACATAAGTGACCATTTAAAACTAATCTATAGCAATGCTGAACTGATAAGCTTTGACCGCAATCACATATTTAAAATTTTAGAATTTACTCAACTTAATTTAATTGCATTTAGGGACACTATTGTATGTCAATTAAAAATCCCGATTTTACATCCGACCTCTGGCTCCTATTACCACATTATACCTGTCCCTCACCAAAATACCCTTCTTGTACCTCCGAGCTCTTATTACTTAGAGACTCCCGATAAGAACTTGTGGACCAAAGAACACTGCCCTAGAATTGAAGAAGCTATAATATGCAAAGATGAATTCTTCGAAGAAGACTGTTTCCTGAACCAGCTCAAGAACTGCACCCTTGCCAAAGTAATCAACCAATTTTCATACTCACTGCAGCTCTACAATGGCAACGTACTGGCAATAACCAATCAACCTCAAGAGTTCACAGAACAGTGTCCACAAAGTTTGAAAAGACATCGTTTAAAAGAAACCAGCGTGCTAACTGCCGTAGCCGAATGCAGAATAATAATCAATGGAAATACCTATGAAGACACCCATCAAAATATAACCTGGGAACAAGAAACATTGATTCCCCTCGATAAATCAATAGCGACGATCCAATATAGACCAATACATCTCAAGGACAACGTCAAGCTAAAGCAACATCTTCAGAAGATTCACTCTACCCGTATACACCCACTGGTACACAGCACCCATATAGGAATAACCATCTTTATCATTTTGTTTCTTGTGATAATAGCATTAATAGGTTACAGAAGAAAAAGCTGTTTACCGAAAATCAAGCATAATCGAAAGAACGAGGGCGTTCTTGTATCTGATGATGGAGGAGTTAAGTTAGAACGAAACCCTTTGGCCTAGTCGATCTCAACCAGTCATCATAAGGAAAGTGCAATGAACAGCTTACTCAGCATATTAAGTTACTTCGCATGTGATAGTGTTTCTACACAGCACGGAGTGTGTGATCTTGCTAGAGACGTTATATTCATTATTACGGAAACATTAGACGTGTTCACTGTAATCTTCATTCGCTCCTGTAATTTATACAACACTTGTAAAATTCAGAGCATTTATATTATTATAAGTAATTAGTTATTGAATGTAGTTTGCCTGTCTGTTTATATCTTAAATAAAACCTTTTTTAAAAGATTCCAATAAAATTGGAATACGTTATTATATATATATATATATATATATATATATATATATACATATAAAGTCTCCGACCTCGGATTTGGGTTCCAGGTGTCCCAAATATGAAGAAATTTTTTCAAAATTCAAAAGTCGGGATCTCATTAGTGAATTTTTTTAAGAAGAAAATTTACTAAAAATAAAAAAACAGATTGCTCATCCTGAAGAACCTCTAAGTACCAAATTTCATGCAAATCCTGTTATTATACTAAGTCAGATATTTGAAAAGGAGTTTCATAACTTCCGACACCCTGTATTTCGAAAACTATCAACTGTTGGACTGAGATAAATTGGGCTAGATCCTCATATTTTAGCCTAACGAATCTGTCATTTTGTACATACCTTTTAGAGACACCCTATATATATATATATATATATATATATATATATATATATATATATATATATATATATACATATATGCATCACATCGATAACTCAAAAAATAATCAGCCGATTTTGATTAAATTTGGTGAGTACCTTCCTTTTGCAAGTGGCTGGGATAACAGAAAGGAACCAAATATATGGCAATAAGAGCATATAACCATTTGCCTGTGTGCATAAGAAACATCACTGGGCTTGTACAATTTAAGGGAGAGCTAAAAAAATATTTTTTGGACCACCCATTTTATTCAATAAATGAATATTTTAATATTGGGTGATGCTATTTGTATGTCTTGTCCCATTTTAATGCATTGTATAGACTTTAATATAAACATATGATGGTGTATTTTTTGAAGTGTGCATGCGTAAAAGCGTATGTTGTGTGGGTTAATTGTTGTTTTGTTTGCGCAGTGTTCTGCATTTTATGCCCTTTCATGGGTTTGTTTTTATATGTTTTTTTGTATGTTAGATAATGACTCCTTAACTGTAGGTTTGGGGCCTTTTTTATTGAGTCCCTATTATGGATTTACAATGTTTATATATAATGCTCTGTGTAACGAGTTGCTACATATTATGTTTTGACGTGTTCCTTGCCCGTTTGGGATTTTATGAATAAAGTTGTATTATTATTATTATTATTATTATTATTATTATTATTATTATTATTATTATTATTATTATTATTATTATTATTATAACTTCGTTAGCCAGGAAGACCGGCCCAGGTGTTCCCGGAAAATTTTGTGTTTTCGCCATATATTTTAGAACCATAGCATTATTGAATCAAGAATTAAGAGATCTTTAAAATGAGGTATTCCTAAGTGAAGATTGGAACCTGTGATGAGCACTGATAAGTACACTTGGAGAACTCAAAAATCACAACACATTTTAAAAGACCAGACGATCATTTCACTAACCAAGTTAACGTCATCAGAGGATGAAAAGTTCTAACTACTTTAAAAAATAACATCACCTTATATACCTGATCTTAGGTAAAGAGACCGAAATGAGATGGGAAAGTAAACGCAGACAAATTCTGCAGTGTATTGTATTTTTATCGCCGGACGAGGTCTTTGCACTGTCCTTTTTTTTCTCCCTCGGGGCTCGTCTGCGGCTTTGCCGCCCCGATAGCACTGCAGCCCTAGGCCTATTGTGCATTACCCTCCACCTTAAGCTCGATCTCAACGACAGAAGTGATTTGAAAAATCATCCGCTGCCGGTGAGTCTCGAACCGTCATCCCCCGAGTCCGAATTGGGAAGTTTTACTCGACTTTCTAACACGGCGACGGTGGCGCTCTGCACTGTCCTCACTAACTTATCTAAAATGTGTCCATCTCTAATAATTTTGGGAAGGTTCAACGACAACTAAATTAACATAGTTTCCTTTGTCGGCACTATCTGTATTATTATGTTATACTTAGGACGTGTTAAAACGTGGGAATTTTATTTAACGAAGCAATCGATTAGGTGACTCGTAATCGCCGGTGGTGAAACATTCGCTACATTCCGAACGACTCACATCATACGTACGCACAAAAAATGGTCAGTCTGAATTTTTTAGTAAATCTGTTAATTAATTTGCCTTTAAACTAAAGTATATATACCAAATAATTAAATTATATATAACGGATACAATGATTGCCTGGTGGAAAAATTAATCAACAAACAGAAAACAAAGAAAATGGTGACGGAATCAACGACGTCTAGAAGAGAGAAATCTGAAAAAAACTTTGTTTGCTTACCATTTGAACCTCAAATCACGAGGAGTCTAGATAGCATTTTTTAAAAAGTCAACTTGCAGCTAACATTTTCGACAAAAAAATACCTTAAAAACTTGCTAGGTAACCCAAAAGACAAGGATAACACGGACAAAACTCTCAATAACAATTACTTATGTAATGCTTTTGCAATATTGTAAACTTTGCTTTTTGTAAAGATACTTATAGGTGATTATTTTTTTTGTAAATAAGGTTGTATAAAGGAGAAAAACTACTCTAAGTTCATGGTGTGTATATAACTTTTATTATCCTAATTTAATTAACTCTACTTTTTTTATGTTATTTATTACTTATGTGCACACACAAACCTAATTTGGTTTATAGTGCATGAATGATTTATCTTTCCTGCAAAATGCTACTATTGTATTTTTTTTGTATTTTGTGTTTTTGGACAATTAAATATTATTATTATTATTATTATTATTATTATAATAAAATGTCCGGAGTTTATAAAATAAGTTGTAAAAATTGTAATCTTAAGTACGTCGGACAAACAAAAAGATCGATTGAAATTATATTCAAAGAACACTTAGCCCAATTACGTTACGGTACTATAGATAGATCTTCCGTCGCCCGACATATTTGGGATAATAATCATCACGTTAATGAATAATCTGAAATTAATAAAAAATGTTGGACAACCAGGACAGCTAAACTCCTTTGAGAGTATATATATATATATATATATATATATATATATATATATATATATATATATATATATATATATATATATTAGTTACAACAAAAATTGTATGAACCACCAACGATTAAGAGTCACCTAATCGATTGATTCGTTAAATAAAGATAATCTGAAATTAATAAAAAATGTTAGACAACCAGGACAACTAAACGCGTTCGAAAGTGTATATATTGCGAAATATAGTTACAACAAAAAATGTATGAACGCTTCACCACCGCCAATTACGAGTCACCTGATCGATTGATTCGTTAAATAAAATTCCTACGTTTTAACACGTCCTAAAGATAACATAATAATACAGATAGTGCCGACAAAGGAAACTATGTTAATTTAGTTGTCGTTGAACCTTCCCAAAATTATTAGAGATCGACACATTTTAGATAAGTTAGTAAGGACAGTGCAAAGACCTCGTCCGGCGATAAAAATACAAACACTACAGAATTTGCCTGCGACTAGGTTCCCATCTCAGTTCGGTCTCTACTTAAGATCCGGTATATAAGGTGATGTTACTTTTTAAAGTAGTTAGAACTTTTCATCCTCTGATGACGCGAACTTGGTTAGTGAAACGATCGTCAGGTTTTTTAAAATGTGTTGTGGTGATTTGAGTTCTCCAAGTGTACTTATGAGGTATTCCTCTTCAAAAATTCGAAGGTTGCAACTGTTACTTCAAGAGGGTTTAGATGTAGTGGTGGAGTCTTTACGTTGCAGGTTGACATTTGTTAATATATAATTGATATGTTTCATGATTTTTTATTAATATGCACAATGATCGAGATACTGAATTTAGTAGTCCATTTGGCTATTCCACAATTATAGGCTCTAGTGGCTCCTGTTTGGGCTCGCTCCAATAAAATCAAGTCGTATATTATATTTGCGATAAAGCAGGATATTTTCAACAATAATAATGCAACTCTATTACAGTAGAAGGATTTTGCATTGCTGGTGAAATTTAATACATTCGTTTAACCAGTAGCGAAATTATAACATTATTATAAAATTTCTATTACTAAAAGAGCGGATTTCCTTGTATGGTATATTTATGTAAATTACTGACCAAAACAAGTTTCGATTTCCAGTTGTATTATAAATATACATGCATTATGCATGTTTACTCAATTTCGTACATGTTATGAAAGTTGTTTTAAGGTCATTGCAAGGAAACTGAGGCTATTTGAATTTTGGTGTAACGTCTGATATAAGTCTGATGCCATAAAATCAATAATAATGACCATAATATTCAAACAGGAAACATTAACTATGTTACTAGGTCGCTAAAAAGACGGTCGACTGGAAATCGTTTTATTTTTAATTTATAAGCGAGATAATCTTTAAAGATCCTGGGATATTCGTTGACAGATTTTCCAGTATAACAATGTGATAAATCTATTAGCAGGCAGGACATGTTTAATGTAAATACAGATGTAGATACTTCTTTTCTGGCATCACAATTGCTTGTTTCTCTGCAACTAATTTCGCCTATTACGGCATCGTCAGGCAGAAGAAAATTGAATTTATTTACACACACCCATGATAGTATAATGAATATACATATTTATAAAAATTAAGAAACACGTCACGTAGATTAAAAAATCACACCCTGCAACGTGGAAACTTCACCCCTACCTTCAACCCGTTTCGAGTAATAATTGCAACCTCCAAATTTTTAAACAGGGTTTATGATACCTCATTTGAAAGATATCTACATTCTATATTTAAAAATTGGGCAATACTGCATATTAGGGGCGAACTAGTCATATATATATATATATATATATATATATATATATATATATATATATATATATATATATATATATATATATATATATATATACAGTGTACCCGAAATTGATTGCATGTATTGCGATCTCCGAAACTGTTAGAGATAGAAAAGCGGTGAAATGGGGAAAGTTTTAGACAATTCTGTTTGTATTTGAATGCCGTTTAGTTTACGATTTTATCTCTTTTGGTTTTTACGATATTTAAAAAATTCTGGACGCAGCAAGTGCGTTATGGTAGTGAATTTTCATAAAAATGTTTTTAATAACAAATATGTGTTTTTTTTTAAGAAAGCAGGCATCACATTTGGTTACTAGTATAACCTATATAGTAAAAACAATGTGCCATGTTTCATCAAAATAACTTTATTGTGTGAAAATGTACAAAAATTTCCAAAAGTAAACTTAAAGTGTTCCCGAAAAAACACGTTTCTTGGTCAACCTTATAGGTTAATAGCAAATTGAGCTGTTCAAATATGAAACATTTGATCAAAATTCGCTACCATAACGCACTTGCTGCGTCCAGAATTTCTTATCTGACAAACATGCATTATATTTCGATGGAAAATGCAAAAATGCAATAACATAAGGCGTGTTTGATTTAAAAAAAAATGGAAATTTGTATCACCAACGACTTATGGGCCATCCTGTGATTGTAGAAATATTATTTTAAGATGTAGCTCAAGACACCCTATAATTAATATATACAAATTTTTTTCATATCTTATATAATAACGGATATATTGAGCTTTATTGATTTTTTACGAAAATTCGACAAAAATTATATACCATTAAACGATAAACTCTATAGCTAAGGCTACTGCTAAGCAGCAGAGAAAGGGTCTATTTGAAATGAATTTTCTGGGAATAATTTAGTAAAATGAAGGACAATGACGATTGAAACTAAGACTTTAGGGTTTGTAAAACATCCTTCTTGAGACATTTTATTTCTATAGCCCGTATTAGATTCAAGTTCTTTGCCTAAATGTTGCCAATTTTGACATTTTAAATCGCCACTTTGACGTTTTGAGAAAAACCCCAATTTATTTTTCTTTAAATGCCTATAACTTTTTTGTCTTTTGACCTACATAGCTAAATTTTGGTAGGTAACTTACCTATAAGGATGTAAACCTGCGCGCCAAACTTGGTTGCCCTTACTTTGTTAATTCCGGATATATAAAATTTTTTCGAAAGAAAACACAAAATTTTCCGGGAAAACCTTGGCAGATTTTCCTGGCTAACAAACTTATGCAAGCCATTTGCAAAAGGAATTTTTTCACAAAATTTAATCAAAATCGGCCCATTATTTTTTGAGTTATCGGTGTGATACATATATATATATATATATATATATATATATATATATATATATATATATATATATATATATATATATATATATATATATATAAATATAAAAATTGAAACTGACCCCGGATATGTTTTCTGGAGGGCCTAATTAGCGCTCATCTGAAGAAATTTTTTCAAAATTCAAAAGTCGGGATCTCCTCATTAGTGAATTTTTTAAAGAAAATTCACTAAAAACTAAAAAGCCGCATTTTCGAAAATACCCTGTATTTTCTTTATTTTTGAAAATTTCTGAAATCTGTAAAAACTTTCTCATATCAACTTTTTATGTTGGAAACGCCTGTGTAGTCAGATTTTATTTTCAACGTTTCGATATTTTGGAACCATCATCAACTTTTTTATATGGGAGCCATATCGGATTTTCACGACTTTAAAAAGTCCATGTTTTTGCGTTTACAAATATGTTTGACACTTAGTGAAAACAGTTAGGTTATCGGTTGAAAAACGAAGAAATGTGATTTTGTTACGAATTTGGCAACGTCGCACAATAAAACACTCACACTTAAGGTGATTCCACTGCATTTAATCTCTTAACTAATAACAACATATCCTTATAAGTAATAGTTTTTCCTATGTGAAAATCTTTTGAAATCATAGAAATAACCCTTTTTGAAATTTTAACACAAAAAAGAAAGGAAAAAAACAATAATGTGTCAAATGACATAATAGTTACCAAAATAAAATGTCTAATTTAACGTTCAAAATGCGACCCATTTGCTTCCATATATTTCGCACATTTTTTTATCACCGATCTGGTAACTCTATCAATTGTGTTACAGTTAACATTGTTTATGATATATCACACTCGTACCGTGCAACAGAAAATAGCGTCAAAAAAAGCCATAACTTTTGTTAAATACATGAACGACTTGAATTATTATTTCTCAGAACACCAATATGACCCAAAAATCATTTAAATATTCGGAATAACCAAAAGTTCAGTAAATAATTTGATGAAATATTTTTATCCATGATACATTAATGCTCTAGTAGGCTTTGTATTTTAGACGAATGAAATTTTTTAACTATGATGCCTTCGGAGACACCTTAGTACGTACCAAAATTCAACTTTCTAAGTTTATAGAAAATTTTGAATTTTCTTTCGAAAAAATTTTTTTCTCCAAATATTACAAAGTTATTTTAATGAAATTCGGTGGATATCTTGCCTTAGATAAGACCTTACCACATACCAAAATTAAATTTTCTAAGTTTATAGAAAATTGAGTTATTCAATTTTGAAGCATTTAATAAAAATTCACTATCATAACGGATCTGCTGCGTCCCGAACTCTTTTTTTATGACATAGCCGGCGCAGGTCGAGGCTAACCGAGCCTAACCGAGCCATTGGCTCTTTTGAGCCTCCCTTTGTTTCACCCTGGAACCGTAACATCAGGGTGAATGGCTATGCTTTCTTCTACCTTATTAGTGAATTTTCGTAGAAAAAATTCACTAATGGGGAGATCCCGACTTTTGAATTTTGAAACAATTTTTGCAAATGAGCGCGAACTAGGATCCCTAGAACCCATATCCGGGGTCAGTTTCGATTTTTATATGTATATATATATATATATATATATATATATATATATATATATATATATATATATATATATATATATATATATATATATATATGTATCGGTATAACTCAAAAAATAATGGGCCGATTTTGATAAAATTTGGCAAGTACCTTTCTTTTGTAAATGGCTTGGATAAGTTCGTTAGTCAGGAAAATCGGACGAGGTTTTCCGGGAAAATTTTGAGTTTTCATTCGAAAAAAATTCTTATCTCAAAAAATAATGGGCCGATTTTAATACAATTTGGCATGTACCTTCCTTTTGTAAATGGCTTTGATAAGTTTGTTAGTCAAGAAAATCGGACGAGGTTTTCCGGGAAAATTTGAGTTTTCATTCGAAAAAAAATTTTATCTCAAAGAATAATACGCCGATTTTGATAAAATTTGGCATGTACCTTCCTTTTGTAAATGGCTTTGATAAGTTCGTTAATCAGAAAAATAGGATAAGGTTTTGCAGGAAAATTTTGAGTTTTTATTTGAAAAAAAATTTTATCTTAAAAAATAAAAAATCTATTATAACCAAATTTGGTAGGTAGGTTTACGATATAAAAAGTAAACTATACACCAAAATTTAGATTTCTATGTTGCAAGAAAAAAAAGTTATAATAAAATATTTTGTGCCAGATCATTTCTATGAAAATTCACTACCATAACGCACTTGCTGCGTCCACGCTTTTTTTCCTTACATCTCCCCTCCCCCGCGACTCCGAGGATCATGATTTCAGATTGCTCTATCTGTCAGTTTCGTGAAGCTTTATACTGTTTCCTTTACCTCTTCCTCTTTCTTCCGCATGATGATTAATTTAATCCCTAGGTTAGCTTTTCTTCATCCTCTGCTGTCACGACCAAGGCCAAACCGTCGTCGAATGCAATGGACATTGCTCCGTCTGTCAACACTATCTCCAACACCCCTTTGTAGAGAATATTCCACAGCAATGCCGCCGGACCGAGCCTTGCGCAACCCCTGCCGTAACTTCCATTTCGATTCTTTTGTCAGTTCTTAGTCTTCTCTCTTCAAAGTAAGAACATATTATATAACTGAAGTACTGGGAAATACTTCTTTTTCTAGTGCTTTTATAATGAGGTGCCAGGATGCAGTGTTGAAGGCATTCCTGATATCGAGTGTCACGATAACGCACCAGCTAGCTTTAGTTTCTTCCTTCGTGTTTGATACGTCTTCGATTGCTTGTGTCGTTGAGCATTCTTTTCTATAGTCGAACTGTAAAGGCGACAATCCTTTTTTCTCAACCTCGCGTCTTCTGTTTCTGACCAAAATTTCGAGCAGTTTGCCTAAGGTGTTAAGCAAACATGTAGGTCTGTAGCCAGAAGAGGTATCCGGTATATTGTTCTTATCCTTCAACATAACGATAAGCTTGGCTACTTTCCAGTCTTCTGGAAATTCTTGAGACTGCAAAGGTTGGTTCATAATATCCGGAATCACACTCACTGCCTCCTTCACGGCTTAAAGTGAAATTCCATCTAGACCTGGTGCCCCCCTGCTCTTCGGATTTTTAACGTTTTTCCGTAATCCGGCGATCGTGAATGGTTCTACTTCGGTGCCTATTATTTGTTGTCGCCGTTTAATATTTCTTTGCGGGAACAGTTCTTTGGCAATTTCTAGTTTCTTTGTGGTGGTCAATTCCACAGGCATTTGTCATACATACATCTCGTCACAATTTTGAACCCGTGGTCCGTCATACATCCGCGTCCAGTTCATCGCATAGATCTTGCCAGTGTCTTCAATGTTAGTTTTGTTTAAACCCCTTAGCAACTTGTTGTTCGGTTCTGACCGCATGACAGTAGCTGTCAGTTGTAAACCGAAATTCAGAAACATGGCTTGTTTAACAGAAATGTATAAAATAGCAATTCTACATATGAGTCGTTACGCAGGTAGAACACGATGACAAATAGAATTTGCTCGCCTATCTCAAGAAACACTTCGCAACTTTCCGCCTATGTTCCAGGCAACAATTAGTAAAATTAAACAGCAATTTCGCGAGGTTGTACATTTACGGCGATTAAAAAAAGTCTGGACGCACTAAGTGCGTTATGGTAGTGAATTTTCATAAAAATGTTTTTAATAGCAAATATGTGTTTTTTTTTTAAAGAAAGCAGGCATCAAATTTGGCTACCAGTATAACCTATATAGTAGAAACAATGTGCCATGTCTCATCAAAATAACTTTATTGTTTGAAAGTGTACAAAAATTTCCGAAAGTAAATTTAAAGTAATCCCGAAAAAACTGGGTTCTTGGTCAACCTTATAGGTTAATAGCAAATTGAGCTATTCAAATTTGAAGCATTTAATGAAAATTCGCTACCATAACGCACTTGCTGCGTCCCGAATTTCTTTTCTTACAAACATGCATTATATTTCAATGGAAAATGCAAAAATCCAATAAGGCGTGTTCGATTAAAAAAATAATAATCGGGACGCAGCAAGTGCGTTATGGTAGTGAATTTTCATTAAAATGTTTTTAATAGCAAATATGTGTTTTTTTCAGAAAGCAGGCATCAAATGTAATTTCCAGTATAACATATATAGTAAAAACAATGTGCCACGTTTCATCAAAATAACTTTGTTGTTTGAAAACGCTCAAAAATTTCCGAAAGTAAACTTAAAGTGTTACCGAAAAAATCCGTTTCTTGGTCAACCTTACAGGTTAATATCAAATTGAGCTTTTCAAATATGAAGCATTTAATCAAAATTCGCTATCATAACGCACTTGCTGCGTCCAGAATTTCTTTACTTACAAACATGCATTATATTTCGATGGAAAATGCAATAGCATAGGGCGTGTTCGACTAAAAAAAAATTATTTGTATCACCAACGACTTATGGGTCACCCTGTGATTGTAGAAATATTTTTTTAAGATGTAGCTCAAGACACCCTATAATTAATGCATACAATTTTTTTTCATATCTTGTATAATAACGGATATATTGAGTTTTATTGATTTTTTACGAAAATTCGACAAAAGTTATATACCATTAAACGATAAACTCTATAGCTAAGACTACTGCCAAGCATCAGAGAAAGGGTCTATTTGAAATGAATTTTCTGGAAACATTTTAGTAAAATGAAGGACAATAACGGTTGAAACGAATACTATAGGGTTTGTAAAACATTCTTCTTGAGACATTTTCTTTCCATAGCCCGTATTAGATTCAAGTTCTTTGCCTAAATGTTGCCAATTTTGACGTTTTCAATTGTCACTTTGACGTTTTGAGGAAAACCCCAATTTAGTTTTCTTTAAATGCCCATAACTTTTTTGTCTTTTGACTTACAACGCTAAATTTTGGTAGGTGATATACCTATGGCAGTGTAAAACGATGTACCAAATTTGGTTGCCCTTACTTTGTTACTTCCGGAGTTATGAATTTTTTTCTAAAGAAACCACAAAATTTTCCGGGAAAACCTCGGCCGATTTTCCTGGCTAACGAATTTATCCAAGCTACTTGCAAAAGGAAGGCACTTACCAAATTTCATCAAAATCGGTCCACTATTTTTTAATGATCGGTGTGATCACACCGATCATTAAAAAAATAGTGGACCGATTTTGATGAAATTTGCGCTCTTTTGAAGAATTTTTTTCAAAATTAAGAAAATTCACTAAAAGAGAATTTGTATCACCAACGACTTATGGGCCACCTGTGATTGTAGAATTTTTCTTTAAGATGTAGCTCAACACACCCTATAATTAGTATATAAAAATGTTTTTCGTATCTTGTATAATAACGGATATATTGAGCTTTATTGATTTTTTACGAAAATTCGACAAAAATTATATACTGTTAAACGATAAACTCTATAGCTAAACCTACTACGAAAGCATCAGAGAAAGGGTCTATTTGATGTGAATTTTCTGGAAATATTTTAGTAAAATAAAGGACAATGACGGTTGAATCTAAGACTTCTAACTGACCCCGGATATGTGTTGTACGGGGCCTAATTAGCGCTCATTTGAAGAATTTTTTTTTAATTCAAAAGTCGGGATCTCCTTATTAGTGAATTTTTTTAAAGAAAATTCACTAAAAAAAATAATTTTAATCTAAAATTGACTTGTTTCGGGGTTTTGTTATAAATATGCAGAATAATTGTGATACTAAATCCATTCCACTTGGCTGTTTCTCACTGTATACTGAACGGTTGTGTTTTGAGCTTGAACCACCATTCAGGTATTCTCGCTTCGTAAGCAGTAGATATCAGAATAAAAAGATTTCAGTGCGTCTGTAGAGGGTAGATACTCAATTGAGCGAGTGATTTAATATTGTACAGGAAAGTAGGGACCTCTTATAAAAAGCCTTTTGCCTTTTGCCTTTTGCTCTTCTGTAAAATGTATGCTTACATCCCAATGATTGTGGAAATTGGTTTATAGGTCAGAGTTACGACTTGTGAGTTCTTAAGAACACTTTATAATGATGAAGTGGTTCTGTACTATTGAAGTAATGGTTTGTTGTAAGTTCATATCTCATTTCACAGGATAATAAAACTAAACTATAAAGTAGGTAAGTACTTGCTGAGTGGTCTAGTATTGGCTGAAAGTGCACTAGAATAGATTAAGAAGCATTCGGAAGTTTAAGCATCGAGTTTACTCATTCATCCTTTCGATTTGATGACTGATTGTAAAATTAATGATCCATGTTTGTCTTCTATTTTTAGTCTGAGATATATTACTTTAAATCCCTCTCTTGCTTTGGCCCTAATTACGCCAGTTGGCACATTTTCTTGATTTTATTTCTACGAAACATTATATATATATATATATATATATATATATATATATATATATATATATATATATATATATATATATATATATATGTATGTATGTATGTATGTATATAAACACATAAAAATCGAAACTGACGCCGGATATGTGTTCTAGGGGGCCTAATTAGCGCTCATTTGAAGAAATGTTTTCAAAATTAAAAAGTCGGGGTTTCCTCATTAGTTAATTGTTTAAAGAAAATGCACTAAAAAAGTGGAACCGTCTTAAAACACTCGACCTCATTCAGCAAGAAATGTCTGACGATAGGAAATTTAAAGCTTGTTAGTTAAATATATAATAAGTCTAGATGCAGCAAGAGTGTTGCGGTAACGAGATTTCATATTAATTTAATTTTTTTATTGAAACAAATTAAAAATCAGAACTTTAGGGTATAAAAAACAACTACAAGTAATATGCACATTTACCCCTGAGTTTCTGTGGTAAAACAAATATGACTTGAAAGAATCACACCCAGTGGTGCTATCCAGTTCATCTTCCTTCCACTAACTTCCTTACATCCATAGATCTGAGGGCCGTCTTTATTTTAACCTTCTACACCTTGATTTCTAAACAGCAGTCTTACGGTTTCATTAGAATGTGCTTCGAGTTTTTGTCAATGTTTCTGAGCTTTCTAGGAGATTTCTTCGGTTACAAATCGTATGTTCAAATCTGTATGTACACTTTTGTTACTAACAGACCAAATTGCGTTTGTGATAATACGAAGAGCTTTGGATGGGAATCACTGAATAACATTTATGTTTGATAGTTTTGTGAATCCACATATCTCCAGGCCATAGGTCCATATTGGTTTCATTATGGCTTTGCAGATGAGTATCTTGTTTTCAAGGACAGTGGCGATTTGTTACCAACAGTGGCGATTTGTCCTAGTGAGCTAGGTGTGCGCGGCACACCCTAAAATATAATTAAAATGTGCACAGTTAAATATGTTTTATTTCTTTTCCCTTAGTCTTAATACATTACATATTTTATGACAATCGATTTAATTTACTTATTTGATTTCATAAATAGTCGGTTAATACTGACTTGGAATGAAGTAGGTACCACGTCTTCATTCAGAGAATATGAGTAGGTCAATAGCAACTGGGAATGATTTCGGGTTAGGTGTGCATTCTTATTTCCGAACAACTTCACTCGACAGAGCTGTATTGGTATACAATACAGTCCCCCACCCATGTGTTTAAAATAGTTAGGAAAATACCATTGCTTTTAACACTGCAGTGAGCGGTAAAAATACCGCTCAAGACAAATGAATGAAACGCCGGTTTAACAAACGCTGTGATAGCATTATTTACAAGCATTACGGCTGCGCTTGCATAGACCACAGTATTCTAGAATCAAAGACTATAATACATTTTAGTAAATTTTCGTAGAAAAAATTCACTAATGGGGAGATCTCGACTTTTGAATTTTGAAAAATTGTTGCAAATGAGCGCGACCTAGGACCCCTAGAACCCATATCCGGGGTCAGTTTCAATGTTTATATGTTTATATATATATATATATATATATATATATATATATATATATATATATATATATATATAATGTTTCTGTTGAAAAATATGTAGAATTTAATTTGAGTCAAGTTTTAAAATATAGACATTTTTGATTAAAATGAAGAAACTGATTTCAAGTACCATCCATATTTCTAGAAATTGTAATGGTACATAATGAGGTGAGGTAATTTTGGAGATTAGAAATCAGATGACAGAACTTTAGAACAATTGACATTTAGATTAAAATTTAGTCAAAATTGCATCATTTGCAGCCACAACTATAGACTTATTTGTAAGATGCTTTGTACTATTTATATAACAATAAACTATATATATATATATATATATATATATATATATATATATATATATATATATATATATATATATATATATATATATATATATATATATATATATATACATAGGTATCACACCGATAACTCAAAATATAATCGGCCAATTTTGATAAAATTTGGCAAGTTCGTTAGTCAAGAAAATCAGACGAGGTTTTCCGGGAAAATTTTGAGTTTTCATTCGAAAAAAATTTGTATCTCAAAAAATAAAAAAGATAAGATAACCAAATTTGGTAGATAGTTTTACGATATAAAAATTAAACTATACACCAAAATTTAGATTTCTATGTTGCAAGAACAAAATATATAATAAAATATTTTGTGCCAGATCATTTCTATGAAAATTCACTACCATAACGCACTTGCTGCATCCAGGCTTTTTACACATTTTATTATTTAGTACCATATTAACATTGAACTACTTTTAATGTTTTCAGTTTTCACCCCGTTCCGGACAATGCTAACGCTAACACAAATTTGTGTGAAGAAAAGAGCTTGATAATAATTCCATGTTCTTTTCGTTTTTTAAAGTTTTACGTGACTTTTTAATTTGTTAGTGTTGCAGTTGGAAATTAATTTATTTATCTACGTATTATTCCCATATAGGTACAATATATATATATATATATATATATATATATATATATATATATATATATATATATATATATATATATATATATATATATATATATATATATATATATATATATATATATATGTGTGTGTGTGTGTGTGTGTACATTCAGTGTTAATAATTTTTAAAACCACCACTAACAGCAACTCGTTACCGCACACCCGAACATTTTGGTCAGGAGACGCCACTGGTTACCAAGTAGCCTATACAACTTTTAGCGCATTTTCATTAAGAAGAATCCGCTAATAGAGAGGTCACGATGAAAAGCTTTTGAAAAAATTTCTACAAATGAGCGCGAAAATCTTGGTTGGGCGAAAACCGAGGTCAAGTTCGTTAATCAGCCTTTATGCTCAAGTTTTGCCGGTGGCAAATCGTGGAAGATTTTTAAAAACGCTATATTTGTGCAAGTATCAGAGTAACTGGAATGAGACTTTACATGTGGCTACAAATAGTGAAAATAAACCTATGTTGTAAATTTTGAGTAATTTGGTACACACTATTTAGAGTAAACCATATCTGTAACCAAACTAAATATATACCAGGCAGAAAACATACTACCCGAACCAACAATCGTGATATCTCGGACGCAATTATGGAAAATGACAGACGGCATGAAATTAAAAATTTGCCAATTGATTCTTATTTAACTGGGGGATTCAATCATATATTAAAATTCACTATATTTGTAGCTTTATTAATTGACCCAAATACAGCTTTAGCGCAGCATAGATATATTGTGCTGTCGCATAATATAGCATAAATTTAAACAAAATCAAGCCAAGTATCTATAAAAATGATTCTAAAATAGTTTATTTTATCTTTAAACTTTAACATAAGACATCGCATAAGACCAATTCAGTCGTGGGATGTGTTTCAATGGTAATTCTACTAATTCTGTAATTAATAATTGTTACGTATACTTTGAATATAATATCCCGGGAATGAAGCTGATCTAAATATCAGGCAAATAAACGGTTAGTTGAGGTGTGCATAGATGGCGCAAGGGGCTTCACGCTTGCCTCCTAAGCAGAAAATTACGCGATCGAAACAAGTTTGGTGAATGTATGTGTTGTTTTGTCATTTGGAGAAACAGTACTGCACACATTTTATACGTTTTGAACAAGATCTCATTTTTGTTAAATACGCCTAAATAAGTTTGTCACCTTTGAGTCTGAAATTATAATTTTGTTATTGTTGATATTGAAAAAACGGGTTTGATTAGGTTGATAAAAACGAAATTATACTAGGGGGACGGTCGTCTTAACCGCAACCGTAAATCACCAAAACGGCGCACACCACAAGAAAGCGTATGTAACGTAGAGTAATAATCTGAAAAAAAAGGTAAATCCATAAATAACAGAATAATTGAGAAATTAAGTTCTCAAAAACACAAACGAACTGTCAATTTTCAGCAGCAACCACCCAATAACCTAGTTGAACTTCGTCACCGAATTCAAGAAGCCTCGGATGAGATTCCTCAGGATACCTTAAATCATTTAATTTCAAGCGTGCATAAGAAACCGCGGCAGACCCACCTATTCTTAAATAACTTTGTTACTTTTTAATATTTTGGTTTAAGTTTTAAACACATATTATGTATAAATTTTATTAAAATGTATCAATTCCTACTGGATGTACGTACTGTTACCTTCTATGGGATTCTGGATTTGTTGACTAACAAAACACAGCTATTCAAACTACTACTTTATTATAACTAACTGTTTTCCAGCACCACCATCAACTAAAATATTTCTCTCTATTACTAAATGTCCATAGAAAATATATTCCACTATTCGCCCTCTATGATCGCCTCTTATACACCAACACTTACTGCCCACTTGCTTAATACTCTACGATCAGTTATTATAGACCAGACTTACTCAATACAGAACTAACTCCATGTGCCGTTCGTCTATTTATACTCTCCATAGAGATTCTAGACCTTCTACACTGTTCTACACCTGTCACTTCTGGCGCCTTCTAGAAATATAATTCCAGAGCGTTAGCTGTTCCCAACACACTACAACCGGCGTCTGATCATAGAAATAACAAAGTTCACAAATAAAAATCTCATAGACGGGTGTCACAGTATTATTTTGAAAGTCAGTATATATATATATATATATATATATATATATATATATATATATATATATATATATATACACACCGATAACCCAAAAAATTATGGACTCATTTTGATTAAATTTGATGAATACCTTCCTTTTACAAGTGGCTTGGCTCAGTGCGTTAGCCAGGAAAATCGGCCCAGGTTTTCCCGGAAAATTTTTAGTTTTTCGAAAAAAAAAAATCTCCGGAAATAACAAAGTAAGAGCAACCAAATTTGGTACGCGGATTTATCGTTATCCTTATCGTTATAGGTATACCAAAATTTAGCCCTGTAGGTTATAAGACAAAAAAGTTATAGGCATTTAAACAAAAATAAATTGGGGTTTTCCTCAAACGTCGAAGACGCGATTTAAAACGTCAAAATTGGCAACATTTAGGCAAATATGCTGAAACTAATACGGGCTATGGAAAGAAAATGTCTCAAGAATAATGTTTTACAAACCCTGAAGTCTCACCTTCAACTGTCATTGTCCTTCATTTTACTCAAATATTTCCAGAGAATTCATTTCAAATAAACCCTTTCTCTGATGCTTTGGCAGTAGACTTAGCTATTGAGTTTATCGTTTAATTTTATATAATTTTTGTCTAATTTTCGTAAAAAATCAATAAATCTGAATATATCCGTTATTCTACAAGATATGAAAAAAAATGTATACATTAATTATAGGGTATCTTGAGCTACATCTTAAAAAATTTGGTCGTTGGTGATACAAATTATCTTTTTTTTTTAGTTGAGCACGCCTTATGTTATTGCATTTTTGTATTTTCCATCTAAATATAATGAATGTTTGTAAGAAAAGAAATTCGGTTCGCAGCAAGTGCGTTATGGTAGCGAATTTTGATTAAATGCTTCAAATTTGAATAGCTCAATTTGGTATTAACGTATAACGTTGACCAAGAAACGAGTTTTTCTTTGGAACACTTTATGTTTGCTTTCGGAAATTTTTGTGCATTTTCAAACAATAAGGTCATTTTGATGAAATATGGTACATTGTTTCTACTATATAGGTTATACTGGTAACCAAATTTGATGCCTGCTTTCTTAAAAAAACACATATTTGCTATTAAAAACATTTTTATGAAAACTCATTACGATAACGCACTTGCTGCGTCCAGACTTTTTAAATAATCATTCTCTTGTGCTTATAGCTAAACTCTACATTTTTCACCTTTTTTTTTCTTGCCTCGGAGCTCGTCCGTGGCTTCGCCGCCCCGATAACACTGCACATTTTTCACCTACATACTTCTAGGAGTGCAAGATTACTGAAACCGTTATTTTAGCTCGGTGAATTACATGACACTTCATTTTATACCTAAGCCTATAAAACTTAGTTTAATGTTAAAGTAATTTTAAAGGAGCAATAATTTTAGCGTTATACACCTCTTAACCACGTTTTGCCTCTTTAACTTTAATGAACGTATAATTATTAATATCCCACTTTCTCGGATATGTAATTTGAAACTTCTTCAGAGAAATATTACACCGTCGTATTTTTAATTGCACGCAAAGTATCTTAATAAAGTTGGATGAAAATCTAAAAAGAACAATTAAATGTTGCAAATGCCACAAGACCCAGTTGCAGAACTTTTAATATTGGATCTGAAACGTAAAAGTCAGTGGCGTCCTAAGGTGACTAAATTCTAAATGTAGTGCCTTTTAATTTTCCATTTTTCCTCTCGTGGTCCGTGGTTCAAATGGTAAGCCGGTAACGGTTTTGCCTGTTTTCTCTTTTCTGAAACTCGTAGATTCCGCTAACATTTTTTTTAATGTTTATTGACTACTTTTATGGATTTTTTGGGAGATAATACTTTTTCGGAACGTTTGGATTTGAAACTTATAACTTTTTCCCCAAATCTTTGTTAATAAGGTAGAGACATCTCTTCAAATTGTTTCTAATTTGAAAAATCATTTTTACGGTCCAGTTTTTATTTCATTATATACTCTATCTTTATAATCGTTTTTGTTTAAAATCACAACCCTATTACCTTTATCTGTATAGATCTGTGTTTCACACCACCAACTCAAAAAATAATGGGCCTATTATTTACTGAGTTATACCTGAAAGCATGCATTCCATGTTGTAAGCTCAGGTACATTCAGAATCAGGGGGTAAATTACAATTAGTTATCCAGCAGAACCTAAAATTTCAAATATTTAACTATATGCATTTTGCCAGTTAATGTATAATGACATTAGTTAAAATTACCTGATAAGCATAGAAATTTTGTATTGCACCTATAACGGACAAATAAGTAAATAAACTGCTTAAATATACAAAGTTTAAAAGCGAGATGAATCCCAAAGACAAAACGTTATAGACAGATATAAAACAAATTAGCGAATGGACAAGTTTAAAATGAACTGTCTGCGACAAAGTATAAACTAGTGACTTTCAAGCAATTTGTTTCGTTCTTTGATTGTTGTTGCCTTTACTTGGTGAAACTTGTCCATACTACATACAGACTTGGAGACTACTTCTCTGGCTTCACTGTTGGTTTTAGTTTTTGTACAAAAACGAAAACCAACAGTGAAGCCAGAGAAGTAGTCTCCAAGTCTGTATGTAATTTGTTTGGTTATAAGTTTGATGAAAATTTGTTAATGGGTAAGGAAATTTATGTAGGAATAGGTAAATTTGCTAATATAGTAATTAGGAAAAGAATTTGTTAGTAATAAGAATAAATAGGTAAGGTTTGACATTCAATGAAATTGCATAGGTTAGGAATTTGAACGTACAAACATTTTTTGACAAACCTGACTTTAAAATCCAGTTATTTAATTAATACTTCATCAAAGGAAGTAACTTTCTCTTGACTCATTTTGTAAAATCTGTTATGCTATTGGACTCACCTGAAACAGAAATGGTTATTGGTTGAGAAGCAATTTTAAACACTAATTAGCAGATTTGATTCGTCAAATAAAACAAAAGTAACGTGAACTTGATCGAAACAAGAAGCTTGCTGCGTGTAGAGATAAAAAACGTTTAAAAAGTTAAAAAAAACGGGAGAACAAAAGTGAAAAGTGTGTAAAAACTGTTTACTTAACAAGATATAACGGTTAAGCAACTTCAAGCAAGGCTATTAACACGTACAACGAGAATACAGTCAAAAGTGTAAAAGATCAACAGACGCCGCAGTTGGAAATTCAGATATATCACCAAAATAATAATCAAACAGCAGTACAATCTCTATTCTAGAGTCCAGTAACCAGTATTATAATATCAATCTGTCAATTTGGAAAGGTAATGACGTTTTAAGAACAAGTGTGTCAAAATATGGTAATAAAATCCAAACTCATATAACAAAAACTCAAAGAAACCAAAAGAGGGCGCTACGCTGGAATACAAGTAAGCAGATAGAAATTAATAACCACCATTTAAGATCACATCTCCTTGGCTACCAAAGCGAGCAAAAGCGAGGTTACCATGGTTACCGATATAACATGCTAACAAAAATAACTGGATCAGTAAACAAAATAGAGTCAACTTTTAACCCGCCTTTAAATAATATTAAATAAATTCGTAATCGTAAATACAAACTGTCAGATTTAAGTAACAATAAATATTACGGATCCTAATAAGCAATACGTATACGTATATAAAAAAATTATATATGAATTTTTAGTTAAGGTCATTAATTTCGAGTAATTATAAATAAATGTTTCTAAAGCTTTTACAGTAAAAAAATATTTTTTTTCTAACGAACACTGTCACCGTCCATTGGCTCATTAGGCATATAATAAAGTAAAATAGGTTCAGCTGCAGCAACATAGAGTCTGCAAGTGTAAGAATTTTCACATTTAGGAATCCAACAATAAAACATTCCTTGTGGAAAAAGGAGACTAAAAGATAGCCGTGGAAAATTAAAGAAAAAAGGAACAGGTAAATATTTATTTCAGTAGAATATCTCTGGATAATACACATATATTCAAAATTTAGACATAAAATAATAATAATACAAAGGAAATTCCATAGACTAAGGGCTATAGCAAGAATAGAATTTGACATTTGGAATAAATATCAGTTTTGCTATATAGATATATAGCGAGTGTCCTAAAATAAAAAGACACTCGTGATAAATTAATATTATATTCGTTATAAGAAAAACAAAAGGCGCCCAACATAATTATATAGAAAACAGTCTATTGTTTACAAAATAAAGAATAAAAGAAACAAACATTTAATAAATATTCAATATATTTATTATAAAATTAAAATAAACACATTTATTTACCTAAAATACATAATTTACAAAATATTCAGTATAAAATACATAAATAATTAATTGCATATCAAATATAAATTATACAATATAAAACAAACTTATATACACCTTATTTACAATAATAACACCATTAGTATTCAACAATTAGCGCCCAAAACGTGGGACAACTATATACAAATACATAAAGACTTAACAACCTCTAGTATTCAATAGTATATATATTCAATATATATATATATATATATATATATATATATATATATATATATATATATATATATATATATATATATATATATTGTTTTATGTTAAGCAGATAAAGGTAATAAGGTTGAGATTTCGGACGTTAAAAAGAGTCTAAAGAGTGGTCAAAACCTAATGTCAAAATACTTAGGAAGAAAGTTACAAATTGCAAATCGTAAAGTTCTCCAATAGTACGGTCTAAAAATTTCATAAACTGAGAAAATCAACGAGAGTGTCTAACACAAACATTTGCAGATAGAAGATTTTATTGCCAAATTAAACAATATCGATGTCCATAGAAAGGAAACCACCACTCTAAGCTGCATTTCGAATGACTCACATAATACGTACGCCCAAATACTGGAGGAGAAGGAAAAACATGTGCCGGCAAGGAATTCCACAAGTTGGAAGTCCTCGGGACAAAAGAGCGGGCATTACAAGATGTTCTATGTCTGGTGACCTGGACAGTAAAAGGGTGCATTCGTTCTGTTCCCCTGGTAGATCAGTTGGAGGCAGCAGGTGGAGGAACTATGGAAGAATGCTCCTCTGAGCAGTGCCCGTGCAGATATCTATAAAAGAGAGAGAGAGAGAGAGAGAGAGAGAGAGAGAGAGGTCACCAACGGCACGTCGATGGGCAAGGGATGGCAGCCTTTGGGTGAGGGTAAGGTCACCGATGAGATGCTTAGCTCTCTTCTGAATGGAGTCCAGGATAGTGAGTGTAGAAGCGGCAGCGACACCAGATGTGGGAGCAGTATTCGAGGTTTGGCCTTATTTGTGAAGTATATAAAGTATAGACATTAGCTGGTGAAAAGTATTTGCGAGCCCGGAAGAGGAAACCTAATTTCTTAGCAGCCGCTTCTGCAATTGATGTGACATGTTGGTGCTAATTCAGATTTCGATCCACAGAAATGCCAGCAAGTGAAAAGGATTCATTACTTTGAATAACTTGGTTGTTTATTGTGATGGGTCTAGAGCTGGTGTATCTCTTATGACTGAGATTTGGTGGAGTTGAATTGTACAAGATTTCTACTTCCCCAGTCTAATATTTTTTGGAGATCCACAGAGACAGAACCCTCCATGAGTCTGCGATCCTCATCTAATTGGGCTAAACAGACAGGCTTAGAATATTGTATATTTGAGTGGAGGGTGCTGTTGTCCGCGTAACTGTGAACTGGGTTGGATGTGCTAGAGGGGAGGTCATTGATGTGAGGAAGAAACAAAGTAGGGGCTAAAGCTGAACCTTGAGGGACTCCTGCATTAATTGGATACAGTTTAGAGGAATGGCCATCCACGACAACAGAAATGGTCCGGTTGGAGAGGAAATTTGCTGTCCAGGTACAGAGTTTGGTGGTAGGCCATAGGCCGGAAGTTTATTAAGCAGCACTGCGTGCCAGACCTGGTCGAATGCTTTGGATATGTCTAGAGCGACAATCTGGCATTCACCGTGTAGTTCCATAGACTTGTTCCAAGAATTGGTGACAAAGGAAAGGAGGTTGGCAGTAGATCTGCGCTGACGGAATCCATACTGCCTGTCGTGGATTAGACTGTGTTTTTCAAGAGATTTTAGGCATTCGGTGTTTATATAGTTTTCAATCACTTTAGAGACGACTGAAAGGAGAGATATAGGCCTGTCGTTGCTAGGAAGCGCTTTGTGAAGTGGGGGGGTTGAAGCTGAAAGAGCGTGTTTTAAAAGACTAGAAAAATCTACTTTCAAAATTTTTATAGAAGCACTACAAGAGATGCGGAAGAATGTATAGATTGAGAGGAGAGGGGGTTGAATTACGTATTACATTCTCTGGGTTAGGCTACGAACTTTTGAAACATACGAGATTATTAAAACTAATAGTATACAGTATGTTCTGTTTAAAGGAACATATGTTTATTCTGCACCTCAAAAACGCAATGCGTAATTGTTTTTTTAATATGGTATAAACTCAGAAGAACATTTCTTATAACTGCTAATGGTTTTTTCAGCCGAGAAATAAAAAGTCGGGATCTCCCCCATTAGTGAATTTTTTCTACGAAAATTTACTAAAATTTAAACCGGTTGCGGAAAAGAAAACAAGCTCTTGCGAAGTTACAAATCTCCACGTACGTATTCACTGTGGAACGGTTTTACCAACAAGAAGCCTTAAAAGACTTTATCTTTCCATTAGTGTTTTTTTCAACAAAATGTCACTATACAAAAATTACTGATATTTCACAATCTATTTATATAACGTTAAAATTGAATCAAAGAAAAAAAACATGGAAAAAAAAATTGAAAGAGAAATTCAACCATAACCTAGATTTGACCCAATACTCCTTTGCTTATGAGGTAGTTATGGAAGCCCCAGCGCTAACGAAGCTTGCGAAACAAAGTATAGTGACAGGCAGATAACGCATAATGGTCAGTTATTTATTCATAATATGTGAGGGGTATTTTAGAGACATTTTGCAACTATTTTAACAAATAAGAAGAGTAGCATAAATCAAGAACATTCTAATATAAGTTTATTGCAATATTTATCAATGATAAACCGCGTTATACCAATTCTCACGTTTTAAATATCCAGTCTGATATTCACAGAAGAAAAATGATCTGGCACCAAATATTTTATTATAACTTTTTTTTTCTTGTAACATCAAAGTGTAAATTTTGGTGTATAGTTTACTTTTTATATCGTAAACTTACACACTAAATTTGGTTACCATAGCTTTTTTATTTTTTGAAAGAAAACTCAAAATTTTCCCGGAAAACCTGGTCAGATTTTCCTGGCTAACGCACTTATCCAAACCACTGACAAAAGGAAGGTACATACCAAATTTGATCAAACTCTGCCCATTATTCTTTGAGTTATCGGTGTGATATATATATATATATATATATATATATATATATATATATATATATATATATATATATATATATATATATATATAGATATATATATATATATATATATATATATATATATATATATATATATATATATATATATATATATATATATATATATAAACATATAAACTGATCCCGTATATGGGTTCTAGGGTCCGGGGACTAACTAAAAGAATAGGCCCAAGGTAACTCCTGCCTGTCGTAAAAGGCGACTAATTGGAATCAAACACTGGCGGGGGTCTTGTCCATGTGGGCCTGGAGGGAGGCGGATATCTCTGAGGAGTGATGTACACCCGGATTTTAAAGCCTCCACTCTGGGATTAGAAATGGATGGTTGTCCGCGCTTGGTTGTTACTCGGGAGCGGGGTTCCGGAAGGGTGCCGCCTTGGGTTGAGTGCTGGCGGGTGTCGTGTGTCTAGACGACCCGGAGGGGGTTGACAACTCTGATGAGTGGTAACTACCCGGAGATTGGGGCCCCACTGTGTGCTTCGGAACGGACGGACGGCCTCGCTTGTGCGATGCTCGGGAGCGGGGCTCGATGGGATGTCGCCTGGAGTCTTAGCACTGGTGGGTGTCGGGTCTAGACGAACCCGGAGGAGAGCTGAGATCTTTAGGGGTGGAATAAAACTAAGGGTTGAGGCCTCTTCTGTGAGCTTCGAAACGGATGGATGCTGCTCGGATGCAGGACTTCATGATACTGCACCGAGTCAAACACTGACGGATGTCTGGTCCAGACGAACTCGGAGAGAGGTTATCTCTCTTTGAGCTTTGAGACGGGCAAGCGACTTCGCTCAGATGGCAGTACATCTGTCAAACAAAGTTTCACCTCGCAGGTGTCGTCTTCTGTCGGAAGCTCGATTTGTTGGGTGAAATTTAAGCTAACGCTTGCAGGTGTTGGACCTGTATGAACCCGGAGGTGGCTGGGGTCTCTAGGGGTGGATTACACCTGGAGACTTGGGCCTACTCTGTGAGCATCGATACAGGCTAACGACCCCGCCTGGATGCTGCTCGGAGGCGGGACTTCATGATACCGCCTCGAGTCAATTAAACACTGGCGGGGGACTGGTGCAGGTGAGGCAGACATCTCGGGGGAGTGATATGCACTCGGAGTTTGGCGCCTCCACTGTGGCCTCAGAGACTGACAATTGGCCTCGCTTGGTTGTTACTCGGGAGCGGGGTTCCATATGATACCGCCCTGGATTGAGCACTGGCGTGTGTCGTGTGTCCAGACGTCCCGGGGTGCTCTGATCTCGGATGAGTGGTAAACACCCGGCGTTTGGAGTCCATACTGTGTGCTACGAAACGCACGGACGGCCTCGCTGGGGTGATGCTCGGGAGCGGGACTCGATGGGATGTTGCCTTGAGTCTTAACAATATTAGGTGTCAGGTTTGGAAGAGCCTGAGGGGAGCTGAGATCTCTAGGAGTGGATTACAACTGGAGATTAGATGCTGCTCGAGAGCGGGACTTCATGATATCGACTCGAGGCAAACACTGACGGATGTCGGGTCCAGACGTACTCGGAGAGAAATTATCTCTCTTTGAGCTTCGAAACGGGCAAGCGACTTCACTCAGATGGCAGTACACCTGCCAAACAAACTTTCACCCTCAAGAAAAGATCGACTCCCTCAGGGAGCTGGAATTGATGGGTGAAATCTAAATAATTAGAGGTGAGCCACAATAGACCTAAGGTCGCGGTGGAGGGACTGGAATAGCCCACTCACAATAAAATGTAATGTGTAATGTAATGGGTTCTAGGAGTCCTAGTTCGCGCTCATTTGCAAAAATTTTTTCGAAATTCAAAAGTCGGGATCTCCCCATTGGTGAATTTTTTCTACGAAAATTCACTAAAACCTTCACTCTGTGCGCATTTACTGCTGCACGAATTTTTTATACACCTTGTGTAAAACTTTCATTATTCATTCTAAAACTGAAATAGATTGTTTGTGTAAAACAAATGATTGAGTGTTCCATATTTTTAGCAAAGGGTCATGTTGTTACATAACATATTATTTAGACCGTACAAAAAAAAACCTCTTAAAACGCCACTGGCAAATCATGGATGAACTTGGATGGTAAAATGCTAAAACATCGTGAGAATTTAATAAAAAATGCAGCAGAATTGTGTGGCACACTAATTACAGAGCCATTAGTATTTGCCCTAGAGTTAGATTAAAATGTAACGCTGGATTTCTCTTCTACTTTATTAAAATATTTGAATTTTTATCTCGATTTTTGCGCCGGTCTTATTTAAGCTTATGACACGAACCCTGGATATTTAGCGGGCATAATAATTAGTATATAATTCCATCTGTTGCATTTTTATATGCTAATAAGTAGGATGGCTGCTGAAATTCCAGCTCTACCTTTTAACTTTATTTTTTTAGGCATGAAATTAAAGCCTCTATTTTTCCATCTCTTCGTGTAAATATTCTGTTTGGCTGTAATTAGATTTTGCTGGAAAATGTCTACAACAGTTACCTGTAAAGTATAGGCTATCCCAGTTGTATTAACTACAGGTGTTCTGTATAAAAATGATGATTTTACGCGACTGATTTCTACATCAGTGATTCCCAAAATGTACTCCGCGGCTCTCCGCGCCTTCCTAGACTTAATTAGACTATTAGACATTATACGAAGATATTTAGCCAAATTTTTTCCCTCAGGGCTCGTCCGCGACCTTGCCGCCCCGATAGCACTGCAACCTTTGGTTGATTGTGCATACCCTTAGTCTTACTCCACCCATTCCAAAATCACTGTGCCTTGAACTAGTCTGCACAGCGATCCGGTCTAGACTGACCGTGGATCAGTTGTCTTTTGCGGTCCAGAGCTTTACACTCGCACAAGATGTGCTGGGTTGATTCCTCCCCCTTGCCGCAGAGTCTGCATGCGAGGTCCCATTCGAACCGCCCCATTTTATGCAGATATTTCTTGACGACCATGTGTCTCGTCCAGAGACCTGTAGTGTTTCTGAGTTGTTCTCTGCTAAGATTTAGCAGCTCCACAGCTTTCTTTGAACTGGGTCCGTCAATTATTGACTTCCCATTTCTGAGCCCTGGACAGTCTGCCCAGTACACCTTGTGTTGGTTTCTGACCCAGGACTTAATGGCTCCCCTGGTAGTGCTCTTTCTCATGCCCAGAGCCGGTTCTGGTCCCATAAATGTTAGCTTCTTCATTGCCTTTGACCCCCGAGTGACCCGGAACCCAGATGATGGTCACCTCATTCTGCCCAGCCAGGTCGCTCGTCTCGTCTCGGCACTCACTCACCAGCCAGGAATTTACCCATGGGCCACTTAGTGTCTTAACGGCAGCCTGGCTGTCTATGGCTATGAGGATCCGCTTGTTGGTATAGCCCCTCCTCTTGTTTTCCCGCACACAGTGCAGGATGGCGTAAAACTAAAGCCTGAAACACCGTTGCAATGGCCCTGAGGGAAATACTATGACTTACCCTTGGTCCTTCCGAGTCAACAACTGCCCCCGTATCACACTCCCCGCCGGATCCGTCCGTGAACCAGACGAGCGCGTCCCGTGGTAAGTCCGGCGTCTCCTCCCGCCTTGCATCGCGGTCGGGGATTTCCTCTGTAAAGTTGTTTTCCCTGCAGATTCGCGGGCTCGCGAAGTCTGACCTCATTTCAAGCATGGGCTCCTTCACGATCTCCTGAATTTTGCAGTGGCATCTGAAGCCTGGGTTGATCTTCAGTCTACCATTGCAGGCTAGTCTATATAGTCCTTGCCTGGCCTCCCCCATAATAAGTAAGTGTAGGAGGGGGCAGATCCAGCGACACCTCCGTGGCGGCTGTTGGGGTTGAAGACATGGCCCCTGTGATGCCTAGGCAAGCCATCCTTTGGATCTTGCCTGTTTTTGTTTGGCACTGGATTGTGTCACCTTAGACCACCAGACCAGTGCCGCGTATGTTAACGATGATCTGACCATCCTTGTGTACAGCCAGTGAGCCATACTAGGTCTTAGTCCCCACGTTTTTCCATATAGCCGCCTAGTGACGGCTAAGGTCATGACTGCCTTACGAAGTATTTTTCCAATGTGACCATTCCAGGTTAGCTTAGAGTCCAATACGACATTTAGCCTAATGCCTAATTAAATAAGTAACAAAGTAAAGAACTAAAAATTGAAGAAACCAAAACTGCCGGCCGAGAACGTTCTTGTGAACGCAAGCCGGTAACAGTGCTCCTTCTCTAATCGTACCAGACACTTCGAAGTACGTAGATCTTTCGCGACATACAGTATTGTGCAAATTAATGCAAACATGCAGATTTACGTTAAATATCGTTTATTGAAAGAAAAAATACAAACAGTATTAGTTTATAAATCTTTTAGCATTATTCAATAGGGTAGAAATCCCTCTTTGACATTTATTACCGCTTTAACTGGTTTTGACATAGAATCAATTAATTTTTTGCAATTCTCCTTGATTTTGTCATCTTTAAACCACACCTGAATTACGGCCACAATTACCTCACTTTTTGTTGTACAGTCAAATTTTAGCAATCTGACCTGGCATATAGACCCCAAGTGCTCAATAGGATAATGTCGGGTGAGTTTTCAGGCCAGCCTAGAAGGGGTATCTGTCTGTTCTTCAAATAGTTCACCATCTTCTTGGAAACATGACATGGTGTTGAATCTTGCTGGCAGATTGGTTCGCCAACTGCTTGATCTTATTTCAGCTTCTTCTCTGGACAAGCACGTTATAACATTTCTTTATATTTTTCACTGTATCATGCCTTCGATAGGTATTCCCATATACGAGAAAGAGACCCAAAACTCCTTTTTCACTGGATGTTCCACTGTCTGAACCAAGTGAGCTGCAGTTCAATTTTCGTCCACACCTTTTCGCACGAATTTTGATCGGTACCTCCGCACCAAACTGTGTCTCATCCGAGAATAAAACATATCTCCAGTGTTCTTCTGTACAATTATCTATGTTTTTGCCCAAATCAGTCGTTTTTTCATCATAGCCTCCATCAGAAGCTGTTTCTTTTGAGACCTCACAGCCTTTTTTTTTCCTTCTCTAAAAGGCGTCTGCGAGTTACGAATTTTCACTCCAGCATTTTCTAAGTCTTGGTGAAGTTCACAGCTTGTCTTTCTGGGGCTCCACTTCCTGTTTCTCAAAATAATCGATTCATCTCTAAAAGTCGTTTTCCTCTTTGTCCCACACTTCACGTTTTTCTGAACCTCAACTGATCCAGTCTCTATATTTTGTTTAATTATCTTATTTACAGCTCACAAGCTCACGCAACACCCACTAGCAATGTCTTTTTGCATCACGGATGTGTGCTCACTAACTGTAATTTTCCTTTCTTTTTTCTTGGCGTAATGTCCCCCACAAAAACGCGTGTAGATCTTGGATACGGAATATTTAAACTAGCGTTTACGACCTGGTTCGGTCATTCGGTCAGTCAGTCGATTCTTGAAGTCTAGTAAAGATAAACTTTGCGCGTGATGCAAAAAGACAAAGTGATATAGATTAGTTCTCAAAACAAAAAAGGTACGACTCCCCCAAAGGCTGCCACGCCTTGCCCACTGACGTGCCGTTGTTGACCTCTCTCTCTCTTTTATATATATATATATATATATATATATATATATATATATATATATATATATATATATATATATATGCATGGGCACTGCTGAGAGGAGCTTTCTTCCATAGTTTCTCCACCTGCTGCCCCCAACAGATCTACCAGGGCAACAGAGCTAATGCACCCTTTTACTGTCCAGGTCACCAGACATATAACATCTTGTTATGCCCGCTCTTTTTTCCCGAGGACTTCCAAGTTGTGGAATTCGTTGCCGGCACATGTTTTTCCTTCTCCTCCGAACCTTCAAGTCCAGAATTAACAAGTTGCCTTCCTCCTTGTCGACACCCACGGTCCGATAGTATTTAGGCTGTAAACCCTCGTGGTGTGTTGTTGGAATAAAAAAAAAACAGTCTTAGCATGCGTTGATCAGTGGCACTCAGAATGTCATCCCTCCCCCTTAACAGTGTCGTAGTGCAGCTATGTCCCGCATAAAATGGTTTTACTCTTTAGAAAAGCCAGCAGCTTAAAATCAAAAACTCTCTAGTACTTTCGACAACACCGGTAATATGCTAATAAGTCTGAACTGACCCAACGTGACCGGATACTTTAGGGAAAGGAAGACCAACAGCACATTTCCAACTGTTCGGAAAATAGTTGTTCAAAATCCAGGAGTTAGTAATATTAGTAATACAATCCATACTAAGTGAGTGGTGGACGTGCCGCCACCTAGTTGCGGAACCAAGTAGTATGTTGTCACGTCAGCTCCAAATAACACAAAGTGTTAAAAAAAATAGAAACTGTATACAACTAACTGACAATTTAGAAAATTGTCAGCCCTGGCCCATTTCTACCCCAATATAGGGACAAAGTATGTAAGACTAGATGCGTTCTCGCAACAATTAGAACCGTAGACGGATTCCGTTGCGGATTTCGCCTCAGAGCATTTTGCGGCTGACCCTGATTTCGGGAAGAAAATCATCTTTAGTGATGAGGCTCATTGTTGGCTAAGTGGTTTTGTTAATAAACAAAATTGCCGGATTTGGAGCGAGGAAAATCCACGGGAGATCCATCAGGTGCCTTTACACTCCGAAAAAGTCACTGTTTGGTATGGATTTTGGTCCGGCGGTATCACTGGCCCTTATTTCTTCGAAGATGCGCAAGGAGCCGCGCTCAATGTCAATGGCGACCGATATCGGACGATAATAACAAATTATTTGTGACCTAAAATCAATGGTATGGATATCACGAACATGTGGTTCCAACAGGACGGCGCCACTTGCCATACTGCACGGGAAACATTAAATTTATTGGATGAGAAGTTCGAGGGCTTCGTCATCTCGCCTGGTGGTGACATCAACTGGCGACCGAGATCGTGTGATCTAACACCGCTCGATTACTTTCTGTGGGGCTACGTGAAATGTCAAGTTTATGCTGACAAACCACAGACAATTGCTGCCCTGAACGCCAGCCAACATAACTTGCGTTCTTCGTGAGATTGGGCCCCATTTATTCGAAAATGTCGTCCAAAATTAGTCCACCAAGATACACCATTTGGCTGAAATTATATTCCATACATAATATCATCAAATGTTCAAATAAAATAAAACTTGTGGCAACACCATTTAAACAGGTTGTTTTATTGCATTTCAAAGTTCGAGCGCTCTTAATGAAAAACCCTGTATATGCGATCTAGACTTAGATACCGGTGTTACTTGTAAGATAAATTACATTTCTTATTTGTCAAGGTTGCTAGGTAGGTGGATGGTAAGTTTCAATGTGGTCTGAAACACCATTCCAACGCTATTCTTTTCCTTTAATTTAGCTATGTAGAAAACTTTAGATGGTAAAATTTTGGAAAAAAATTACCTAGTATTTTAGTAATTTATATGCGGCTAAATAAAGATCTAAGCCCCACATTCTGTAAACTATATCCAGGAACTCTGATACATGAAAAAATATATCTTACAAGTTTTTTTTTTAAATCCCTTTTCTGATGTACACTCAATTTCTAGAACAAAGCCATTCATAGTAGCCTTAGCTACATCAAAGATTATGTATGAACAAAACGTGGTGAAAACAAACAAAAAGAGAACAACGGTCAAGCAATTAGGAGAGCATTTCTCACTTCTCTGTTCCCAGCAGAGATCGTATATCTGACACAGAGCGTTGGGTCTACCACATAAACAACTGAAAGAGTCGATTTTGCCTATTTTTCCATGAAACCGGAAAACGTTGTGTGACTGTTCTAAATTTTTTCCGTATATTCACGGACAGCGGTTATAAAGTTTTCTAAATTATTATATGTTGTACTAGCAAGATATATATTTCTGCTGGCCCGCGCAGTGTTCATACATCTTTGTTGAAACGCGCTGGCTTGTAAAATTAAATTTTGTGGAGTGAAAACTTTTATACACAGGGCATTACAGAATTTCATTTCCTTCTTATATTTGCCCTATCATCTTTTTGGGTAGATTATGGAATCATATATTTTGTGCATTAAGATAACATATTACAGTATATTATTTTTTAAAGAGCTTTACGTTTGGTTAATTTTCGTAAACAAATTACGAGATTTTTCAAAAAACTTATTTACATGACTGTGAAATAGGATATCTGTACTCTGTCCACCAAATTTAGAGACTTGTAAGGCACGAATCACGTACACATAGTGATGAGAAAAACGGTTATTTTCTGTTAACAGTTGAAGCCGTTAACGTTTTTTTAATAATAACCGTTGAAAATAACGGCTTCAGTTATTTTAAACTGGATAGTCGATCGATAGTATCCTACATTCCCAAAGCTGTGAGCGAGATCGAGCACACTAGTATAAATGCATTGTATTTTTACCCCGTTATTTAACGTAGTGTATAAATCTCAAATTTTGTCGATATGAAAAGGAAACAAAGGGTTAAGAAATTATAATAAGCGTGTCGTAAATCTTCTGCCACTCTGAAGTGAAAATTTTAGAAATCAGAAAGGAGTCTTATATTAGTATTTACTTTGATGTTTTAGGAATTATAAACTAGTCATTTCTAACAAATTTATTTTATGAGGGGTCTTTACGTAAATGTCAATGCCACAGCAAAAATCAATAAATATCATTATTTATCACGTCTTGGGACGTTAGACGTTAGAACTTTTATTGCTACACAGGGAGTGATTCTAAGAACTCCATAACATAACGCAGCTCATAAAATTTCGGTAATGAAATTTGCCTTAATTCTGTACATATGGTTTGTTATTACATTATGCTTTTATTCTTTCTTATAAAGATCTCTAGTTACATTTTCGGTTCACTGGTCATCTTTATCAGTCCACTTTTAAAAACTGTGCAAACAACAGCCAACAGTATAAAAAATTGAGTTTGAGTTTAAAAAAAAAAATTGGAAGATATATAGTATTAATTGTTTATTTACTTATTTTAATATTCGTTGTTTTAAAATTAGTTTCAAAAATTTCAAAGGGCTGTAACTTGGAGGAGAAGGGGTTAAAAAAACTTAATAAAAAGACTCCCCTTATTTTTCTCCAAAGAATCACCCTGTAAAATTTTTCGCATCAATTTGAAAACACCCTGTATATATATATATATATATATATATATATATATATATATATATATATATATATATATATATATATATATATATATTCATTTTATTTTTTATATTTAAATGTATATAGATATTAAAAAATGTTGTATTATTATATTTTTTTATCAATTTGATAACTATTATCAGACAAACAAAATGACGTGTTAACTGTTTTCTTAGGTAATGTATATAAATTTAAATAAATAAGTACTTTAATTTCACGTGAAATAACCCTATTTTGCGTTGTCTATAGTGAAAGTATGTGTGTGTGTTTTGTTTCTTTAACGTCGGCCTATTTCCGCGACTATGGCCAATCACCGACGCCAGGGAGCAGTTTCACCTCACTATCCTGGAAATTTTGCCGAACCCCTGTCTTTTCTGTAAGGAGGGTAGGGATCTTTAACGTGCTCAACATCGCATGGACACGGGACCGACGGCTTTACGCCCCCTCCGAAGGGCGGAACGTGCAGACATTCAATTTGCTCAAATACAATGCCAGAACCTCGGTTGATGTTAATTTTACAGTTTGTAGTGAAAAACTGAAAGGAGTACGCCGGGATCGAACCCAGTACCCTTCGGTTCAAAGGCACACGTTCATACCTCTGAACCACCGAGGTCCAAGTGAAAGTAATAACACGTTTTTACAGAAATTCAGCTTTTCACCCAACATTTTTTATTATTAAATATTTGGCTTTACATACCAGTGGGAAACTCAACTGTTTGAAAAATAACAGCTTCTCAGTTTAACAGAATAACTCTGTGTAGTAGTGTCCGTATGCCGTATCCCCATCAACAACCGGTTAAAGTTAAAATTAAAATTAAACCGTTTTATTGTACCGAAGGTCGTACGTCCCTAAAGCTGTGAGCGAGAGCGAGCATTCCCAATCTCAAGGCTATTCATCCCGTTAAATTGTTAAATAACAGTTGCCGATGAAAACCGATGTTTATTCATCGAACCTAGTTGCAGTTAGAACTGAAACAGACACGACTCCGAATTCTAGTTTAGTGTAAAAAGCGTTACTTTTTAAGCCGTTATTTTTATAAATCCATCACTGGTGGTTACCGTTCCGGCTCGGTAACCGTTTAAAAATAACTGACAGTTAAATAACGACCCATCACTACGTGCACAAGACCAGCGTCGTAGCTATGGGCTGGTCAGGCGGGCGGTTACCAGCGACGTGGCGCTCAGGGGGGCGCATTTTGCAACCCACAACCTGCGGTCCGCAAAGAAACTTGCACTTGACTACAATAGGCGTCCCCACATATTAGGAATGGCGCCTCTAACTTGAGACACAACATTTGTACGGAACGCTAAGTAAAACATTTAAAAAACACAAATTGGAGTTCATTGGTCTTATATAACACCAGAAATGACTACGTTTTTCGGCATAGTGCAATAGTATATTACGTACCATAAACTGTAAGTGACACTTTTCATGCAGATAATGCAGTTTGGAAAATCGAGGCCCGTAGGGCCGAGGTTTTCTAAGCATTCGAGGCATGAAGAGTCACTTACAGTTTACGGTTTAGTAATAATTTTTTGCAATACCTGCTTTAATGGTTTTTTTTTTTGAATTTGCATTCTTTTTTAATAATTACTGCGTGAAAAGATGTCAGACTGACAGCACTGACAGTCGAATTAATTAGATGGATTCTAACATACTACTTAACAACGAGTAGCTTGTGACTTGGTTGTTGTGTTGGGTTACTAAGGACGCTACGGGTAAACAAACAAAACTAAACGCTGGCTGCAGTTCAGCACAGGTCCAGGTTAAACATTAATTTGTATTTTAATTGTGATTTTTGAATTAAAATTAGTGTTGAAGTGACTTTGAATATGGAAGAATCTGACATCGAAGAAGCGGCAGGTATTGCTTGTTTGTCACTTTTACCAGAAAAGTCTAAGCAAAGGTATGAAAGTTGCTATGAGGGTTTCAAAAAGTGGTGCCACACTAAAAAGGTTGTAATACGTACCAGTGAGACAGTTTTACTAGCATATTTCTTGGAAAAATCAGGTAAATATTCTGCTCCATCAAGCTTATGGTCCGAATACTCTATGTTACGATCGACAATCTCTTTGAATGACAATGTTGATATTTCCAAATATGCAAAGTTAAAGGCATTTTTAAAGAAGAAAAATATTGGATATGTTTCAAAGAAAAGTGAAGTGTTTACGATCGAGGAAATTCAGACCTTTTTAAGTGAAGCACATGACCAAATATACCTGATGAAGAAGGTGGTTGTAGTTATGGGAATTGCAGGTGCCTGCCGTAAAGATGAATTATGTAAGCTAACAATCAATAATGTTATTGATAAAGGAGACATTATTTTGGTCAGAATACTTGACGCTAAGAATCATCAATCCAGAAGTTTTACCATTGTCGACAATGAGAATGAGAAGTTTCACTTTGTGGCATTAGTGAGGAAGTATATGAACCTGCGACCAAAAAATTCAATACAGAGATTCTTCTTGAGGTATCAAAATGGGAAATGCTCTAACCAACCAGTTGGAAGAAATATTTTTGCCAAAATTCCTTCTGAAGTTGCGAAATTTCTACATTTGGAGAATGCGGAAAAATATACTGGGCATTCCTTTCGCCGAACTTCCGCTACTTTTTTGGCTAATAGCGGAGTTGACATTTTAGCACTGAAGAGGCATGGCGGGTGGAAATCCTCGGCAGTAGCTGAAAGCTATGTGGCGGATTCCTTGAATAATAAAGTACAAGTCGCTAAGAAGATATTTCATATTAGCAACCAAGAAGCCAGCTCCTCTCGCCAAATCCCTATTATTGAGGTCGGTGATTCTTCGAATACTCCGCAAGATAGTCTTGATAATTTAACATTGCTAGAAACTGAAGATAATAATATAAAGAAGAGCATGGCGTCAATCCTTACTGTTAATCATATGACTAATTGTACTTTCAATATTTCGATGAATTATAATAATTAATAAATCTTCTCAAACAATTTGTTCATTATTCAGATTTGCTATTTATAGGTTTGCAGTACTTACCGTACCTAGGTAAGGTAAGTCTTACCGTACCTAGGTATGAAAAATGTCCTGTTCTCATGGAAACTGACAAATGCTTTGAAAGTTCAACTTACATTGTCAAAAAACTGTCATTAAAAGTGAACTTACTTAACAGGTATTGCAAAAAATATTTTAAATTACTTTTCCAGATCAATTGAACGTTGGCAGGAACATCAGACCGATAACTCAAGAAATAAAGGGTCGATTTTGATCAAATTTGGTGGGTACGATCCCTGTGCAGGTGGCCTGAATACGTTCATTGGGCAGGAAAATTGACCCAGGTTTTCCCGAAAAATGTTGTGTTCTCTTTCGGAAAAATTTTTATCTCCGGAAATAACAAAGTCAGGGCAACCAAATTTGGTATGCGGGTTTGCATTATAAAGAGTGAGCTATGTACCAAAAGCTTCAAAATAAAAAGTCTGGACGCAGCAAGTGCGTTATGGAAGTGAATTTTCAATAAAATGTTTTTAATAACAAATGCGAGCATGCATCAATCTGATTACCAGTGTAGCCATGTAGTAGAAAGAATGTACTATATTTTATCAAAATTACTTATTGTTTGAAAATTTACAAAAATGTTCCGAAAATAAACTTAAATGTTGGTTGCCTAACCAACAAAACTTACGTTAATAGCAAATTGAGTTTTTGAAATTTGAAGGATTTAATAAAAACTCGCTACCAAAACGCACCTACTGCGTCCAGATTTTTTTCTTACAAACATGCATCATATTTCGATAAAAAAATGCAAAAATGCATTAACGAATTTGTTCTACGACAATTACCTAAAAATTATAGACCGTTCAACCATAAACTTCACTAAACCCACAGCGAAAGCATCAACTTAACTAAACCGACAGCCAAAGCATCAGAGAAAGGGTCTATTTGAAATGAATTTTCTGTAAATATTTTAGTTAAATGAAGGGCAATGACGGTTGAATCTGAAACTTAAGGGTTCTCAGAACACTCTTCTTGCAACATTTTCTTTTCACAATCCGTATTTGTTTCACGTTCTTTGTCTAAACATTGCGAATTTTGACGTTTCAAATTGCGAGTTTGACGTTTTGAGGAAGACTCCAAAATTTGTTTTAGTGAATTTTCTTAAAAAAATTCACTAATGAGGAGATCTCGACTTCTGAATTTTGAAAAAATTTCTTCAAATGAGCGCTAATTAGGCCCCCCAGAACACATATCCGGGGTCAGTTTGAATTTTTATATGTTTATATATATATATATATATATATATATATATATATATATATATATATATATATATATATATATATATATATATATATATATATATATATATATGTATCACACCGATAACTCAAAAAATAATGGGCCGATTTTGATTAAATTTGGTGAATAAATTCCTTTTGTAAATGGCTTGGATAAGTTCGTTAGCCAGGAAAATCTGCCCAGGTTTTCCCGGAAAATTTTGTGTTTTCTTTCGAAAAAAATTTATATCTCCCGAATTAACAAAGTAAGGGCAACCAAATTTGGTACGCGGGTTTATGTCCTAATATGTAAGTTACCTACCAAGATTTAGCTCTGTATGTTAGAAGACAAAAAAGTTATAGGCATTTAAAGAAAAAGAAATTGGGGTTTTCCTCAAAACGTCAAAGTTGCGACTTAAAACGTCAAAATCGGCAACATTTTGGCAAATAACTTGAAACTAATACGGGCTATGGAAATCAAATGTCTCAAGAAGGATGTTTTACAAACACTGAAGTCTTAGTTTCAACCGTCATTGTCCTTCATTTTACTAAAATGTTTCCAGAAAATTCATTTGAAATAGACGCTTTCCCTGATGCTTGGCAGTAGCCTTAGCTATAGAGTTTATCGTTTAATGGTATATAATTTTTGTCGAATTTTCGTAAAAAATCAATAAAGCTTAATATATCCGTTATTATACAAGATTTGAAAAAAATTTGTATATATTAATTATAGGGTGTCTTGAGCTACATCTTAAAAAATATTTCTACAATCACAGGATGGCCCATAAGTCATTGGTAATACAAATTTTCTTTTTTTTTAATCAAACACGCCTTATGTTATTGCATTTTCCATCGAAATATAATGCATGTTTGTAAGAAAAGAAATTCTGGATGCAGCAAGTGCGTTATGGTAGCGAACTTTGATCAAATGCTTCATATTTGAATAGCCCAATTTGCTATTAACCTATAAGGTTGACCAAGAAACGAGTTTTTCCGGGAACACTTTAAGTCTACTTTTGGAAATCTTGGTACATTTTCACACAATAAAGTTATTTTTATGAAACATGGCACATTGCTTTTACTATATAGGTTATACTGGTAACCAAAATTGATGCCTGCTTTCTTAAAAAGAAAACACACATATTTGCAATAAAAACATTTTTATGAAAATTCACTACCATAACGCACTTGCTGCGCCCAGACTTTTTTTGGTTGCCCGTAACTTTTTTGTCTTTAAACTTAGAGACCTAAATTTTGTTACATGGTTCACTCTTTATAATACAAACACGCGTACCAAATTTGGTTGCCCTTACTTTGTTATTTCCGAATATATATATATATATATATATATATATATATATATATATATATATATATATATATATATATATATATATATATATATATATATATATATATATATAGAAAGAAAACAAAACAAAAAATCCAGGAAAACCCGGGCCGATTTTCCTGGCTAACGAACTTATCCAAGTCACTTGCAAAAGGAAGGTACTCACCAAATTTGATCAATGTCGGCCCATTATTTTTTGAGTTATCGGTGTGATACATATCACACACTCTCACATATATATATATATATATATATATATATATATATATATATATATATATATATATATATATATATATAAAATTGTAACTTTTTAAAATTTAAAAGTCAGGATCTCCTCATTAGTGATTTTTGTTTAAGAAAATTCACTAAAAGGGCATTTAAGAAAAAATAATGGGGTTCTCCTCAAAATGTCGCGATTTGAAACGTCAGAATTGGGAACATTTAGGCAAAGAACTTGAAACAAATACGGATTATGTAAAGAAAATGTCGCAAGAAAAGTGCGCTGCAAACCCTTAAGTTTCAGCTTCAACCGTCATTTCCTTGATTTTACTAAAATATTTACAAAAAAATTATTTCAAATAGACCCTTTTTCGGATGCTTTGGTGGTTGTTTTAGTTAAGTTTATGGTTTAACGGTATATAATTTTTAGCCAATTTTCGTAGAAAACATTCGTTATTGAGGAGACCGCGACTTTTGAATTTTAAAAAGATTTCTTCAAATGAGCGCAAACTAAGCCCTCTAGAATCCATATATGGGTTTACATTCAGTTTTTATCTGTTTCCATATATACAGGGTGACGCATTTCTACGGTAAAGCTGAATATAATTATTATTATACAAGATACGAGAAAAAATTCTACCTATAGGGTGTCTTGAGCTGCATCTTATAAAATTATTTTGACAATCACAGGTGGCCCGTAAGTCCTTGGTATTCCCCCCTTTTTTTTTTCGAACACCATATAATCGTTGCATCTTTGCATTTTTTATCGAAATATGATACATGTTTGTAAGAAAAAATTCTTGATGCAGTAAGTGCGTTTTGGTAGCGAATTTTCATTAAATGCTTCAAATTTCAATAACTCAATTTGCTATTAACCTTAGGTTTGTTGGTAGGAAACCAGTTTTCTCGGAAACACCTTAAGTTTATTTTCGGAAAATGT